>CM053597.1:185249002-185273422 GCA_028646575.1 Pseudocheirus occidentalis
TCTTCAATCAGGTTGTTGACTCTCTTTTCATGATTTTCTTGTATCATTCTCATTTATCTTCCCAACTTTTCCTCCACTTCTCTTATTTGGTTTTCAAAGTCCTTTTTCAGTTGATGTATAGCTTCTAGGCATTCTTCAATTGTCTTGGAAGTATTTGGTGTGGGAGTTCTGAGTTCTGGGCTCTCTTCCTCCCATTCCATGCTTTGACCCTTTTTATCCATAAAAAAGGATCCTAGAGTTTTATTGGTGTTTTTATTTTGCTCCCTCTTCCTCATGTTGGCCAGTCAATTAATGGGTTGTTTTGGGTTTTTTTTGGTCTGTGAAACTCTGCTTCTAAGGGGGGAAGCTCTGTTCCAAATCGCTGGGGTTTTCCCAGCTGCGAGAGCTATTAGGGGTGTGTTGCAAGTTCCCCCACCTTTGACTTGCTGAAAGTGCTCCCCAGGACCACCGCCCAAGACCACGATCCGGATCCAGGCCGCTCAACTCAAGAGCACTTGGCCCTGATCAATTGATTCAGACCCCCTACAGAGTCCGCAGGCCAGGGGCTCTGAAGCAGCCTGGTGGGGGCCGCCTCTGGTTCCAGCAGTTCTCTTCCCCCACTGCTTCCTTGCCCCCGGGACAGATTGGCTGAACTGCTTTACCACCCCCAAATTAATTTTCAAAGTTTCACTTTCCCTAACCGTCTCCAACGATTTTAAGATCTCAGGCAGGTGTTTTAGATTTTCCTTGAAGTAGACTCAAGCTGCAGTTTGGGAGACTCAGTTCCTCCAGGGCGCCCTGGGTCCTAGCCTGGCCACGGCTGCAGTTTTGGGCTGAGCCCATCTTTCTGCTCCACTGTGGTGTGAGTTGCCCCTCTCCCGTCCAGTTCCTCATGCCTTGGCAGATGTGGAGGTGCTGGAGGCTGTAGATCTCTCCTGCAGACTGGTGGAGGTGCCCCTCGACTCAGTTGAACCAGGCTCATTTCCCCCTTCCCGGGCTTGGCTGCGGTCTCAGCTTCAGGCTGTTCCAGCCTCCGTTCAGTCTGCCGCAATGAGCTCCTGCTGTGGAGCTGCCTTCAGCGAGAGATGTGTTCTCTGTATTTTTGTGAGTCTGAGAGTCCTAGACTTTCTCTGGGCACATATTTTATGGGTGTTTAGGGTGGCAGTGTGGGAGCTGCAGGACCTTGATGCTTCTATGTAGCCATCTTGATCCACCCCTAATCCAAGTGAAATTAATGAATATCTACAAAAATATAAATCACTGACATTAACAGAATATGTAAAATAGTTAAAACAGAACCCTTTTATCTAAGAAAAATACATTTAACAAACCATGAATAACTTCCAAAGAAAAAATCCCAGCACTGGATGGATTCACAAGCTAATTCTCCCAAATATAAAAAAAAAATCAAGAAGGCGACCCACCAAATTCCTTTTATGACACAAATATGATGTTTTTATCTATACCAAGAAGAGCCAAAACAGAGAAAGAAAATTATCAAACAATTTCCCTAATGAACATCCATGCAAAAAAATTTAAATAAAATACTAGCAAAGAGATTCCACAATTCATCACAAGGATCATACGATATGACCAGATAGGATTTTTTATACTGGGAATGTATCAGGAAAAGTGTCAAACTAAATGACCATATTTATAAATGCAGAAAAAGCCTTTGACAAAACATAGCACCCATTCCTATTAAGAGCACAAGAGAAAATAGGATTACATGGAAGTTAACCTTAAAATGATAAATCATATTTAACCATAACCATCAGCAAGTATTATCTGTAACAGGGATAAGCTAGGAGTACTCCCAGTACAATCAGGGGTGAAACAAATATGCCCATTATCATGTCTACTATTTAATATTGCACTGGAAATGTTACCTATCACAATAAGAGAAGAAAAAGAAATGAAAGGAATTAGAAGAGGCAATGAAAAAACACAACTATCACTCTTTGTAAATGATATAGTATTATACTTAGAAAAATCCCAGAGAATCAACAAAAGAAAAACTACCTAACACTATTAACGACTTTAGCAAGGTTTCAGAATGCAATTTAACCCATACTAATTATCAGCATTTTTTCCTATAATTCTAATAAAATCACAAAATAAGAGACAGAGAGAGACATTCCATTTAAAATAATTGCAAATAAGATAAAATACTAGGGAATCTATGTGCCAAGACAAACCCAGGAACTATATGAACACAACAATAAACCATTTTTAATACACATAAAGTAAGATTTTTTTAAATGGAAAAATATCTATTGCCCCTTGGTAGTCAAAACAATATAATAAATATACCAATTCTACCTTAATTAATATATTTTTTGAGTTCCATTTCAATCAAAGTATAAAAAATTATTTTTAGGGATAGATAAATAATAAAAGAATTCATTTGGAAGAATGTAAGTTCAAGAATATCAACGGTATCAATGAAAGCAATGCAAAAGAAAGTGATATTTCTCAAAATTTATTATAAATAAATATATTATAAAGTCTAATTACCAAAAACAATCTGGTACTGGCTAAGAAGAAGAATGATCAGCAGAATAGGTTAGGTACAAATTATATTATATTCAGTGACCATAGTAATGTAATATGTAATAAACCCAAAGATTCAAGCTTTTGCAACACAAACTCATCATTTGAAAAAACTTACTGGGAAACCTGGCAGAAACTAGCTATAGACCAACATTTCTCACCATATGCCAAAATAAGTTAAAAATGGGTAAATGATTTAAAGCTAAAAGGTGATAACATAAGCAAAATAAGGGAACATGGAATAGTTTACCTGTCAGATTTATAGATAAGTGCAAAATTTAAGACTAAAGAAAATATAGAGGACTTTAAAAATGAAAAATAGATTATTTTGATTATACAAAATTGAAATTTTTTGCAGAAACAAAAACAATGCCACCGAAATTAAAAGGAAAATAGAAAAATGGGATAAAATTTTTGCAACAAGTATTTCTGATAAAGGCCTCTTTTTTCAACTATATAGAAAACTGAATCAAATTTATATAAAAAAAGTCATTCCGTATTTGTTAAATGGTCAAAGGATATGAACAATTCATACTCAGATAAAATAATCAACATTATCTATATTCATTTTAAAATGTTCAAAATCCTTATTGTTCAGAGAAATTCAAATGAAAACAACTCTGAGGTACCACTTTATACCTAATATACTGGCTCCTATAACAAAAAAGTAAAATGTTGGATGGTGGAGGGGATATGGGAAAACTGTGTCACTAATGCGTTGTTGGCTAAGTTGTGAACTTATATAACCATTCTCTGGAATGTAATCTAAAGATCTTCCATGCCCCTTTCTATTGGCAAGTAAGTAAGTACTTAGCACCTTGTTTCAAGTTAACAACTTGTTTAAGGTATTTAATCAAATCATTTACATAATGTCTAATCTTGTCAACATGTATATTTGATTCTGCTACTGATGTCCTTCTTCAAAGATAGATAGCAGCAAGCTTCTGAGAAAAGATAAGCAGGCTAAGAAGGTGTGGGGTTTGTGATTCATATAACTTAGATCTAAACCAAATTCAAAGATAAAATGCACTAACAGGGAAAATTTTACACAAGTAAAAATCATAGAACATTTGCTCCGAAGTTGTATTTGGAACTTAAACTAGTCCCCAGGCAAGCTTAACTGTCTATGTGGACTTTTGTAGGGAAGATCAATCATGAGTTTATTGACTATGGCTTTACCTTGGGAATAATAGTTCTAAAATCAATGGAAAGGATCACTTTTGAACTATTACTTCATTATGTTAAATACCAAACACTTTTACTTTCAGTATTATGTATTCATGTCACCATTTCCTACATTTTGTATTATATGTGAATTCCACTTTTGACCTTGACTTGAACATATTCCATTCTTCCTTAATGTTTTTAGCATTTTTTGTGCTTTTTCCAGTGGTCTAGGATAAAGAAATATTTTAAAATTTACTTATCCCATACCCTATTCTGTGAGCCCTAAACTAAATTCTTTATGTATCTCTCTCTCTCTCTCTCTCTCTCTCTCTCTCTCTCTCTCTCTCTCTCTCTCTCTCTCTCACTATTGTTATTTCTGTATCTATCACTGTATCTATCTGTCTATCTATCTATCTATCTATCTATCTATCTATCTATCTATCTATCTATCTACATAATTTTCCAAGTCTCTCATTTTGAGATCAAATTGCCATTGACAACAAAGATAATATCCTGAATATCAAAATTTTCTTTTATGGTTGGAATTTTGACCTTTTTTTAAATCCTCCTTTTAAAATTATTTATATAATATTGAGCATTCAGGTACCTAATTTAATTAGTAACAATTACATTTAAGCAAATCAGTCTAAAGAATTGGATACCATATTGTAATGCCAAGCAAAGGCAACTTCCAAGTTTCAGATTACCAGCATAGAAACCCCATTTATTCAGTGACAGATTACGGCAAACATTGACAGAACAGAGAAAATCAAAATACAGTCTAATTCATTCATTTAGCAAGTAAGGTCTCAATTCAATTGCAAAGCACCAAGGTCCAAGTATCCTACTCCTGGACAGTACAATAGTCAAAGTAGCCCACTCCTTGGCAATACATTCATTTAATCAAACTCTCTCTTCCCAAATGGAGATTAGTTTCCAATAATAAACAAAGTACATTCATTTGGTCAATCACAGAGCACAAAAATTTAAAGGTTTCCCACCCCTGGATCACAACTGAATTACAATACCATCCATTAATGCCAAGTACTTTCTCAAAAAGATTCAGGAGAGAATGAAAGGCCATCCACCCTTAAGTTAATATTTTAACTACATTAAAATATAATCACAGTGTTCAATGCCCAAGGAGAGGTCCTGCCTTCTTCTTGACCCAAAGTAAGTACTCAGCAATCCCACCTCCTGCAGAGGCAAAGCCTAACAAAGCCAGAACACACATTGCCAGTGTCCTCATCAAGTCACTGTCTGCCTGCAGAACAGTCCCAGAACCCCTGAAAACACAAGCAAGGACCTCTTCCAGGATTTCTGTAAACATACAACAAGAAAATCATCCTTCAGGGCTTTTGAATCAACAGCAAAGTTCCAGCACCTCTACAACAGCAGTAGTGTCCTTCACCAGCAGGTGAATCTGCAAAACAACATCAAAACCGACAGACAAAATACCAGCACCACAACCATGCCTCCTCAGTTCTTGGCAGCTCCAGGTAGCAGTTCTCAATAGTCCTGGGCAGCGTCAACTGGCCCTCAGCACTCCATGACATGGCTCTCAAAAAGTCCCTCTAGCCTTCTCTTGGCTTGGGCCTCTCCAAATTCGTGTTTCCTTCCACTTCAGCCTTCTCTCTTCATGTCAATAAGTCCATCTCACAAGTGGAATTTACAAGCTCTGGGTTTTAACACTCAACCTAAAAACCAAGCCAACACAGGGGGATCTCCAAATTCTATTACCATTACGCAGATCATTCTGAATGATGTTAAATATCCATAAATAATCTTGATCCATTTAATGTATGTTTATATTTCCTCTTATTTATTAATGTGTACTTTGATAATTCAGATATTATTTTTAATTTTTTTATTATTTCATAAAGCTACATATTTTCAAATTTTTTATATGCCTCATTCTGGTAGTCTTAATGTAATTTTCATTACATGAATATATGTTAATATGTGAAATCTGTATGTTTTTTTTCAGTTCAGAGTTCAGTTTAGTTCATTACAATGGGAATTTTCTCCAATCAATCATTCAGACAACAATGTCTCATATAAGTCTAGCATTTGAAAGGTGCTGAGATTTCACAGAAAGAAAATAAAAGCTTTACCTTCAAGGAATTTACATTCTGTCTTTACCAATGCTCAAGAAAGCCCTATGGCCAACAATTCATAGGCCTTCCTAGGATCTTGGCTGAGAAACAAAGTGGTTAAAGACTTCCCAGGGAGTTTAAATGCCAGATAGAAGATCTGAACCCACATCTTTCCTACTCCTAGCTCAGTATTCCCTGTACCATACAATACCACCTCTCTTAATCTACCACAACTGATTTAACTATTCCCTTATGTCATCTAATATCTCAGTTTGTCCAGGTTTTGGAGATTATAACTGACACATTGAAAAAGTTTGAATAGACGCATTTTAAAAAATTCACAATGATAGTGACCACTTATTTTTTTTAGACTATACAACCTAAATAAAATGCTCTTTATTAGAATATTGTCCAGAAATCCAAGACCTTTCTGAAATAAGGAAGCATAGCTCTCAAAACAAAGCCAGCTTAGATGAGTGAGTAGAATATGCCAATAAAACACCCCATTTTCTGTTTCACAGAAGATAATTTTTGACCTTCAGCAGCCGTTCATATGCACATGATGAAATGCGCACTAAATTCTCAGTGGAATTTTTGGCACTGGCTTTGTGCATATGTTTGAATTGTGAACTTGGCTTCATAGAGTACTCCTGATGTGGACTTAATGTGCCTAACTAGTACAGAAGTTACAGACTTCACATATACATTTCTGCAAAGACAATGATTGGGAGAGTGATGTTTCATGCCATAATTCTTTTTTCTTCCTTCAGATTTGATGAGGAGGAAATATCAGCTTGATAAATGACAGTTACTTGGTTGTATCATTGAATTGGTTTATTTTCTGAGGCATTTACTTTCCAGGAAACTTTCCAGAGCCTTTCATCTCTGAGGGGTGTGAGTGTATGTCTGTGTGTATGTGCATGTATATCTGTGTCTCTGTGTGTGTGCATTCATTTGTGCAATCTGGGTAGAGAAAGAGATAGAGAGACTTGGTAATAAATCCATTTTCTCATAAATCTGTTAACAGTGTTGTACATTTTCACTTGAATTTGTTTAAGAAGTTATTATGATGTTATTTTATGTTGCTCTAAGCTATTCTCTGAGACACTGACATTGAAAGCAGGTCAGGGGCCTAAGAGAATTCTATTGCTATTATGAAATCATATTTGGTGCTGAATTCCTAAATTCCACGCAGTATTACTATACTGAGTGAATCAGATCCATGAAAGGATGGTTTAAGATATTTTCCCATGGAAGCTAATACTAGAAAGAACTCCACTTCCATTATTAATTAAACAATTTCTTGCTATTTAGGTTATCTTATATGAGTAATTAACCTAGTCTAATTATTTATCCTTTACTTGGAAATGCATTAGTTAAATGTTTTTTTTTTAAACCATTCATTGTTCAATGTAAGACAGGCAGAATGATGTGGTATTTAGAACTAGATTTGGGTTCAGAAAGATATGGGTTCAAGTCTTTCAAGTGTCTTTTACCTTGGATAAGTCTAGTCCTTTAGCTTTTCCACACTTAAGGAAATGCTTTAAAAATCTGTAGCAGAGTGAAAAGTGAAAACACCTATAGTCACATATTGAAGATTACCAGCAGATGGAACTGTAGAGTTCTAGATAAAATGTGTTCTCATATTTGGGATTGCAAGTGATAAGAAAATTTGCAGAGGTCTTTAGAAGATTTGAGCAAGATTTCTTGTTTTCTGCATATTTTTTTATCACTACAAGAATTTAAAAATAGTGTCAGATAGATGGTTTACAATTAGGGAGTCAATCTTGATTTATTGGGTACTGTTGTTTGAACTTCATTTTTGAAGAGAACGGGTAATATCCTGGGTGACATCTAGATTTGTATGTAAATTGGATTGAAATGAGGCAGAGTTATAGAAAGTCATCAGCCTCAATCTCTCTTCCTGATTTGAGTCCAGTAAAAGGACAAAAGACAAGAAAATGGCAATGGGCTGGGATAGAATGGTTGACCATAGTGTTTTCAATGCCTGACCAAGTTGTAAGCACTCTACAGCACCTGCTTCAGCTGTCTTCATGGACAATGGAACAATTTGTTTTCTTCCACCCATTCTGCTGAGTAAAGTTTCCACACTCTTGGAGTAAACATTCCCCTAATTCACTGGCAGGTTTGAGTCCTATCAGTTACTCTCAACCTGGTTTAGTCCATTTGCTGAGAAGGCTTACTGGGGTATAGTTGCTGCACATGCTACAGCGTCATGGAGCAACAGACAAGAGTTGGGTGAATTAGGTGGTCACCAAAGGTGGATCAGCAGCACTGAAAAAAGGCTCAGCAAGCCCTCAAAGTAGAGGTGCTAGTGTTTCTGGACACCTCATATACTTTTTTGTTGAATAGACCATGCATGCAGTATCCCAGATTGATGGAAAATGGATAAAAGAGCCAAGAGGAATAAAAAGAAAATCTGGTAAAGCCCATCCTGCATCTCCCTCAAATGTACCTAGAATCTTTGTGGTGTGGACATAACTGACAAAAGGGTTAAAGGAAGAAAAAAAAAGTTGTTTTTCCTCTCAAGGAATTTTCCATTTATTCCAAGATTAAACCACATCCATGAAAAAGTAAAAAAGTACAATATTATTTAAAATATGATAAAGTTAATGGAGAGGTCAAATTGAAACATGACTTTGAAGGGGAGGCAATAATTTTAGTTGAGGGAAAAACTTCATGTCAATCAACAAACAATTATTAAGGACTAAGTGTCAGGTGTTATGTTTATCACTGTGGCTACAAAGAATGTTTTTTAAAAAAATACTCCCTAATCTAAAGAAGCTTGCAATCTAATGGTAGATGCAACATGCAGCTAGCCATGTATACATAAGTGATATAATTATAGCTCTGTAAGCAGATGTCTATAGATTTTTATATGTCTCTATTAGACTCTACTACATCTACATATACATCTCCACTGTCTCTCTCTGTATATATCTACATGCAAATTTTATGTACGCATATGTAGTTTACAAATATACACAACACAAATGTGCACATTCAAGTATACAGAAGCACACAAATGGTTAAGTGCTTGTTATGTACACATATATGTTGTATATGTATGTATGTATGTGTGGATTTTTATATATGAAAAATTGAACATTACAAAGGGGAGGTACTAGCATTAAGGTAAACTAAGAAAAGATCTTATGGTAAATAAGACTTTTCATAGAACAAAAAGGAATTCAATGACTACATATGGAGATAAGAAGAAAGAGAATACTATGTATGGTAAAGGGAATATCAAGTGAAAATAAACAGATTTGGCAAATAGAATTCTATTCCTTGTGCAAAGAACAGAAAAGAAAACAGTGTTATTGGATGTTGGAGTCTGGAAGGGGTGTAGGAAAGTGTACAATGTAAGAATACTTAAAAGGAAGGAGGAGACTGTGATTAAGAGACTTGAAAATCAACATTAAAAAAATGGAGATCGGGATGGCAACAGGAAGTAAAAATTACCTCATGATTGCACAGAAGGAAGTTGCTTCTCCATTCTCTTAACAATCTTTTCTTAAGGGACAGGTATAGCAGGAAAAGATATTAGAGAAAGGTCTCCCTCTTCTTTTTACCTAAGGCTTGAGATCGTGCAGTTAAAGTAGAATTTTTAATGTAATTTTTTGTTGTTTTATTATTTGAAAAATAAAACTGGAAACAGGACTGACATCTTTTTTTTACAAGGCATTTTCTTGAAATACTCATCGTGTTCTTTGTGATGTAAGCACACTATTTTAAGCCAGTACTAAATGGTGGGGATGCTTTATCTGGGGGGAAAACCATGTTCACTTGATGTTTAGGAAGGGGCTTGTCTCAGTTAAACAAGCAAACAGGCCTTCTGAACCAGACCTCAAATGCAAACCGCAAGAAGTCCTGGTGGACTTGAGAGCCCTTTCTCAGGGGCATGAACTGTGTCCCCCTTTCCCAACTACCCTCAGGACTGAGGAAATCCTGATCCTTCTTTTATGAAAGTACAATGAGTTAGTGATACTCCAAGCATCTCTTTAGAAGCATTCAAAAAGAAGTAAATGCAGTCTTTGCAGAAGTGGGTGATCTCTTGATTGGCACAGTGATGGCAGGAGGAAAGGCCTTATTTATTCTTTAAAAGGCTGGAGCAGGGGGCGGCTAGGTGGCGTAGGGGCGGCTAGGTGGTGCAGTGAATAGAGCACAAGCCCTGGAGTCAGGAGGACCTGAGTTCAAATCCGGATTCAGATACTTAATACAAAAACTAGCCATATGACTTTGGGCAAGTCACTTAACCACAACTGCCCTCCAAAAAAAAAAAAGCAAAAAAAAAAAGGCTGGAGCAGTGATAATATAAAAATAAATGTTATTACTGATGTCATTTGGGTGGAGGTTGGTTTGTAGAAAATGAAATATATGGACCTTTAGAAGCAGATTATTTACAAAATGATGCTGAAGACTACGTAAACATGACAACCAGACTAGGCTGCTGTTGATGCCAATTTCTATTATTTATTAAAATCTAATTTTACTTGTAAATTCAGAAATAAGCAGTCTAATAGAGAAGAAAGGATTACTTTGGAAAATGTGTCAACTTCTGTCTCAAAATTGCTCTTTTAAAACAAACAAACAGGGAGTAACGAAGGCGATGTAGAAGCAGAACTCTGTGAGCTTCCTCCATAACTACCGCAATACCTATAAAATAAGACTCTAATCAAATTTTAGAACTACAGAACTCATAAAATGACAGAAAAACAAAGTTCCAGCTGAAGACAGCCAGACAGAAAGATGGGAAGGGCTCATCACAGCATGCTGGGAATGGAAACCGCCCCACTGTGATTTTAGTCCAAGGGTGGGCAAGATAAGCCATAGCTGGAGCATTCAGGAGAGTGGATAAACAGCAGTGTGGCAGTTTCCAGAATTATCAACCCATAAGAGCCAAGGACAAAGTGAAAGGTTAGTGGAATTGGGCTAAATTTGGGGAAAAGAAGCAGGTCTAGACATCTGCTCCCTAGATGAGAAAGCAGCTGAAGTGGTGGCCCTCCAGCCTTCTACAAGTGGCTGCTTTAGAAACTCCCAGTCTGCAGATTGCAGGGGGAGGGGGGGGAAACAATCATTCAGATGCCAAGTGCTCTTCCCTTAACCTGCCTGTATCAGGACAGTAGTCTTGGGTGGTGGTACTAAAGTGCATGACTAGTGATCAAAAGCTGTTGGGGGCTGTACAGATGGTGGCCACCTAATAGGTCAGGTAGCTGTGAAAACATCAGTGATTTGGGACTAAGCTCTCCCTCTATGAAAGCAGAGTTCTACTGAGCCCAGAAGTCAAGATAATGACTGGCAACATGAGCAGGAAAAGGAAGCAAAGCAAGCTCAGCAATACAACTTTAGATTCCTTTTTTGGGACAAAAAGGATGAAAGCATGGAATGGGATTAAGACAACAGAGTCAAAACTCCTGCACCAAAGCCTCCACAAAAAATGTAAACAGATTCCAGGCCACAGGGGAGCTTAGGAAGAATTTTGAAAACCAAACAAGAGAAGTGGAGGAAAAATTGAGAAGAGAAAGGAGAATGGTGTAAGAAAATCATGAAAAAGAGTCAGCTGTCTAACTGAAGAAAATAACACCTTAAAAATAGAGTAACTGAAATGGCAAAAGAGTCCCAAAAAGCCAATGAGGAGAAGAATGCCTTAAAAAGCCAAATTTGCCAGATGGGAAAATAATCTCAAAAGCTCTCTGAAAAGAATGAATCCTTCAAACTTGGAGTGGAGCAAATGGAAGCCAATGACTTTATGAAATCAAGATACTATTAAACAAATCCAAACAAATGAAAAAATAGAAGCCAATGTGAAATATTTCATAAAAAAAAACAATGGACACATTTCTCGAGGGCAGAGCCAAGATGGCAGCATAGAAGTAGCAAAGCATCATAGCTCCCACACAGCCACACTAAATACCCATAAAATGCTACTCTAAACAAATTTTAGGCTACCAAACCCACAAAAAAGCAGAAAAAAACATCTGTCTCTGAAGGTAGCTTGGCAGGAGGGGCTCATCACAGCAGGCTGGGAGCCGAGGCCAGCTCAGCCCAAAAACTGATCTCCTGGCCAGGTACTGGGGCAGATGGGAGGAGCCTAGCTTCAGTACCCAGAGAGAAGATTTACAGCACCTGGAGCAGTTGCCATATCTATCAAGCCAGGAAGAATAAGGATTAGAAAAGAATGGTCAATGAAAGTGAAGCTTTCAAGCTAAATTTGGGGGAGGAAAAAGAGTTCGGCCTATCTGCCCCCAGGGGAAGGAAACAGCAGGGGAAGGGAAGGATCTGCTACAACTGGCAACTGCCCCCACTGGGCTGCTTTAGAGATCATGGCTGGCAGACCCTGCAGGGGGGCTGAGTCAATTGATCAGGGAAAAGGGATCTTCTGTTGAGTAGCCTGGATGAATATTGTGGTCTTGGGTGGTGATCCTGGGGTACACTTTCAGCAAGCCAAAGCTGGTGGAGGCTGCAGCACCCCCCCAATAGCTACGTCAGATGGGAAAACTCCAGCGATTTGGGACAGAGCTTTAACCCCTGGAAGCAGAGTTTCACAGACCTAAAAAAGTCAACCAGCTAACTGACTGGCCAACATGAGGAAAAGGAAGCAAATAAGAACCGCAATGAAACTCTAGAATCTTTTTTTGTGGACAAAAAGGATCAAAGTCTGGAACGGAAGGAAGACAACACAGTCAGAAATCCCACACCAAATGCTTTCAAGACACCTGAAAAAGGCCTACAAGCTATAGATCAACTGAAAAAGGACTCTGAAAAACAAATAAGAGAAGTGTAGGAAAAATTGGGAAGAGAAATGAGAATGATGTGAGAAAATCATGAAAAGAGAGTCAACTACCTGATTGAAGAAAACAACACCTTAAAAAATAAATTAACTCAAATGGCAAAAGAGGCCCAGAAAGCCAATGAGGAGAAGAATGCCTTAAAAAGTCAAATTTCCATGATAAAAAAAGAATCTCAAAAGCATTCTGAAGAGAATAATTCCTTCAGACTTAGAGTGGAGCAAATAGAAGCTAATGACTTTATGAGAAACCCAGATACTATTAAACAGTTACAAAGAAATGAACAAATAGAAAGCTATGTAAAATATCTCCTTGAAAAAACCACTGACCTGGAGAGTAGATCCAGGAGAGACAATTTGAAAATTATTGGTTTACCTGAAATCCATGACCAAAAAAAGAATTTGGAAAGAATCCTTCAAAAAAATCTCAAAGAAAATTGCCCTGATGTTTTAGAATCAGAGGGCAAAACAGAACTTGAAAGAATTCACTAATCACCTCTTCAAAAAGCTCCCCAAAAGAAAACTCCCAGAAATGTTATTTCCAGGTTCCAGAGTCACCAGTTAAAAGAGAAAATGTTACAGGCTTCCAAGAGAAAACAATTTGAATACTGTGGAAACATTATTAGTATAACCCAGAATCAGGCAATTCTACACTGAGGGATTGAAGGGCCCAGAATATGATATTTTGAAGATCAAGGGAGCTGGGATTAAAACCAAGAATCACCTTCACAGCAAAATTGAGTATAATGTTCTAAGGGAAAATATGGTCATTCAATGAGGTGGAGGCCTTTCAAGCATTCTTGCTGAAAAAAAAAGCAGAACTGAACAGACAATATTACAATCAAACACAAAAAGCATGAGAAGGTAAACATGGGAAAGAAATCATAAGGAACTTATCAAAGTTGAACTATTTACATACCAATATGGAAAAATGATAATACTAACTAATGAAACTTTTCTTAGTATGAAGATAGGGGAAGGGAACACAAATGTATACATATTTATACTTACACATATGTCTATATAGGAGGCTATATATGTGTATGAATACATATCTGAGCATTTGTGTATATGTGTACATAAAGGGTTCAGGATCAATTGAATAGAAAGGCATGATACTTTAAAAGGTGAAATTCTGAGGTGAGAGAGGACTGGAATGAGAGGAGACAGGGAGAGAAAAAATCGGGTTAATCATCCCATATAGAAGAGGCAAGAGATAACTGTTACAACTTTACTCTCATTGAATCTGGCTTGGTGAAGGGATGGCATAAACTCTAAACTGGGTATCATGCCACACAGGAGAGTGGGTGGCATGGGGATGAGAGGTAGTAACACAGAGGGGAGGGCAGAGGCTGGGGCAGGGATGCTGGAAGCACACACTTGAGTAAAGGGATAGGGACAGGGTAGAGAGTGGAACAATGAGGGGTGGGATAGGAAGGAGGGACATATGATCAGACTGTCACAATATGTCCATTGTGAAGATGTCCTGTGTAATTACACATGCACAGTCTGTATTGATTTGCTTGTCCTTCCACTGGGTGTGGGAGGACCCGAGAGAATCTAGAATCTAAAGCTCTGCAATACATGCAACTGGGAAATACAATGTGCAGCGGCTGGGGTAAGGAGACCCTCTCTGCCCTACCAGAAAGTTAGAAAGCAGATCGGGGGACGGGCTTTACAGTGGGATTGCTGTTTTGGGGTTGGGGTGGGGGAAAGACAGGGACAAAATTTGTAACTCAGAAATCTCATGGGAAATGAATGATGTAAACAAGTAAACTAAATTTAAATATATATATGTGTGTGTTTATATATACATATATGTATATGTATAAATATATGTGTGTGTGTGTATACACACACACCCATGCACACACACACACATATAAAACAATGACCTGGAAAACAGATCCATTAGAGACAATTTAAAAATTATTCAACTACCTGATCGTCATGATAAAAAAAAGAACCTAGAAATAATGCTCCAAGAAATTCTCAAGGAAAATTGCCCTGATTTTTTAGAAGCAGAGGGCAAAGTGGAACTTGGAAGAATTCACTGAACTCTTCTTGAAAAAGATCTCAAAAAGAAAACTCCTAGGAATATTATAGCCTACTTCTGGAGTTACCAGACCAAGAAGAAAATATTACAAGTAGCAAAGGAGAAACAATTTTAATTTTGTGGAAACACAAACCAGATAACACAGTATTTAGTAGCTTCTACATTAAGAGATCAAAGGGCTGGGGATATGATATTCTTCAGATTAAAGGAGCCAGGATTAAAACCAAGAATCACCTACCCAGGAAAATTGAGTATAATGTTCCAGGGGAAAATATGATCATTCAATGATATGAAGGACTTTCAAGCATTATTGATGAAAAAAACCAGATCTTAATAGAAAATTTGCATTCATATAGCAAATGAAAACTTTTGACAGTATGAAGATAGGTGAGTGGAATTTGTATAATTATAAGTATACATATACATAAGTATATGTATATGTATGTGTATGTGTATACACATATACATATGTGTATATGTGTGTATGCACACCTGTATTTATGCATGTATGTATATATGCATGTGTATTCATATATATGTCTATATAGGAAGGTCTATGTGTAGGAATTCATATGTGAGTGTCTATATATGTGTACATAGACAGATGGCAAAGGATCAATTGCATAGGAAGGAATGATGTTTAAAAAGTGAAATTGAGAGGTGGGAGAGGAATAGAATGAGAGGACACAGGGAGAGACAGAATGGGGTAAATCCTCTCATATAGAAGAGGCAAGGGATAACTATTACAATGGAGTGGAAGAACAGGAAGGCAAAAGAGAATAGGTCAATCTTACTCTCATTGAATTTGGCTTAGGGAAGGAATGACATTCTTAATTGGGTATCTTGCTGTATAGGAGAGTAGCAGAGAAGGGGATGAGAACATGTATGATGGAGGGTAGGGCTGTTTGGGGGGTGGAGAGTTATTAGAAACACACACTTCTGTAAAGAGATAGGGACAAATAGAGAATAGAACAATTGGGGGCTAAAAGAGGAATGAGGGAAATAGTCTTTCCCAAGATGTCCATCATGAAGATGTTCCATGTAACTACACATGTACAGCCTGTATTGAATTTCTTGTCTTTCCAGTGGGGGTGGGTGATAAGAGAGGAAGGGAAAGAATCTAGAATTTAAAGTTCTAAAATAAAATGTACATACATGCATGCATGCATGCATATACACACATACATACATATATGTATATATATGCATATGTATGTAATGCCAAGCAAAGGCAACTTCCAAGGTTCAGTTTACCAGCATAGCAAACCCCATTGATTCAGCAAACATTCACAGAATAGAGAAATTCAAAACAAAGTATAACTCATTCATCTAGCAAGTAAGTTCTTAATTCAGTACAGGTACTACTCCACCCCTAGACAGCACGTTCATTTAGTCAGTCAAAGTCTCTTCTCAAATGGAGATCAGTTTACAATCATAAACAAAGTACATTCATTGTGTCAGTCATGGAGCACAAAAAGGCCAAAGGTTTCCCACCCCTGGACTGAAAGTAATTACAATATCTTCCATTACCACCAAGCACTTTTTCCAAAGGGAGCAGGAGAACACAAAAGGCCATCCACCCTTAAGCCATAATGAAGTCAAGATGACATCTCAGCACTGAAAACCCAAGGAAAGGCCCTTCTTTCATCTTCACTTGAGGCAAGCCTGTAGCAATCTCAGTTCCTGGGGAGACAAGGCTCAACAAAGCCATAGCCAGTGTTTTCATCAATTCACACTCTGCATGTAGAACAGTACCAGAATGCCTGAAAATATCAGCAATGCCCCCTTCCAGGATTTCTGTGAACATACAAGAAAATCCTTCTTAAGGGTTTCTGAACCAACAGCCAGATTCCAGGACCTCTACAATAGCAGCACTGTCCTTCACCATCAGCTGAATCTGGAAAAACAACATCAAAACAGACAGACAAAATATCAGTATCACAGCCATGTCTGTGCAGTTCTTGGCAGCTCCAGGGGACAGTCCTCAAAATCCTAGGCAGCTCCAATGGACTCTCAGCAGTCTTCCCTCTCAGTATTTCAGGCTCCATGATACTGGATACTGCTCTCCCAAAAGTTCTTCTTCTGGCCTTGTCTGGGCTTGAGCTTTTCTTTCAATTCATGGCTCCTCCCAGTTCAGTCCTCTCTCTTCAAGTCAAAAAGTCCATCCCACAAGTGGGGTTCACAAACTCTGGGACTTTACACTCAACCCAAAATCCAAGTCAATTCAGAGGCATCTCCAAATTACATTACCATTACAATATATTATTTACATGCAACTGGGTAATAAGGTATACTGGCACTGGATTATGTAGATCCCTCTTGCTGTAAGGGAAAGTCAGAGGGGTGATGCAGGAGGATATAGGAGAGAACAGACTGGGGGAGGGGATTTACACTGGGATTGCTTTTTGGGGGTGGTGGGCAGAAAATGTGTAATTCAAAATCTCATGGAAATTAATGATGTAAACTAAAAATAAACAAAAGTTAAAAACAATCAAAACCAAAGAAACTCATGAAATCGGATATGTCATGGAAAGGTAAGCACATTTAAGGATCTCTAACAAATCCTTCTGTGTGTGTGTGTGTATGTGTTTGTGTGTGTGTGTGTGTGTGTGTGTGTGAATGCCTGCACATGAATGTTCTCTTGTTAGTGCCTGGGTGTAGGCTGTCTTGCTTGCCATTCTGCAGCATTACCAAGGTGAAAGACAATTCAGGTGATGAAAGTTACACATTTATCAGATGAGAGATTTTTGGGAAAGAACATCATACAAACTGTGAAAACATTTCAATAACAATGTACTTTAAAAAAATAAAAAAATGTGGACTTTGAAATAGCAATATAGCCACAGTAGATGGCCCAAGTGAAACTCTTTTTTTGAGTATTTGAAAGTTTTCATTCAAAAAGTTCAACCAACCAACTCACCGAGGGAGAGAAAGGCCACTCTTAAGATTGGAGCCAGACTGTCTAGAGTCTTTAGCAGAAGGTACTGTACTATCTTTAATTCACACCTGTCAAAAGAGATTCCATAAGGGGATCTACAAGAATAAAGTATTTTATATGTAACAGTAAAAACAAAAATAAAAAATAAAAGAACCACAAACAACAAATATGTTTTTTTTACTTCCCAGGCTCTTAGATAACATCCCTTTCCCCTCCCTTACCTGAATCCTCCTGCCCAGATCTTTGTTAGTAAAAGGGAAGGAGATTAAGTAATCCTGAGACCATCAAAATCACAGAATTTCCATATTTTCTCCAGCCTATCTCCAACTCCCATGTGCTCCTGCTTCAAGGTGCATCACAAGGAAACTCATAAGAGTTTCCACTTTGCTGATATAAATCCCAGGATTGAACCCTTGTAGATAAGAACAAACATATTCAATACTTACTCCAAATGGGTACACATGAAGATATGTGGATATTATACCTAGTAAGAGTGCCTCTCTCTTCAATTTGACGAGGTGAAAATTGGGGTCCTTTCCAGTGGATCATTGTTCTGATTGGACGAGCAGATCCTAGAACCTCTACTCATTTGCTTCAAAATAAGCTAAATTTTATCTCCTATAGTCTTCATTTATCAGTTCCTGGTCATGTAAATTGGCTCAATTTAAAATCCTGAATCATTTTTCTAAATGTACGTTGGGATTGATAATGACATGGTCAGATAGTTCTTTGGGAAAATCAATTTAAAGATGAAATGAGAATGGACTAGAGCATGTTGAGACTTGAGACAGGAAATCCTACTAAGGGACTACTTTGAGATTCAAGTCGTTAGGCAGTGTGGCCCTATACCAGGTCCTATACCATCAAAAGCAAGAAGGGCAGAGTGGGTAAACTAGAGATGTTATAAGAAAGAATTGATAAGACATGGCAGCAAATTGTATATAGAGAGTGAAAGAGAGTGAGGGGTAAAGGAAAAAATAACATTTAGAACCAAGATGATTGGGGGTTTTGTGATGGGACACTAATAGGAAGATTAGAAATAGGAATGATCATGGAGTTTGATAGGTAATGGATTGAGCTTTAGTTTTAGATTAGGATATTATTGGTGTAAGATGTTTAGTTGGCAGTTGTAGAAAATGAAACTGGAAGGCAGAAGAGTAAATAGGTCTGGGTATGTAGATATGAGAATGCACTTGGAGAATTCAAAGACAATAGACCATCTGAACTGAGTCTTGAAGAAAGACAAAAGGGGGTTTACTAGTATCAGCAGGATGTCAAGGGGATGAGTGAGAAATTTAAAATTAGAGGACAGTGCACTGTGGAATGGATGATGATAGGATTAAGTCTGTGGAGAGACAGGAAGAAAACAGAATAAGTCTTGACTTACTGGGGAAAAAAATGGAATCAAGATCTGAAAAAAGAAATCTTATGAATGAAGAAAAATAAATTCAAAGAGCTGAATGATTAAAAAAAGGAGCAGGAGGGTTGTTCTGGGCCAGATCTGACTCAGACCAATCTGGTAGTTCAAGTTAAGAACTGGAAAAAAATAAATTACTTATGAGCCATTTAGCATTTATAAAATGGTGGTTTTCTTCAAAGTAGTCTGGAAAGTATGCTCAGCAAGGAAATAGCATTGACTCAAATGGATCAAATTTTCTTGCCTCTGCATTATTTGCTATAGAGTTGAAGCATAGTAAAAACTATGGAGCTTCCGACTTCTGCTGGACTGGCATAGACTTAGACAACTATAAAGCTATGTCAATAATTTGATCCTTAGTCTTCAAGACCAGCACAGTTTTGAAAATGGAGTCTTTATCATTTAAGGAAAAAGTAGACAATCTTATGTGACAAGGATCTTACCAAATGTTACTTTTACATCAATATGGATTACAGTCAAAGTAGGGAAGCCAAGAAGGAGTGATACAAAGGATCATCGAGTATTATCTATAAAAGTACAAAAATCAATTTAAATAGATGTTATTCAGTGTAGCATCCTCTTTTGGCTACTGCCAAGATTTGCATGTAAACTTGCACTTTAGATTTCCCAGAATGGGGTTAACTTAGTTTTCCAGCATTTCTTCTAGGTTGCATCCTCAATTTATATGACCAAATTGAATCCTTAGGGGCAGAGGTGAATGTTATTATCTCAGTTGGTAGAATATAATATATGGATCTGCACTCATTTCTCTAGTTCACAATCTTCTCGCAATGTATTTCTCATTAAAACATCCAGTGTAATCAATTAACTCAAAACAATGACATTTTCTGAGATGACATAATAAAATGAATTGCTAGGAAAATCCCTCACCCTCGAAAAATAAAAATTATTGGATGTGCTTTCTGAAAAATATACACCACATTAATTGTCAGAAGTGAAGTAAATATAGAGGACAATTCTAGTTAAGAATGCATATAGGTAACATATCTGTCCAGTAAAATCATGCTTCTTTTTACTGAAGGACGTCAATGTCTTATCTTTCCAAATTTCTCTGGATTTCATCTTGTTCACAGGTCAAATAATTATTGTTATGGCTAGATGTGCCTGGAATCCGTGGTCAAATAACTCTTGTACTTGCAGGCGTCATACTCTGTCTAAATTCTTCCTTCCCTCTAATTACCACCACTCAGTGTCTATGTGTGACTCAAGATCATGTGTCTCATCGCTCAGTGTTGTATTGCATTTTCTCAACCTGAAGAATTCTTGAATTTCTACACTCTTGGAAGGGATGTCTCCTATTAAGTGGCCAAGGGGATCCTATTCAAAGTCCAATGCCTTCTTCATCAAGGAGTTATCTTGACAAACCATACATCTCAATGCAGTGAAAAATTACCAGAAAACAATAATTTATTCATTTGTGAAATTGACAGGACTTTCAGGAGGTAATGGATTGATCGTAGTTAATTATGAAACTTATCTAGTCTCAGTATTGGAAAACATTTAAATGTTCACAAACCATGACTTCACTTTGATATGCATTTTAAAGTTAGGTATCTTAAAGTGGTAAAATACCATCTACCGTACCATGAAAATTTTTATATATTTTTTTACATTTCTATCTGTATTTTCCCCTTCTTTCTTCTTATAACTAGGTTTTGAAGTTCAGGGATAGAACTGACCTCAGAGCTATAGGGTAGGAGGAGGAAAACTAGATGTCAGAACAAACAAATAAATGTACTGGAAATTTATCCTGAAGGAAAGATGGTTTCAAATAGATATTCCACCAGACAAAATATGAAGTTATAGTTACAGGACAGAAAAAAATGGCATCCAGTTAGCTTTAAAATAATCAAATCTCTCTTCATTCATTGATCCATCCTAACCACAGTTTCAAAAACTGAATACAGCAACCACCTCTAACAAACTTACTTGTTCTATCTGATCCAAATATCTTCAGACCATAGGAATTAGGAATTCTCATAATTCCTACCATCTTTAACAGAGGAAGATCATTTCAGAGAAAATTAGTGATTTTAGGCATTACTTACGGAGAAATTTGAGGGTATTGGATTTGGAATTAGTTATGACACTTGGGTGCAAATCCTGGTTCCATTGTTAACCTATTCAACAGTGGAAGGTACATTTAATTATTTTGAGTCTTAGGTTCTTCATCTACAAAACAAGGAACTGAAATTTATCAATATCTACCATCTACTCAAGCACTAAATCTATAAGTCTATGTAAAGAAAATATTTCACAGAAAAAAATTAATAACCTATGGATTGTTAAGATGCTAAAATAAAGAAGATCTAGGAGGTACAGTTAGATAAATTCTCAAATTTTCCATTGGATCTGGTATATTTTATAGGTTATAATGGTAATGGAATTTGGAGATGCCTCTGAATTGGCTTGGTTTTTGGGTTGAGTGTTAAAACCCAGAGTTTGTGAATCTCACTTGTGGGACAGACTTGTTGACATAAACAGAGAGGGCTGCACTGGAAGGAGCCATGAATTGGGAGAGAGGTTCATGCCCAGAGAAGGCCAGAAGGACTTTGGGAGAACAGTATTTAGTATCATGGAGACTGAGTTGCTGAGAGAAACACTGATGAAAGTCCATTGGAACTGCCCAGGACTTTTGAGAACTGCCACCCGCAGCTTTCAAAAACTGAGGAAGCATGGCTGTGATGACAATATTTTATCTGTCTGTTTTGATGTTGTTTTGCCAGATTCAGCTGATGGTGGAGGACAGTAGTGCTACTGTAGAGGTCCTGGAACCAGGCTGTTAGTTCAGAAGCCCTGAAGGAGGATTTTCTTCTGGTACCTTCACAGAAACCCTTTAAGAGAGACTTGCTGAGGTTTTCAGAGATTCTGGGACTGTTCTACAGGCAGAGAATGACTTGATGAGGACACTGGCAGTGGCTTTGTTGAGCCTTGTCTCCCCAGGAACTGAGATTGCTGAGGGCTTGCCTTGAGTGAAGATAAAAGAAGGGCCTTTCCTTCGGTTTTCAGTGCTGAGATGATTTCTTGAAATTGTTATAGCTTAAGTGTAGATGATTTTTTGTGCTCTCCTGCCCCTTGGGAGAAAGTGCTTGGTGTTAATAGATGGTATTGTAATTACTTTGTGTCCAGGAGAGGAAAACCTTTGGCCTTTTTGTACTCTGTGATTGACAAAATGAATGTATTTTGTTTATGATTGTAAACTGATGTCCATTTAAGAAGAGACTTTGATTGACTAAATGAATGTGCTGTCTATGGGTGGAGTAGTACCTGAAATGAATTGATAACTTACTTGCTAAATGAATGAGTTATACTTCATTTTGACTTTCCCTGTTCGGTGAATGTTTGCTGAACAAATGGGGTTTGCCATGCTGGTAATTGGAGCCTTGGAAGGTGCCTTTGCTTGGCATTACATAGGTAAAAAGATTCCTTCTTAAAATGAAGATTGAAATGGTTCCATGAATGGGGGGGTGGAGCTAAGATGGCGGCTTAGAAGCAGCAAGGTTCTGCAGCTCCCACAAAACCACCCTAAATACCCATAAAATAAGACCCCAGACAAAGTCTACTACTCTCAGACTCACAAAAATACAGAAAACACATCTCTTGCTGAAGGCAGATCGGCAACAGGGACTCATCATGGCACATTGGGAGCCAAGACCAGCCCAGCCTGAAATGGAAACTCGGCCAGGCCAGGCCCCAGGATGGTTGGGAGGAGCTGAGCCACAGCCAGTCTACAAGACAGAAGATCTACCGCACCTCCAGCAACTCCACATCTACCAAGGTGTGAAAAACAAGGATTAGAGAAAGGCAGCTTGGCAGCAGGGGCTCATCAAGGCAGGCTGGGAGACTAGACCAGCCCAACCTGACACTAAAACCATGGCCAGGCTCCAGGGCAGTGGGGAGGAGCTGAGCCTCCTAAGCCGCAGCTTGAGTCTACTTCAGAGAAGACCTACTGTACCTGAAGGGATCTTCACATCTAGCAAACCAGGATTAGAGACGGTCAGTGAAAGTGAAACTTTGAAACCTGATTTGGGGGACAAAAAGCAGTTTGGCCAATCTGCCCCAAGGGCAAGGAAGCAGTGGGGGAAGGGCAGGAACTGCTGTAACCGGTGGCTGCCCCCACTGGGCTGCTTCAGAACCCCTGGCCTGCAGAAATTGCAGGGGGGCTGAATCTATTAATCAGGGCCAAGTGCTCTTGTGTTGAGGGGCCTGGATCTGGATCATGGTCTTGGGTGGTGGTCCTGGGGTGAGCTTTCAGCAAGCCAAAGCAGGGGGGGGGGTGGCTGCAACACACCACTCCAGCAGCCGGGAAAACCCTAGCAATTTGGAACAGAGCTTTCCCCCCTGGAAACAGAGTTTCACAGAGCTAAAAAAAAAAAAAACAAAGACAAAAACCAATCAATTAATTGACTGGCCAACATGAGGAAAAGGAAGCAGAATAAGAACAGCAGTAAAACTCTAGAATCCTTTTTTGTGGACCAAAAGGATCAAAGCATGGAGTGGGAGGAAGACAACACAGGTAGAAATCCCACACCAAATGCTGCCAAGACATGTGAAGAATGCCTACCAGCTATAGATCAACTGAAAAAAAGACTTTGAAAAATAAATAAGAGAAGTGGAGGAATAGTTGGGAAGAGAAATGAGAATGTTGCGAGAAAATTGTGAAAAAAGAGTCAACAACCTGACTGAAGAAAACAACACCTTAAAAATAGGTTAACTCAAATGGCAAAAGAGGCCCAGAAAGCCAATGAGGAGAAGAATGCCTTAAAAAGAAGAATTTCCCAGATGGAAAAAAGAATCTCAAAAGCATTCTGAAGAGAACAATTCCTTCAGAATTAGAGTGGAGGAAGCAGAAGCTAATGACTTTATGAGAAACCAAGATACTATTAAACAGTTACAAAGAAATGAAAAAATATAAAGCAATGTGAAGTATCTCCTTGAAAAAACCACTGACCTGGAAAATAGATACAGGAGAGACAATTTGATCTACCTGAAACCCATGACCAAACAAAGAACTTGGAAAGCATCCTTCAAGTAATACTCAAAGAAAATTGCCCTGATGTTTTAGAATCAGAGATCAAAATAGAACTTGAAAGAATTCGCCGATCACCTCTTCAAAAAGATCCCCAAAAGAAAACTGCTAGAAATGTTATTGTCAGGTTCCATAATACCCAGTTAAAGGAGAAAACATTACAGGCTTCCAAGAGAAAACCATTTGAATCCTGTGGAAGCACTATCAGGATAACCCAGGATCTGGCAGCTTCTACACTGAGGGATTGAAGGGTCCAGAATATGATATTTTGAAGATTAAGGGAGCTGGGATTAAAACCAAGAATCAACTACCCAGCAAAACTGAACATATTATTCCTGGGGAAAATATGGTCA
>CM053597.1:185273922-185295515 GCA_028646575.1 Pseudocheirus occidentalis
GAAAGAAAGAAAGAAAGAAAGAAAGAAAGAAAGAAAGAAAGAAAGAAAGAAAGAAAGAAAGAAAGAAAGAAAGAAAGAAAAATGACACAAACCCTCCACCTCTTGGTATCCAGCAAACCTCAATTCATCATCCAAGGGGAAGTCTTTTCTTCATCTTGACTCTGGGTTGTCTCCCTTATTCCCATCCCCTTCCATGATCCCAGATTCCTCCTGAATCCACCAAACAGCTTTTGGATTCAGAAGTAGACAGCTCCCAGGTCCTTGTCCAGGTCTCAGGGCAGTCCCAGGCACACATTGAAGTTTACAGGGTCCAGTACATCTCAAACCCTTCATAATTTCTCTTGCCAGGAACTCAAGGATCAGCCAGGCCACAAACAAACAAGGTCTTATCCTAGTCATGCTTCTCTCTCTCAAGAAAACTCCAACTCGCGTCTTCAGCCCAGCAGCCCAGTTCCCAGATGCTGAGACAATCCTGCTTCCTCCAACAGGAAAATTTCAATTCTGTCTCTCTGGCTCTGGAATTCTTACTTATATATGCACACTGGCCTCCTGTCTCAGCCAATACCCTTCTTCTATGTCAACAGGGGAGTTCATTCCCTCTCAACAAGGGACATAGGCTCACACTTTCCATACTTAGCCCTAAGTTATTAACTGCTACTTAGCCCTAATTTGCTAAGTGCTACTTAGCCATGTTACTAAGTGCTAAGTATATGCTAGACTGATTGCTATTACAGAAAGAGAGAGAGAGAGAGAGAGAGAGAGAGAGAGAGAGAGAGAGAGAGAGAAAGAGAGAGAGAGAAAGAGAGAGAAAGAGAGAGAGGGAGAGACAAAGAGCGAGAGAGACAAAGAGAGAGAGAACATATTTTGGGAGAATACCACATTTTTTAAGCTTCTTACTTCTGTTGTATGAAGTATTTGATGATAGGTTGCCTGGTTTCCAGAAGTTCATAAGGTTAGGCATCACTAATAGATGAATAGCAACCATTGCCTTAGAGGCTACATAACTGAATACATATCTCTAGAGAGGGACCATATTGCAATGTGGAGAAAAACTCTGAGAAAGGCTATGTGAAGAAGCAATGGAGGTACAAGAATAGGAGACAAAAGAGCTAGTTTTACTTCTTAATTCTATCATTTACAGGCTTTCTTTGGGTCACAGTTTCTTTATTTGTAAAGATATTGTAATATAAAAATATTAGGCTCTTGTAGCTTCATATCTTGTGATTTTGGGCAAGTTGACTATCTTACCTGAAATTCATCTTCCTTGTCTGTAAATCAAAGCTGAAAATGCTTGTTCTTCTTAACTCACAGTGTTATTCCTATATTCCTATATATGTATATGTATATGTATATGTATATATATATATATATATATATAAGAAATGTATATTTAAGTGATTCAGTGTTATGAAAGGTACTAAAAGATGATTCTAGAATGCATATGGTCATTGATACATTTAGCTCTGTAGAGGCAACAATTTTGCTAAAAAAATTAAGAACACATTAAATCGCTTTAAGTATAATGTGATCATCAAAAAGTCCCTAATATTGGGCTAACCTTAAATATTGTTGCTTTAATATAATATTCACAAAGTATGAGTCAATGACTGTGTTCCCTTCAGAAAGTCATTTGATTTATTATAATGACATTTGAACCTTCTATATCATTCCAAATTACTTCAATGAGGTAAGGTAACCTGGCCTATTACAGAGAAATTGACCCTTGAAACTCATAAGCTTACTATAAAAGTGATCTCAGCAAAATAGAAGAAAATGTACATAGGAAGTGTTTCATAAAAGTTTATATTACATAGATATTTAACTTTTTCGTTACACTCAATGTTTGACCCTGAAAAGGAGGTGAGTAATGGCTCTATATATTTCTTCCTTTTTTATTCCTTCATTCATTTAACATTTCTTTTACATTACAATATGTTTAATTAACAAGTATTTATTTTCTCTTCCTTTCTTTATTTCTCTACAAAAAAAATGAAAACAAAATTACTGTAACAATTTTTGTTGCCTTCAGTCATTTTCAGACATGCCAAAGTCTTTCTAACCAAATTTGGGGTTTTCTTGGCAAAGATACTAGAGTGAGTTGCCATTTCCTTCTCCAGCTCATTATAATAGATGAGAAACTGAGGCAGTCACCATTAAGTGACTTGCTCAGGGTCATTTAGCTAGTAAGTCTCTGAGGCCAGATTTGAATGTAAGTAAATGAGTCTTTTTGACTCCAGGCCCAGCATTCTATCCACTGCATCATATCACTGTCCTTGTAGCATGTATTCATAGGTAAAGCATCATCAAAACTCTGCTCAGTTCCGTGATGAACCATGATTCCAGAAGAATGACAATGAAAATGCCACCTTAATTTCAAGCTTATGGACTAAATACACAGAATGAGAAACATGCAACTCCTACTATTTCCTCATTTTCCAAAGGAAGAGACTAAGACCCAATGAGATCATGTAACTTAGTGAGAATCTGAAACCTATTAAGTATTTTAATTAAGATTTGAACTCAAGTCATCTTGATTCCAAGAATAACAAGTTAAATTTTCTTAACCACTAGGCAAATCTATATTAGTTTTCTTAGCAGCATCATTCCCACTCTCTAAAACTAGGGTACTGAGTGGCTCATTTGTAGTGGTCAATAAATCACTCATTTCACATTCTAACTTCATTTGTGGTCCTTTATCATACTGAAGAAAGAAGACTAACAAAGGAAATTAGAGTAATGCACAAAACTAGGTTTGCGACGAGTCACATCTTCTTTTGCACATGCAATGCAGTTGACCTTAGAAGCATTAGAGTTGACAATAAGACATCCCCGAGAGTTTTCCTTAACTAGTGACAGATAGAAAGCATTCTTCCTGCAGCCTGAAATCATTTCAGTGCTTGTCCTGCTCCAACTCCCTCATACCCAAGCACTGTTAAGTGGCATCATAGAAGAATTGAGATGTGGTTAGCGTGTTTGGTTTCTTTGTTTGTTTTGCTCATCAGCAATTCTTTGACTGATCCTAGTATAGAAATAAGGAGCAACTAGTTGGTACAGCGGGTAGAGCATTGTCCCTAGAGTCAAGAAACTTGATTTCAAGTACAAGATGAGACAATTAATGCTGTGTGATCTTGGGCAAGTCACTTAGTCCTGTTTGCTTCTGTTTCCTCATCCATAAAATGAGCTAGAGCAGAAATGACAAATACTTTCAGTATTTCACCAAGAAAACCATAAATGGGTTGACAAATAGTCAGACACAGCTGAAACAACTGAACAACAACAAAGAGCTATCCAGTTTCAATATTATTTTCTTTAAAAAAAATTACTTCTAATACACATTTACAGTAATAACATAATTTTAATATGGGTTGAAATTAGTTTTAGAAGAAAATCATTGCCAGAGACATATTTCAAGAGTTTCTTTTATTCCTTCAGTCTCATTTTAAAGGTCTTTTAAAAATCTTAGTTGTATATGCACTGCCTCTCCTTGATGTCTCATTGTATCTCAATTCATGAATATCTTCCCCTATGGATTTATTATGTTGTGGCTTAAAATACTTAGAACATATGAAAGGTTCCCTTATTATTGAAACCAGAATTTGAAACAACACAAAGGGTTTTGGGGATTCTACCAACAGTTCAGTTTTCTATAGTACTTTGGAGAAGACAACAGTCATGCCTCAGCAATGCTGTAGGTCGGCATGGGAAACTTAATTATGCTCTGATTCAACAACACTCATGAAATGCCAATGCTATGTAAATCTCTCTACTTAAAATTTACCTGGAAAATGGTTAAAAGTCAAGCATGATCAGAAGGCAAGTAAATACATCCTTGAATGCGTAACTGTATCCAACTAAGTGAAAGGACTAAGAACTGTGCCAAGTCCTAGGAAAGAGAAAAAAAACTCTGTCTCTGAAGAAATGTCTTTGTTCCTTGGAAAATTCAGCATGATATGAGGAAGCCATGGATAAACTCTCAAATCAGAGCACCTAGGTTCAAATCCCACCACAAAGTCTTAACATCTATTTGACAACGAGAAAGTGGCACCCTCTGTAGACTTAGTAC
Source organism: Pseudocheirus occidentalis (assembly GCA_028646575.1). Classification (NCBI taxonomy): domain Eukaryota; kingdom Metazoa; phylum Chordata; class Mammalia; order Diprotodontia; family Pseudocheiridae; genus Pseudocheirus; species Pseudocheirus occidentalis. The sequence goes on from CM053597.1 coordinate 185,277,986, forward strand.
CCTCATCTATAAAAGGGGGAAATAGTTCTAGATGATCTATGAGGTCTCATCTAACTTTTGAGATAGCATCCAATAATGAAAAGTAAATAGATGACAATTTAAGTAGTTAGTAATAATACTTGGAGTGCATCAGAAAACAGGACTGAAACACATCCTTTAAAGAAGTGTGAAGTTAGAGAAATAGAATTGTTAAATTTAGGTGCTGGAAGAAAGAAATGTACAAAAGCTTAGAGGCAGGAAATGTAAAGTTGACTTCAGGGAAGAGCTAGCAATTTTCACTGCCTATAATGTAACTACAGGGTAGTCCTATGAAATATCCTGCATCCTGGCTAGCCACAAACCAATAGGATGATGTCAATGGAGGTTAGCAACCTTAACAATCTAGGTGACATATTGGATAAAGAATGAGGCATGGGAAGGGGACAGAGTCAAGATGTCAGAGTGAAAGCGGAAGCTTGCTTGATCTCTCCTCCAAACCATTTGAAATACCTGTGAAAAACAAATTCTAGAGCAGCAGAACCCACAAAATCACTGACTGAAAAATTTTTTCTAGTCCAAGATAATGTGGAAGGTGAATAGGAAAGATCTATTGCACTAGGCTGAGAGAGGAGTGCAGTCCAGTGAGGACGATGCTGGCATAAATTGGGCCTCTGGGTATTGAATCACTGACATCAGCTACAGTCGCTGCCAGAGTTCTTGACCCACAGTTTGAAAAAACAACTTATAACATCAGGAGGAAAGGTCTCTGGGAACTGGGTGAGAGAGGAGACTGGTTTGGTCCCAGCCCCAGTGCCAGGGTGGTCACAGAAGTGGCAGCTGTGGCAGATGCAACAGCGGTGACTGCTCCCAGACCTCTCAGCCCATAAATGATTGGGAGATTGAGTGGCTGATCAAAGTATTGTGGAACCACAATCAGGATTACACAGGATATAGCAACTTCTACATTAAGGGATCAGAGGACCCAAAACATGATATTTCAGAGATCAAAGGAGCTAGGACTAAAACCAAGAATCAAATACACAGCAAAAATGAGTACAATACTTCAAGGAATAAATGAAAATTCAACAAAATAGAGAAATTTAAAGCATTCTTGATGAGAAGACCACAGCTAAACAGAAAATTTGACTTTTGGGGCAGAGTCAAGGTGGTGGTGTAGAAGCAGCAAAACTCCACAGCTCTCACCATAGCCACCTCAAATACCTATAAAATATGACTCTAAACAAATTTTAAAGCTCCAGAACTCACAAAGTGGCAGTGTGGCAAAGCTCCTGCTGAAGGCAGTTTGTCAGGCAGATGTGAAGAGATTCATTACAGTCTGCTGGGAACCCAGACCAGCACCACATGAACCCCCAGCTGGAGCGCTGGAGCTGCCAGAAGTCACTGCAGCTGTGATGTTTTTCAGAATTGCCAACCAGTAAAAAACAAGCACTAAGTGAAAGGTCAGTGGAACTCAGATAAGTTCAAGGGAGAGGATCTGGACGACTGCCTGAGGGCTAGGAGTGGCTGAAGCCCTGCCTCCACATGGCTGCTTCAGAGCTCATAGCCTGGAGATTGCAGTGGGAACAAGCAATCATTCAGAGTCTAAGTGCTCTTGCCTTGAGCTGTCTGGATCAGATGGTGATCTTAGGTGGTGGTCCTGATAATACAGGATCAATTGAAATCCTTCTTAAGTTACTCTATGGCTTGTAATCAGTCTACATTTTTCTTGGAAGCTTTTGATGGGGGAGTTCTGACTGTTTTGTCTTCCTCCCACTCCATGTTTTGATCCTTTTTGTCCCTGAAAAAGGAATCTATAGTTGCATTGCTGAGCTTGCTTTGCTTCCTTTGCCTACTCATGTTGCCAGTTAATTACTTGACTTTTAGGTTCAGTAGAACTCTGCATTCAGAGGGAAGAACTTTGTCCCAAACTGTTGGGGTGCTTGCAGCTGTTGGTGCTTTTAGGAGGCCACCATTTCTGCAGCCCCCACCAGCTTTGGCTTACTGGGCATGCATCTCAGGATCATCACCCAAGGCCACAATCTGATCCAGGCAGCTCAAGGCAAGAGTGTATGCAGCTCTCTCCTATATCCTCACCATCACACCTCTGACTTTTTGGTAGGGAAACATGGATTTCCCTACCCCAGTACCTGTATATTTCCCTCCTTCCTATTCCACCTCCCTCTTGTTCTATTCTCTACTTTGCCCCTGTCCCTTCACAAAAGTGTGTGTTTCTAACAACCCTCCCCCACAAAACAGCCCTCCCCTCCATCTTCCCCCCTCTCATTGTCTTTCCCCCTACTCTCCTGTAGGCCAAGATACCTAATTTAGAGTGAAAGTAATTCCTTCCCTAAGCCAACTTCAATGAGCATAAGGTTGACCCATTCCCTTTAGCCTTCCTGTTCTTCCCCTCCATTGTAATAGTTATCCCTTTACTCTACTATATGAAAGAAAAGTTGAAGGGAATATAAATGTGTGTGTACACACACACACACACACACACACACATTTATATAGGAAGGTATATATGCATATGAATACAAATGTGAATGTGTGTATATATGTGTACATAGAGGGCACAGGATCTATTGAACAGGATGGGATAATATTTTAAAAGGTGAAATTGAGAGGTGGGAGAGGAATGATATGAGAGGAGAAGGAAGAGACAGGATGGGGTTAATCCTTTCATATAGTATTAGGGTAACTGGAAGGAATATCTATCTATCTATCTATCTATCTATCTATCTATCTATCTATCTATCTATCTTTTTGTTTGTCTATCGTCTAACTCTCTGTCTACCTATCTATCTATGTGTCTGTCTGTCTATCATCTATCTATCTATATGTGTGTGTATCCATGTGTGTACATGTATATATGTATATGTATATACATATATGTGTTTACTCCCTTCCCTTCTCTATTATATGGTGGTTATTATGGGGAAAATGAGAAATTAACTCTCTCTCATAGAAAGATAGACAGACAGACAGACAGTTGATAGGTAGATAGATAGATAGATAGATAGATAGATAGATAGATAGATAGATAGTATATTCCATCAGAGTCTTTTAGGAAATAACAACATAGAGAATATGTCTCAAAACAAGGGTGTGGTTGTTAGGTTCAAAGTGACATCCCTTTCTCCAAAATTAAAGTTTCTCTTAAATTCTACTATAAATCAAAAGCAATAAGATTTTTTGTGTTACTTCAGTAATTTTACATTCTTAGGAGTATAATATTTCTTACAAGACTTGGATTTAAAATCCAACCAGGGAAGACTTGTATAAACTAATTTAACACAAAGTGAGCACGAGCAAGGGAATAATTTATTATTCTACCACAACAATGTTTTTAAAAAATCTTTTAAGGACTTCAGAACTGTTTACTGAAGTTACCAATCACGACTTTAGAGGATTGTTGATAAAGTGGTTATCTCTACTCAAGCAGTGAACTATCATGTACAGAATGAATGAGATTTCTAAGTGATAAGTGATTTGTTCATTAGTTATTCTTGATTATACTTGTAATGAGGTAACTTCTTTTTGGTAGGTATTGAGAGAGATAAGGAAGAAGGAAGAAAAAGAGAAGGAAGGACAAGAAAGAGGACATTGAAAAGAACAGGAACAGCAATGAGAACAACAAAAAGAAGCACAACAAAAACAAGATATGCCAATGAAATATTTTACAATGTGAAATTAAAGGGGAAAGATGCTTAGAAAGGGGTACATATAAGCAGAGTGTTGTAACTCATGCATTAATCTAAAATTATTTTTAAATGCTGTTTCATAAACTTCTTTTCTCAATTTTTGTATATTAAAACATTCATGTCTACTAATGTTTGGGAAGTTGTTTGCTTTTTTTATAATGACTCTCCTTTTATTCCCCTGAAATAGTGTTCCCCACTTAGCATAGTGCCCTGCACTCAGTACTTAACAAATGCTAGGTGACTGACTGATTGGCTTGCTTAAAGAGAATAAACTGTTAGTCTCAAAAGTGGTGATTTATGAAGCTAATTTACAATAAAATACTTGTCAAAAAGGTGTATTTTTAAAATGTGCTTTTTTTCCCCTTGGAACTGACAAATTTAGTGTTTTTTTAATGCTGTCATGCTGAACATAAAGCTCTAAGGAGATAGGTGGGTGGGTAGAAGTTATGTTATCTGTAATTTACAGCGAAAAGATTGAGACATGAACAGGTCAAGGGACTGAACCAATGTCACACAGTACACTTATCTTAAAGGCGTGCATATTCACAATTCTTTCCTTCTGTGTTCTGGCAGGACTCAGGATTTTATGATCCACAGGTATGGTGCAAAATGCACATTTCTTAGTTTTCAATTATCCTTGCCCTCTTCCATTAAAAGAATCCATTCACTCCTTTAAGAGTCCTGAGGTTAGTTATCTAGTACTATATTGAAATGCTCCTCCCTCATAGAGCCTCAGTGCAACTAAGGATAGCTAGTTTGAAAACTACAGCTAACATTTATTTGGCACTTTATAGCTTACAAAACATTTAAAAAACATTACTTCATTTGATCCTCACAATAACACTGAGAGGCAGGTAAAGTTATTATTATCATTTTACAGATGAGGGAACTGAGGTGCAAAGAAGATAAAGGGCTTGGCCCGAGTCAAATGCCTGGTACATGTCAGATCCTGGATTGGAACCTTGGTCTTCTATACTCTATGTTCTATACTCTACCTGCTATACTATGCATCCACCTCATTCTATGATTGGTGGTAGAGTAATATGAATTCCTAATATAAAAATACAGAATGCCCACTTTTTTTGCTGATTGAAAGGATTTTTTTCTTTACCTTTCACTTAGTAGCTAGAATATTTGTCCTGAGTGTGCTAGAACATACCTGTAATCTATTTGAAAATGAAGGGCAAACAGTAACAAGAATTTCAGGCACTGAGGACCTGAAAGCTGACAGATCTCTTGAACTCAGCAATTCTGAGCTATATGCTAAGCCAATTGGGTGCCTGCACTAAATATAGCACCAACATTGTCATCCCCCAGAAGCAGGGACTATCACCCTACCTAAGAAGTTGTAAAACAGCCCTAGGTGGAAACAGATCCTAAGTTCCTCTGCTGATCATCAGTGGTATTGGTCCATAAATAGCACTAAACTTTAAGAATAATCAAAAGTTGGATACCAAAAGAAGGAGGAGAAAAAGAAGATTAAACACAACAAAATGTAAATTCAATAGGAAAAGTACTGGAAAACTGAATACATACAACTAATTGAGGAGGTTGCAAAAATAAATAGAATTTGTAATTTAGAGTTTTTGAACAGGTCATACATATTCTTATTATATAAAGATATATAGAAAAGCTGTTCTAAGAGATGGAGTGAATTGGATACAGAATGTGGAAATGAAATAGTCTCAGTTCTTTATTTACTATTAAACTAAAGAAGCATCTAAAAGAAATTGCTATAATTATACACATGCATTTATAATATTATACATATGACATGTCATGTTAAGGATATAAAATGTATTATATATTTTATTAAGAATATGTGTGTGTAAACAATATCCACAATAAGGTGGCAGAAAAATAACACTATACATAGAAACAGAAAACACTCAAGCTCTGATATTTAATCCTCCTTAGTCTCAGATGCCCCTCATGAGAAATGAAGGTTATATCTGTCCCATGTACCTCATTATCTTATTGTGAGGAATAAATGGAATTATGTATTGTGCGGTCCCTGAATATTAAAAAACAGGATAAAAACACAAGTTGTAGTCATTTTTTGATATTTTTAAAATTTAATTTCTATTTGATATTCAGACTGCTTAGTCTAGGATGAAATTTTATACTGTTATGATTCTTTTGTGATTTCTAGTTAGTGGAATATTACAAAGATGCATAAAATAACTGATTATAGTAACAGAATAAAAGTGTTCAGACATTACCTTACCCTCTAAATATTCGCTAAAATTGGCTCAAATAGCAGATGGGACAAAAGGAATATTACACTTTATTTTCACACATGTGTTTTTTAAAAGTAATTTTGTGTAAAGGTGTCTGTATTTTGAAAACTTTTTCCTCCACATGGTTTGGAAGTTATTCGTATTCTCTATGACAACATTGAGTAAAATATAAAAATTCATAAATTTTATGAATCAATATTATCCCTCAGTGATTGTGAGCAACAAGTTTTTCTGTGATGCTTCTATTTGATTTTGGGGGTTTTTTTCTAGTTTATTTTTTTTCCCTCAGGTGAGAAAAAAGGAATTTTCAAGAATATTTTCAGGTTTGTATTTGTAGCATGAAAATTTTTCACCTGATAATTTTGGAAGAAAGCAATAACATACTGTCTAATTGTGGGTAAATAGCTGTCTTTCTTAGTAGAAAACACTAGTTTTAAATAATCTGATGTGCTTCTGTTGGATCACTTTGATCATTTCTTTACTAAGTCTGCATGGATCAATAGGTCTGGGCTTCTTAAGGATGATCTTTCTAAAATTTTTGGTAACAATGATCTATTCATACATGTCTATCACATATCCCATTTCTATGGCATTTCTCACCTCTCTCTCCTGATTCCTTTTCATCTGGTCTATTGGGTCCCCAGAGCTTGGCAAAGTACTTCTCCCTTAGAGTTAGAGGAGTAAACCTGGGAAATTGGGAGTGGTTTGTAGTACCTACAGGAGACCCCATTCAACATACTCTTCATTGATTTTCAAACCACCAGACAGAAATCAATAGCTTTTTGAAAGAGGTGTTTACTAATACTGAAGGGAAAGAATAACTAGTAAGTTTGTCCCTCAAAAAGGACCTGGGCCAAATTCTCCTACAAATATGTACTGAAGTACATGCAAAAGTGGCTCAGGCATAGAGAGTAAAAAAATAAAACCATCAACTAATAACTTTAAGTTAAATGGTTAATATATATATATTTTTTTCTCTTGAGTCCTAATGAAGCTTCGCTAAGGCATAGCTCCTGCTTTTTTCTGAAAATAGAGGGCCTTGTGGATTTTTTTTTATGGTTTTTCTGTCTAGAAGACATCTCTCTTTCTGTAATCCCCTGTTCCCCATTTGTCTAGGTTACTCTCAGCTCCCAATATAGAAATTTCTGTCAAAATTTTTTTTCTCCTCTAAAGCTCAACTTCTCTTCCTAATATTTTAGGTGAGAATCATGCCTCACATCCCTGCCTCCAAAAGAAATGAAGTCATTTGAGAGAGCTCCTCCTCCCCCGTCTCAATCATTTTTATTGGATAGCATAGATAGGGGCATGCTTGTGGGCAGTATGGAAGCAGCCAGTATCTCATTCCACACTTATTAGATGCCTTCTAGCACTTTCTCTTCTTCTATCCATTTTATCCCTGAAAAGGAAAAAAAATCCTCTCGTTTGATGAACTTACTATTATCCCATGTCTTTCCTCTTTTATGTAACTGTATTCCCTAAAAAGTCTTTCCATAATGGTCACCTCCACTTACTTTCTGCTCATAATCTTCTCAACTCATTGTAGTTTGGCTTCCAATATCATCATTCAAATGAAACCACACTTTTCAAAGTTAGTTATGGTATCTTAATTGAGAAATATAATGGCTTTTTCTCAATCTTTATTTGTTTAAAATCTCTGAACACTTTGAGACTCTCATTTTTTTTAGACTCTGTTCTAAGTTTTTATGATAATACTCCCCCGGTTCTTCTTTGCCTTTTTGACCACCTTTTCTCTGTGTTATTTTCAACCCTTTTATGATCAATAAAAAAGTATGTATCTCCAAGGTTCTGTCCTGAGTCCTTTTCTCTTCTCTATTTTATTTAATTTGGTGATCTCATCAGCCCTCAGGGATTCAATTTCCATCTCTACACAGATTGCTTTGAGATCTCCTTATACAATTTTCAATTATTTCCTCACCTCCAATCTAGTACATACATCTTCCTATTGGACATCTAGAGCTAGATGCAAATTTCACTTCTCCATAACTGAAATCTTTTTTCCCCTCAAATCTTCCAAACTTCCTAAATTTGTTATTATTATTGAGAGTACCAACAATCTCTGAATCACACTGTCTTGAAACCAAGATGTCATTCTTTACTTCACACTCTCTCAATTCCTGTATGCAATCAGTTGTTGAGTTCTCTTTCTTGCCTTTTTAGTATCCATCTTGTATACCTTCTCTCTTCTGCCACTGCCACCAGGTTAGTAGAAGCTCATATTTTCACTCCTGGATTATTGTAAGAATCTACTTATTGGTGTCCTTGTTTCATTTCTCCCTCCTACTCCTGTCTATCTTCTACTCAACTCTGAATTTATCTTCCTAAAGTACAGGTCTGCCCATGACACTTCCTCTATTCAATATATATTAGTAGAGCCCTAATCCTTTTATGATGCAATGTAAAATCTTCTCATATTCCAAGCCCTTCATAATCCCTTCCTACTTTTCCAGTCTTCCTATCCATTGATCCCCTCAATGTGATCCAGTCACACTGTCCTCCTTATGTTTGCTTACACAGAACACTCCATTTACTCCATGCCTTGAACTCTGTCCTACCTTCTATCCTCTCTGATTCCCTTCATCCATCAGCTTTCCACAAGAACCCTTTCTTAATACTCCTTAATTTTAGGACCTTTCCTTTTAGACTGTCCCAATCAATTCTGTATAAATCTTGTTTCTATATAGTCATTTACATGTTGTCTCACCTAATCTTGAGATTTGGAACTATTTTTTACCTTTCTTTGAAAAGTGCTTATTAACAACTAAACAACCCATCAGCTTATTAAATTGCTTATGCTAATGCTGGTTGACTAACTAGCTTTCCTAGAGTCATTATTACTTAACACAAATGGGAAGTCCAAATCTTCCAACTGTTGTGATCATGGAACGATCACATTAAGGAGAAATACAGTGGATCTTACCATGTCACTCATTTACACAAGAAAGTCCAGTTCACTTTTAACTCTAGGCTCAAATATTAGTTTTCCTGTTTAGCTTTTTTTTGGAGGGCAGTTGGGGTTACGTGACTTGCCCAAGGTCACACGGCTAGTTTTTTGTGTTAAGTGTCTGAGGCTGGATTTGAACTCAGGTACTCCTGACTCCAGGGCCGGTGCTCTATTCACTGCACCACCTAGCCGCCCCCTCCTGTTTAGCTATTTTATACCAGCATCAATCTATATTTGCAACTTACTCATACTTTACTTCCCTTCTCACACTCTGTGGTCTAGCTTGGATAACCTTTGTTTTGTTCTGCACATATCCCTCTCCTATCACCATGTCTTTATACTGCCTAGCTCTCGTGTCCAAGTACAAAAACAAAACAAAATAATCATAGACCTCAAGTTGAAAGGAATATACAAAGAATTATTAAAATAAATTACTAAATTCCTTCATGTATCCTTTGGTATAGTAAGATCATTATGTAAAACAATATTTATACCCATTTCAAATTCCACACAAGTTGTCTCTTCCTAGTCCAAAATTAAGGCTCAAATGTACACAATGCATTTTTATTCACCATTGCATTTACGTTACATACTCCATTTCACTTAAACTTATAATGAAGATTTGAAATTCTTTACAATATGCATCTTGTGTTCCTCCAATATCTTAGCTATATATGATTATGTTTATATGTATATATGTCTATCTAAACATATGCATGTATGTTTATTTCATTAAAATCAGTCTAGTGCTTAGTTTACTTAGCTACAGTCTCAAGTCTGACTAAAAATACAGTGTGCACTCTCCTTGAAAACAATTGTGAAAAGCAAGGAAGTTAAAGAATTGATCATTATTATTTCATTATTCAAAAACTTGGCAGTTCAATAAGGAAAAAGAATTGGCAATGGTGTGAATCCATCTTATTCCTCAGCCCATCTTTAGAAGCTGGGCTATGGTCAATCTGTATGTGGTTTCTTTCTCACATCTTGAATGTGTTTCCCTACCCACCCCCCCCCCAGGTTTTTATGTTCAATTGATACATTTCTCACCAACTTCCAAAACTGGGTGAGAGAAAATGAAATGTAAGAAAGTTCTTCCATATGTTCTTGTTAAACACTTCAAGAAGAGAAAATTCATCACAAAAGCTATACATTCACAGCCAAAATCAATGAGGGAAATCATCTGATTTTGTCCAGTGTATTTGCGACCAACCAAAAAGGCAATGTCATACTCTTTTTACACTAAGCTTCCAAATTTATACAGATTAGCTATTAGGATGGCCCTGAACCCAAAAGACAATTGCATAACATTCTCCTTCATTTGGTGTATAAAGATAACCAGATGTTGCCCTTGGATCTTTTCCCTGGAACCCTACTGATGAAACAGTAGTGACAAATTGACAAGAACCACAGAACTTAAGTATTTCTGGAAAGAAAAAAAATACTCATAAAAGAACATGCGTTGGTAGAAAACTGTTCAGCTTCAAAAATAAAAGCATAAAGGAAAAAAACCCTTCCCTTCCCTCCTCACCCAAAGGAACTAATTGATTGTTGGGCATTTGGATTTTCCTGAGAGCACAATCTATCTGTTTAGAGATATTTGTCAATGTTGAAAAGTGATAAAGAGAACAAAGCAAAATTTTGTAGCAGGGCATCTATCTATGATGCTTTGGAGAAATAACAAGCTTTTGCTTTTCACCTTGGTGATCTCTTAACTGGGCATTTCTCTGCCAAAATGACACAGTGGAGCAGGTGTAAATCAAATTTTGTCTGAGAAGTCAGCCACAATATACTTTTAGTCTATAGACAGAATGCTCCAGCCAATTAATATCTTGTAGATTTTGTCTGAAAAATTTGACAAGTACTTATGTTAGATAAACAGCATAATCTGATCATACTGAGCACACTATTTCCTATGATGTTGAAATCTTTGTTAAAAATCAAAACAATGAAAGATAATTAAAGGTTGAAACATTATAATGAAATGAAATTTCATGCAGAGATCACTTGGTCAATGATTTATTAAGAACCTACTTTGTGCCAGGCACTGTAATTGGCAGTGTGCATACAAAATTTAAGTATTTTTTTCCCAAGGAGCAGTTGGGACATGGAAAAATGAAATATATACAGATAAACAGTTGTAGTACAGCCTGAAGACCAAGTATGTTACAATTAGCCATTTCTGAATTTACTCAAATATCTTTTAAGGCACTAGGGAGTATCTAGTCTCTGTCATTTGCTCCAGTACTCTCAGGTTTTTTTCTCCAATTTTAATGATTCAAGCATCTTATTTCCATTTAATTACTTATTAATTAGAATACATTAGATAATGGGGGGGTGATAAATAGTGAGAAATCCAGAACTACTCTGAGGTTGTGAGTCTGAGAGATTGAGAGGAAAGCGTTGCCCTCTATAGCAATAGGAAAGGTAACAGGGCCTTAGGGTTTAGGCAGAAAGATAATAAATCCTGCTTTAGATGCACTGCATTTCAGATGTCTACTGGACACCCTGTCTACCAGACATCCAATTAAAGATGTTAGAAAGGCATTGGCCAAAATAGTACAATAGAATCATGCACTGGCCCCATTCTAAACAATTAGCTTCTACTATTATATACATAGACCATGCTAGAGCTAGCACAAGGGTGGGGAAAGTGTAGCCTTGAGGTCATATGTGACCCTCAAGGTTTTCAAATGTAGCCATTTAACTTAATCCAAACATTACAGAATAAATCCCTCCCTTAATTTAAGGATTTGTTGTGTGAAGTTGGAATTCAGTCTAAAGGCTGCATATGTGGCCTCTAGGATGCAGTTTCCCCACCCCTGCACTCGAACCTGGGTAAGCCAAATCAATTTAGGAATAATTCAGTTGCTTTTACAGAATATAAGTAATTTTTAATTTCCCTTTTATTCATTGCTTGTATGTTTATATGAATTGATATCCTACCCTAAACTCATACTAATACTTAAATATTTACTTAGCTGATTATACACACACTTTGCCAATTCAAAGTATTCTAGCTCTCTTCTACCTTTATGATTCAATATTTTTACTATTAAGATATATGTGTATGTATATTATTTCATATCAAATTCAGTTTTTCCTCTTTTAATATTGATTCCAATATATTTTATATAGAGAGAGGTAAACTTTCTCTGATACTCTCCAGCAATATCTACCAGGGATTTTTGGCTTAGCTATTTCTGTGCCTTGATGATGGATGCATTTTCAACCCATTTGGTAAATACATTGAATACTTTGACACATTGCTACATAATTATTTAATTTGCATTCATATAATCTGGCAAACCTCTCAATAAATGAATAAATATGGACTCAAAGAACATGTGCTCTCAGTAGCATTTTGATATAATAAATTATCTTAAACTATTTTTCAAACATTTGGGGTTTGGCAAAACATAAAATGCTTTTGCCAAGTACTCTTCCTCCTAATTTCCAAACCCATATACATTTCAAGGGAAATTTAGTTCATATGTTTTTTGTATATTTACACTTAACTCGTTTAAATGGTGCCTTGTGAGAGCTATTTGAGTTTCAAAGAGTGTTAGAGGCCCCTTATGTTTAATCCTTTAAAGGCCCCTTTCCTTCGAGCCAGGTAGACTATCAGTCAGGTTATCAGAAAAGTAACAACAAAATAAAATAGTGAGTTGAAAACAAAAGTGTTTGGATTTCATTTAAAGTATTAAAATTACTATTTCAATAGGTTATTATACACACACACACACACACATATATATATATAAAGCTAGTTAAATTAATTGCACAAATCAAAACTTATTCACATTTCTCAAACTGTAAAATTCTTATAGGAAAAGCTAGGTGGCTGAGTGGATAGAGGACTGGGATTGGAGTGAAGGGGGAAACTTGATATGTACCCAAAACCAAGCAGCTGGCCTTCACAACTGAATGTGGGTGAGAGGAATACTAAAATACTCTAAATTTAAATTATGCCATTACATTAAAACTCACATGTAGAATGTTTGGTGGATTTCCAAAAAAAAATGAAATTTCTAATATAAGTCTATTTTTTTCACAGACTACTGAGGACCAGACTTTTGAAAAGTTAAAAATGAACAAACAAAAAACCTTAATGACTATCAAATTTCAAGACTTTTTCTAAAGCTTCCATTTTCAGTTATTTCCAAATTAAAATTAAATAGAACAAAAAAACTGCAACATGGATAAAATGTCTTTACAGATGTCCCATTTACTACTGTTTTCATCGAGATGATATCCAAATTTTATCCAGTAAAATACAGTAAGGGGAAAAAGGAGGAGTAAGAGGAGATAAACATAACAGAATAGAATTAGAGGCCAAAGCATTTCAATGAGTCTGACATCTCACAAGAGGTATTGACAAGATAATGGCACTAGGATTTAGAAAGGTCAGTTTGCCTGCATGGAACCATACTGGGAGTTACTGATAGCTTGCAAAATAAGATTTTGTCAGTTCCATATGTCTTGTAATGACATGAGAGAAAATGTAATCAAATCATTTTTGACAGATGAAGAAACTGAGTTCTAGAGAGGTAATGTGGCATTCTTAATTACTAATAGAGGAAGAATTTGAACATAGTTTCCATGATTCTAAATCTAATGTCATTTATATGCTACCTTTGAATATTTGGTTTTTGAATAATTGAATGAAAAGTGTTCATGGACTCCGCAATTCCCCAACTTTTTGAACTTTCCATCTAGATCTCACTATTTCATCTGCCAAATGATATTAAGCTACACATCCTCAAAACTCTCTTCCACCAATAATTTATGATCCTACGAGTTAAAAAAACACTCATGTCTCATCAGATGAGGCAGAATATTATGCATTTACGTTCAACTCCAATGCATTGTGCACAAATGGCTTACAGACAAGGCCCGTTTTAAGGTTCCAGTCTCTTATAATAAAATATACCTGCTCTTCCCTGGAATCCCATATTTCTGTTGGTGGAGATTGTCCCTTCCCCCCCCCCCACACACACACTTGTTTGTTTTGTTTTGTTTTGTTTTTGACCTGATACAATACCTCATTTTGCTACCTGTTTCCTTCTCTCATAGCTCTTATTCTTGTTGAATGATTAAAGGAATTATTGTCTCTTAATGGCTTACCATACATCTAATTGATAATATATTATCCTCTCTCCTCAATTACATACTCTCTATCTCAGTAAAAAAAAAAGATTGATTCACCTATAGGGATGAGAGGAATTGTGGGGTTAAATACTAGTGTTACAGGAATGCCTTTTCATCATCATACCTTCTACTTCTTTAACTATACTTTCATTTTTACTGTGTTGGGCACATTTAGAAAATTTTTAACCATTCCTCAGTTTTAGTACTAATATTTTATTTAATCTTTCCTTGATATCTGACTTTATTTATCTTTCCTGTAATTCTTTTGTTCGGGGTGTTCAAAAATTGAATAATCTGCTGTCATATTCCCTCCCCTCCCCACGAATACTTAAAATGCCTCATTGTGATTGAATATCTATAATTTTCCATAGAAGCTTGCACTCTGATTTGTGGAATATGTTCTTTTTGGTCACACTTTGATTATCTTTGCTGATCCCTTTATGGTATTTCTGATGGAGGCAGAATAGTCATGCATTAGTCAAAGTTCCTTCTTTTTATATTTGAAGGCATATCTCTTGGTTCTTTAAAAATCTACTTGTCATTATAATTATAAAATGTAACTACTGTCTGTATTGGAGTTTTGAGGATTTTTTTTCCTTTGCTGAAGACAGCTTATTGATTTTTTTGAAATGATGCTTTATATATTCAGATGTTTTAGTCGGTATAATGATACAATAAAAATTATTAGTAGTATTACTAAATTATTGAAGTTTTTTGACTTATGTTCTTTGAGTGGCCAATGATTTTCAATTTTGATTGACGCATCCTCATTTTGAGATAAATATGTTTGACTTCGTTTGGTATCAGGAGATAACTTTATTTAATTTTGTCTCTCTTATTCTAGATCATCTTTCAGTTCAGTATATCTGTAATCTCAAAACTGTTTTCTTTTTGCTTCTTATAAAACACTGTGGATTCATCATTTTCTATTCTTATAATAATTGCAAGTGTCCTTAATCATGTTCAGTCATATCTGACTCTTCATGACTTCTTTTAGGAGGTTTTTGGCAGTGCTTTGCCATTTCCTCCTCTAGTTCATTTTACAGATAAGAATTCTGAATTTAAAAAAAACAAAGTGACATGCCCAGGGCCACACATCTAGTAAGTGTCGGGGGCTGGATTTGAAGTCAAGTCTTCCCTGAATCCAGGTTCAGCACTCTATGTAGTCATTGTGCCACTTAGTTATCCTTTATAGTTATGTAGACCTGAAATTCTCCCGTATGTTCAAATTTCTCTTAAAATCTTATTTTTTTTCTTCTTGAACCAATTTGAAACAGCCGGCTTTGTTTCTTGGGAATTCAGAAAATTTTTTCTTTGAGTAGATATTCAATTTCCTTTGCACTACAATACATAGAGCGGTTCATAATCTTTTAGATGGTTTAATGAATACATTTTGTACTAATTTCAGTATTCTCCTTGTTGATTTTTCTGTTTGTATTCTAGGTTTTAAAATACATTTTCTTCTTTTAAAGTTTTTGTTTGTTTCGTTCCTTTTCCTTATATTTCAATGTTCTCCTCTTTCTTGTCCCTGAGACTCTTGTCCTATCAATATATTCGTCTTTAGCCAGCCTTTTCCCCAAAGCCAACTGTCTTATATGGGGGCAGAACTAATCACCATACAATTTCAGGTGTATTTCCTTCAAATTAGGTGCAGCAAGCTAAATATCTGGGTACCCTGGCCCAAATCCCATTGGATTTTGTTCTCTGATTACATAGAATCAGTACCTACCTCCTACCACGTTATGGTGTGTTGGATTGTCTTAGAAGAATTTATGCTGCCTTGGAATTTCTTGTTTGGAGGCCATCTAGGAAGCAGAAAAGCCAATTCTCTCTTTCTATAACTCCCCTTATATCTAACATATCTGCTTGAAGTCAGTATCTGCTGTTTATTGGAAAAGCACTAAGGAGGAAGGGCACATACACAGTCCTAAAAGAATATGGAGATGGGGGGGGGGGAAACAGTGATGAGTGAGTATCTTAAGGCTTTGCATTCTTGACTCTTAATTCATAAGTTTGTTAACTTGCTTAGCTCCTAGCTTTCTTACCCATAGGTATATAAAAATATAATTTGTCTATTTCTGTTGAATAATTAATTTCTGGGAGCTACCAGGGACTATAGAAAAACTGGAATGCTCCATCTTTGTCATCTGACCTGGAAGTTGGTGTGTAAGTAACCATCAAAAATGTATACATTCAGAAGCCATTCCCCAGTGGATAAAAGATTATTTGAAATGAAAAAAGTGGTTATCAAAATAAGAATTACAATTAATGAAAAAATAGAAGAACACTCTAAATAACTAACAATAAAATCATGTGGAAATAAAAATAATTACAAGGTTTCACCTCACACACAGCAAAATGGTGAACATGAAAAATATATTTGAGATGCCAATATTAGATGGGGTAAAAAATGTCCCCAAATCTTATTGAATTGTTGATAGGTATATCAAATAGTATGACCTATTGTAATACAATTTATAATTATTCAAATAAAGTGCTTAGTGTGTCCATACATTTGACTCAATGAGTCTGGAAGAGAAAGTGAGGTTGGTCACCTAGCACAGCCTTCCTTTGGTCAAATCCAAATCAACAGTAATCATGTAATTATTTCCCTGATGCCAAGGTCCTCTTCAAAAACAAAGTACAAACATAATAACCTGATGGAAGTCATTTTTTAAAAAATCTTGATATATAATAAAATATTTATTGAATCATTTTTAAGTTGGAACAAATACTTAGAAATAAATTCAATGCCAATTGCTAAGGAAATGGAAAAAAATACAAAAATACAATGGATCATTACTCTTTCATGAAGAATGAAGAATATATTGAATAAAAAGAAAAGTGGAAAAGACAGGAGAAAAGAGAGTGGGAGAGAGACCGAGAGGGATAAGGAAAAAGGGAAAGGATATAAGGATATACGTGAAAATAGAAGACACCTTACAGACCACGTAATCCAACCTTTTCATTGAACAGATGAGTAAAACAGGTAGGAAAAAAGTTAATTCATTTATTTAAGGTCGAAAATATGCAATATTTGAACACCACTCCACTGACAAAAATTCAGTTCTCCTCCAACCATGTCATCCTTTTATAAATATTAATTTATTTTATTGACTTGTTTGTTTACTTTTAGTTAACAAGATTCAGTTCCAGAATCACTTGAGTTTCAGATTTTTCTCCCCTTCCTCCCCATCCCCCACCCCCACCATGGTGGCATACAATCATGTATAGGATCTGCAAATTCTTTCACATTGTACAATAGTCTGATTGTATAGGTGTTATAGCCAATGGAGTGAACAATGAGAAAAGAGAAACAAAAACCAAACATAGAAAAGAATGATAGCATGCATTGCTTCAGTCTCCATTTAAATTCTGGTCTTTCGTCTTTCTGGATCTTTCTATGAATGTAGACATCTCCTTCCATCCTGAGACTTGTACAGTTGTCTTTTAACTGTGCGTTGCTGAGAGGAGTCCAGTTTTTCAAAGCTGTTCGT
>CM053597.1:185295615-185329095 GCA_028646575.1 Pseudocheirus occidentalis
ACAAATTTTTCCTGGTTCTGCTCTTCTCACTTACCATCAATTCCTATAAGCCTCTCCAGGTAATTATGAAGTCCATCTCCTTCCATTTCTTATAGCACAATAATATTCCATCACATTCATATACCATAACTTGTTCAGCCATTCCCCAATTTATAGGCATCCCTTAAATTTCCAGTTTTTTGCCACCACAAAGAGAGCTGCAATAAACATTTTTGTACATATGGGACCTTTTCCCACTTTTATGATCTCTTTGGGATACAACCTCAAAAGTGGTATTACTGGGTCAAAGGGTAGGCAACATGTCATCCTTTTCTTAAAAATAAGTAATTCATCAAACACGTAACTCCTGAATGTGCTAATTCATTCAATTTGTCATTCTATTTTAGTGCTAAAATTTATCTTTGCATGGTATGCTAATTCCATAAAGTATTATGAATGCATATGCATGAATCTTGACATTCCATTCCACTAGAATAGAATAATAAAACTTGAAATTGTATTGCTTTACAAAAATTTTTTTTAAATTATTATTTTGTCATTAGGTCAAGACCTTTGATTTAATCAATAGAGAGAAACTCTTACAGGGAATTTTCTTCCACTGAATCAAAAGAAGCAGTTCTTCTGTACCTTATGATTTTTGTTACCTGGACTTTGAAAATTTAAGTGATTTTCTCATGGTCATGTATGAGACATGATGGGGATCCAAGTTATATTGATTCCAAAGCTTCTTTCTTTCTTTTTTCTTTCTTTTTTCCTTTCTTTCCTTCTTCCTTTCTTTCTTTCCTTTCCTTATTTTCATATATATACATATATATATTTCATATACATTTTAATTCAATTTTTACACATATTAAAAGGAAGACCTAAAATATACAGGATAAAAAGGATTTATAGTTGGAAGGCAGGTTGTACTCACTTACTCATATGTTCATTATATGCATATGTGTATGTACATATATACATGCATGTATGTGTGGAGTTATTATATACACCTAGGATGTGATTGGTGTACAGCTCTCACAGTAAGGAATTCCTTTTGTCAATATTTAGTGAAACTTTCTCTGAAATTTATACCTCCAAAAGTTATAAATCTGTAAAGCTTTATAGCCAGTATGAGTCGATAGACAGGAATTCCTGAGACATTTCCTATTCATTATGAAATCTTACTTCCCATATGTAATTAGGAAAAATGAAAATGAACTTCAGCATAAAGTATTGCTCAGTTCCCCTCTACCCCAGCACATTGAGCATCACTGCTGTACCATTCCTGTAGAACAGGAAAATTGGTCTTTGAATGTGTCTTATATGATACCATATACAGATTGCTGGCTTTGGAGTTAGGGGACGTGGTTTTAAATCCTACCTGTGACATTTCCAATCTAGATTGTATCTCAGTTTCCTCAACTGTAAAGTTAGGGGACTGGATAAATGGACCCAATGGTCCCTCCAATGTCTAGATTTATGATCCTTCTATACTCCCAGTTTTGGATTCTATCTGTATTGTTATCTGTATTTGGTAACAAAGTCAACAAATAAGGTGTAGTTTCAAAATTCATAAATCTTAATTCATACTTCATCCTAGAATACCCCATAGAACAGTGGCTAGCTACTTGTTTCAGGGATAGACCTATCCTGAAGTTAAGATGAGCTACAACTGTATCTTGTTGAACTTTAGAAACTTTGGTATCAGTCCTGTGCCTTCTTCTAAGATGATTAGAATAAACTCAACCCTGCATGGGTAAAAAGGAAGAACTTCTCTCATCACAATAATGCTATTGATACTATATTATCAATGTTGTCCAACAGAAAGTGATCTAGGACTCAGGCATTTTATTCTGTTCCTGCCAGTAATTTCTGACTTAATGAATGTTTGCATCAATTCCTGCATTCATGTAACAGGGAAAAAAATCCTTCTATTATCTACCTGGAGGATTATTCTGAAAATGCACTAAGATCAAGTTTGTAAAGCACTTTGAAAGTCATAAAGAACTAGATAAATACCAGCCATTATCATTTTGTCTGTCCCAGAGTTTTGATGGTGCACTGGTTCAATGATGCCTGACTTCTCCTGACTGCACTGACTCAGACTATATCCCAAACATTTTTTCTCTCTTCCTTGTTCTTCCATAAGTTTTCCACAAATCACTGATCCATATACCTCCCTCTTTTTTCCTACTTCCCCTTCTGCTTCCATCACCCCCAGTACCACAGCCCCATATTTTGTGGATATCAAAGTAATACTCAGACCTTCCATCTATAATACTCTATGCTCATATGCTCAACGCATCTCTTTTTCTAGACATACATCTCAATTTCCTCTAAATTGATTCTTCTACTCAAGTAAGCATTGCCATTATGCCACAGCTTACTTAAACCCACTGCTCTGCTATTCTACCCTTAATTATTCAGGAGGTGGTTAAGAGCTTTGTGGATTACCTCACCTATTTGATTCTCTTCCCTATGCTTCCACTGCCGATCTTTCACGCAAGTCACTACTGTTTAATATCCGGATGATCTGTGTATTTGACAAGTGGATATATGATTAATTTGTACTCATATGCAGGCTGAACTTTGATACCCTTATTTTTATTGTAATAATAAGGATTTAAAGACTTGTTCCATACTGAAATAACATGTTTTTCTATTCGAAGTCTCAAAGTAGGTGTAAGGATCATTTCAGGAGTCCAGCAGCAAGGAATTGAGCAATCATTACCAGCAACATTTTCAGCAATCCTCCCTCTAAAATATTGAGGTAAATCCTCAGAAGTAGTAGAAATAACATAGAACTTTTTCTGATGTCACATTATGACTAACTTAAAGTCTTGTGCAAAATTATATTTCATAAATATAATTTACATAATTTCATAAATGTCTTATTTCATTATAATGATATATCCAAATCTCAGAATGAAAGTCACACTAGGGTATACCTATATGATGCATTTGTATAATGAATACGAAATGAGAAAATAAATACATTATTGTTGATGAAATCTAAGCTGCAAATCAATTCTTACATACTGACTCAAATGAAATAATGATTGAATTGCAGTCAATTAAATATACTGAATTCAGCATCAGAAGACCAGGGCTCAAAGCCAAGCTTGAGCACTTACTACGTTGGGTAATCCACTTAAAGTTCTTGATACCCAGTTTCATAACTTGAAAAAGAGAGATAACATTCATATTTACTTCTGTATAGCATTTAAAGGCTTACAGTGGGATGGTATGCCAGTGCCTTGTAACCATAAACATGATCTGTAAGATTGAGTCAGTTTGTGTTTAAACTGGAGAACAGATAATCTGAAAAGAGAATGTTTGCTGAAAAATTCTATGAATCCAATTCTATTGGTAATCTTGAAATTCAAATTCAGTGGGTGGAGATGAAGTAAAAATTTCATTTTTTAAGTTTCCTGTAAAGTCATCTTTTTGAACTAAGCCAACTAGCGATCCTTGTGCTAGCATAGAAAAGAAATGTTCATAAATATGGCAAGTAGAAGACTGGTAATCAGGTTAGATATCTGAATGCATAAGTTGTTGTCATTTTCCCCAAAAAAGAAGAGGACAATAACCATTATATATCAAGTAGGTGTACTTATGTATGGAAATATTTGAACCAAAGATGGTGGAGAACATTTGGGAAACAAAAACAGAAGAAAAAACAGAAATGATATAATTAACAAAAATCTCAATAGGGGTAAAACACAACTGAAGATTAAAAAAAAAACAGGTCAGAAGCTAATAAATTGATTACTATTACAGAAGCCAGAGAAGGAAGCCCCATGTAATATTGATGGGGTACTTCACCTTTCTGTTGTACAATTGTACAAATGCCCTCCAAAGATTGAATTTTCAACTTGGATTTTAGACAACTGCTTAAATATTCTTTCAAAAGTGGAACAGTTAACAATTCTTGGCTTGCTTTAATGATAATTTTTTCTTATAAAGGTGGAAGGGAGGATGGAGCCTAGATGGTGGAGAAAAGCCAGGAGGTTTCCTAAGAAAAACCAGTGAAACAAAGATTAGAGGGAAAGCAAAAAAACTAGAAAACAATTTTTATAGCCAATATTTCTGATAAAGGCCTCATATCTCACTTACGTAGAGAACTGAGACAAATTTATTAGAATACAAGTCATACTCCAACTGATAACTGGTAAAAGGATATGAACAATTAACAGATGAAGAAATTAAAACTACATATAGTCATATGAAAAAATACTCTAAATCCCTATTGATTAGATAAAAGCAAATTAAAATAACTCAGAGGTGCCACTTCATACCTATCAGATTGTCTAATATTACAGAAAAAATAAAATTTTAAGTGTTGGAGAAGATATGGGAAAATTGGTACACTAATGCGTTGTTGGTGTAGTTGTGAATTGATTCATCCATTCTGGAGAATATTTTGGCATTATATCCTATAAAACAGTGCATACCCTTTGATCAAGCAATTCAATTTCTAGTTCTCTGTCTCAAAGAAGTCACAAAAAGGGAAAAAAAGGGACCCACATGTACAATACTTATAGCAGCTCTTTCTGTGGTGGCAGAGAATTGGAAATTGCAGGGATGCCTATCAATTGGTGAATGGCTGAGCAAGTTGTTATATGTTAATGTAATGGAATATTATTTTGCTATGAGAAATTCTGATTAGGTGGATTTCAGAGAAATCTAGAAAGACTAACATGAACTAATCTTGAGTGAAGTAAGCAGAACCAGGAGAACATTAGCACATAGTAACAGCAAGATTATATGATAATCAATTGTGACAGACTTAGCTTTTTACAGCAATGCAAAGATCCAAGACAGTCCCAAAAGAATCATGATGGAAACTGCTATCCACATCCAGAGAAAGAACTATGGAGTCTGAATGTAGGTTGAAGCATATTATTTTCAGCTTTTTTTGTTTTTCTTTTCCTTCTTGTGGTCTTTTCCCTTCTATTCTGGTCCCTCTTTCACAACATGACTAATGTGCAAATATATTAAATATGATTGTACATGAATAACTTATATTAGATTCCATCCTGTCTTGGGGAGGTCAGAGAGGAGGGAGGGAGAAATCTTTGGACATCAAAATCTTACAAAAATTAATGCTGAAAATTTTCTTTACATATAATTGGAAAAAATAAAATACTTTTTAAAAAGTAGAAGAAGGAATTATGGAAATTGTTATACTGACCCTGATATTAATCAACAAGAAGGAAATATTTCCTGAAGTTAAATTATCTATATCTTGGGAAAAGTGACCAATCCATTTTGGAGTTCTTGATTAGAAGAGAGGAAGGAAAGAGGCTGACATGCACATAAGATTTTAGAAGAACAGATTTCAGAGTTCAGAAAAAGAATGCATATGAATCAATGATGCATATTTTTCATGGAAATTTAACCCAGTAAGGAGAGAAGGTCTTACTGGTGAAATACAGAAGAGGTAAAAATTAATAATTCTTATAAGGTTGAAAAGAGGAACTTTTGCACAGTTGCTTCATTTATAAAAGTTTTTTAATATACATAATAATAAATATTCATCATCCTTATAGCAATTATCATTCATTTGATTATTTAATATTTGCAAAGGACATTAAATTCTAAGAATGGGATTTGTTATTGCTGCTTGCTTACATGAAGGTAGCTAGCTTCATTAAAAGGGAATAATTTGTGATTGATTCAATTATGACTAAGTTGACAGAAAGATTATTGTGAATAAGTAGAGAACTTGATCTTACCATGACCAGATGCATGAAAGCCAGAGGAAATATGATAGCAGAAAGGAAGGAGTAGCATCATTAACAGATGATCTATAAAGATCTAGCAGGGAAAATATGAGATATGTAAAAAAGTAAGAAAGAGCCATGACATAGATTGAGGAGAATCACTGTCCCTATGGACACCTAGGCATAGAAGACTCATGCTAACACCAACAGTTGCAACCACCTCCTAAGAAACTGAGAGAAGTCTCAAGCAAAAGTCAGTTCTTTCTCTCCAACTTCAACTCTCCAACTTTCCTCTATTAGCAGACAATGTTAAATACCCTGCTGTTTAGAGGAATGGATCAGTGGAATAGATAAAGTACAATAGATACAGCAGTCAATGACTATAATAATATATTGTTTGATAAACCCAAAGACCTCAGATTCTGGAATAAAAACTCACTGTTTGACAAAAACTGCTGGGAAAACTGGAAAATAGTATGGAAGAAACTGGATATAGGTAAATATCTTACACTGCATCTCAAAATCAAGTCTAAGTGAGTGCACAATCCAGGTATAAAGGTCCATACTGGAAACAATCTAGGAGAGGAAGGAATAGTTTACCTGTCAGATTGATGGAGGAGGGAAGATTTTTATGACCAAACAAGTTAGAGAGCATTATGAAATGCAAAATGGATAATTTTGATTACATTAAATTGAAAAGTTTCTGTAGAAATAAAGTCAATGTAACCAAGATCATGAGGAAAGTGGATAACTGAGAAAGAATCTTACAACCAGTGTTTCTGATAAAGGCCTCATTTCAAAAATATACAAAGAACTGAGTCAAATCTCTAAGAATACAAATCATTCCATAATCAATAAATGCTCATAGGATATGAACAGACATTTTTTAGAGGAAGAAATTAAAGTTATATGCAAGTATATGAAAAAATGCTCTAAATCACTTTATTAGAGAAATGGGAATCAGAACAACTCTGGGGTACCACATCTCACTGATGAGATTAACTAAGATGACAAAACAGGAAAATAACAAATGCTGGAGACAATATGGAAAAATTGGAATGCTAATGCATTGTTGGTGGAGTTGTGAATTGTTCCAAAAATTCTGGAGAGTAATCTGAAGCTATGTCTAAATGCTATAAAAATGCACATTCCCTTTGACCCAGAAATACCACTTCTAGGGCTATATCCCAAAGAAATTATAGAAGTGGGAAAATGACCCATATGTACAAAAATATTTATAGCAGTGCTATTTGTGGTGGCAAAGAACTGGAAATCAAGGGCATACCCATTAATTGGGGAATGGCTAAACAAGTTGTGGTATATGAATGTAATGGAATACTATTGTTCTATACGAAATGAGGAGCAGACAAACTTTAAAATACCTTGTAGAGACTTATATAAACTGATGAGTGAGGAGAGCAGAACCAGGAGAACTTTGTACATAATTACATACACATCATATGTGGAATGACTAACTTTGATATACAGGGCTCCTCTAAGCAATACAAGGTTAGAAGACAACTACAAAAGACTCACGATGGAAAGCAATATATGCATCCAGAGAAAGAACTACAGAGTCTACAGACTGTAGCAAACTATTTGCTCTCTTTCTCATTTGTGTTTTGTTTTATTTTGTCCCTTCTTTTTCATTTTTCACCCCATTGCTTATAATTCTTCCTTACAACATGACTAATGTTTAATGTGAAGGTATTTGTAGAACCTATATTTGGTTACAAGCTGCCATGGGAGGAGAGGAGGAGAAATAGGGGGAGAAAATTTGAAATTCAATGCATTGTGAAGCTGAATGTTGTAAGCTAAATAAATAAATCATTAGTAAAAAAAATTTTTAATTCCTGTAAATAAATGAATTTAAATTTAAAAATATCCTGTTACTTCTCTATAGAAAAGGAAGGGAATAAACTTCAAAGTGCCTATAATGTGCTAAGAGACTATACAAACATTATTTCATTTATTCCTCATAATAACCATAAGAGGTAGGTGCTATATTTTCCCCATTTTACAACCGAGGAAATCAAATTAAGTGACTAAGGAAGGAATTACTTTTCCTAGTTATGCTCCATTATATCCTACCTAGACTAAAATGAATTATTACAACACAGAATTACATTAATATTATCTCACAGGAGAATAAAAATGAATTATGAAGACAAACACATGGTATTTTATATGCCATTAAATCCTTACTTCTCTCAAGTCAAAGAATTTTACTTTAATGAGTTATTTCTAAGGGTCTTTTCATCCTTAAGAACTTATGAATACAAATCAATATGGTAACTAATGACAATAATAATAAAATAGCTAATACTAAGGAGTTTCTTGGCTCTGCTGAGAAAAATATAGCCATCTTATACAAATCTGAGGCCCCTGATCAATGTCCTTATTAAAGAATACAAAGGTAGTAAAAATGACAAGTATTTAACTTTCTGATTTTAAAGAAAAATGGCATTTATGAGGTGCTTACCTATATAGGTAATGTATGGAAAGATTAGAAAAGGAAAATAACAAAACTCCAGCAATAATACATTAGTGTCTGAATTTTTTTTATATGCCCTCCAATATTTTCCTTTTTCATCGCACTAGCCAATATGAAATGTGTGAAGTGGTACCTCAGAGTTGCTTTAATTTACATTTCTCTTATCAAAAGTAATTTAAAGCACTTCATCTTATGCCTATAAATATCTGGTTTTTTTGTTTGAAAACTTCCTGTTCATATTATTTGACCACTCATCAATTAAGACATGACTGGTATTCTTATAAACTTGACTCAGTTCTTTACAGATTTGAGAAATGAGATCTTTATCAGAGACAATTGCTGTAAAGATTATTTTCCAGCTTTCTACTATCCTTCTAACCTTGGTTTTGTTTATATAAAAGATTTTTAGTTTAACATAATCAAAATTATCTATTTTATATTTTGTAATGCTCTCTATCTCCTCTTTGGTCATGAATTCTTCCTGTACCCATAGATCCAACAAGTAGACTATTCCTTGTTCTTCTAATTTGCTTATAGAGCCACCCTTTATGTATAAATCATACACCCATTTTGACCTTATCTAGGCACGTGGCACAAGATGGTTGTCTATGTCTAATTTGTTTCCTATTGTTCTCCTGTTTTCCCACCAGTTTTTGTCAAATAGTGAATTCTGGTCCCCAAAACTGGCATCTTGGGTTTGTAAAATGCTAATTTATTATAGACATTGACTACTATGGTGTTTATGGGATTTGAAGATCTTCCATGCACTTATATTGGCAAGTAAACAAATACTTAGTACTTTGTCTCAAGTTAATTATATCAGTCCTATGTTAAGAAACAGAAGGCTTGAATCCCTATTGCTGATGTAACAGGAAGGGCTGAAACATGGAGGAGCTAATTCCATATATAAGGAGAGGCCAAGGCTATAGAGGAGGAGTTTTTGAGAACTTGTTGTGTCAGAACTTATTGGAGCAAGTCACATGGATGCTTGAGAAAGTGTTTTTGATTTTGAAAACAGAGCTTATGTTGGTGGAGCTTCTTCGAAGAACGAGCCAGAACTTTGAAGAGAAAGTGATTTTGATTTTGAAAATGGAGCTTCTGCTGAGACTTTTCCTCTTGGAACTTATGTGGAAAGCTCCTGAGAATCAGGCTGAGGAGCTACCTTGAATGAGAAAGGAGGATCCCTGCTTGAGTGAATCTGTTCTGTAGTGAAGGTTTGGGAATATGGGCATTCACCACATTAACCATGTGCACCAAATTCATGGTTACTGTAATGACTTTGACTTTCTGGTTCTGGGACTCAGTTTTCTGGTATGTGAATAAAAGCTTTTGTTTTTTCCTCCATGTGGAGAGCCTATTACATTTTGTGATTCACAACTATACCATCATATTCATAAGCACTGTAGGCATTGTGAACATTGCATTGTTGTTACAATTACTGTGTTTTGTATACCTAACATAATCCCCTGATCTACCACTCTGTTTCTTAGCCAGATAGGTTTGATGTTTACTGCTTTCTAATATTGTTTGAGATCTAGAATTGCTAGAATGCCTACCTTTCCATTTTTTCCATTTATTTCCTTGATATTCTTGACTTTTTGCTCTTCCAGATGAATTTTATTATTTTTCTAGTTCTATAAAATGATTTTTGTTAGTTTATTTGTGTGGCATAGAATGAGTAAATTAGGTTAAGCAGAATTGTTGTTTTTTATTACATTAGTTCAGCCTACTCATGAGCAATTAATATTCTTTTCAATTGTTTTCATCTGACTTTGTGTGAAAAGTGTTCTGTAACTGTGATCATAAAGTTCCTGGGTTTGTCTTGGCAGGTAGTCTACTGTGTATTTTATATTGTTTGTAGTTATTTGAAGTGGACTTTATCTTTCTGTCTCTTGTTGATGGGTTTTATTGGTCATATAAAAATGCTATTGTTTCACTTGAGTTCCTCTTATATCCTACCATTCTACAAATGTTGTTAATTGTTTCTGGTATTTTTTAGTTGATACTCTGATACTCTAAGTATATAATCATATCATCTACAAAGAGTCTTTTTTTCTCATTGTCTTTTAACATTCCTTCATTTTCTCCCTTCTATTGCTAAAGCAAATATTTCTAGTATAGTATTTAATAATAGTGATAATAGTGGCAATCCTTGTACCAACCATGATCTTACTGAGGTTTCTAGGTTATCCCCTTTACAAATAATGCTTTCTGATAGTTTTAGACAGATACCAGTTATCACTTTAAGAATGAGTCTCTATTCCTATGATCGCTAGTATTTTAACAGGAATGGGTACTTTATTTTGTCAGGAACTTTATTAGCATCTGTTGAGATGAATTCATTGTTTCTGATGGTTTTGGTATTTGGTATTACTTGTAATTTACACTGATTCCCTCCACCCCCCAATATTGAACCAATCCTGAATTCCTGGTATAAATGCTACCTTGTCATAATGCATAATCCTTGTGATATATTGCTATAACTACCTTGATAGGATTTTGTTTAAAAAAATTTTTTTCATTTACGTTCATTAGAGAAATTGGTTTATACTTTTCTTTTTCCACTTTGGCTCTTCCTGGTTTAGATGTCAGCATTGTGTTTGTATCATAAGAGGAACGTGATAAGGCTCTTTCTTTGCCTATCTTTCTTCCAAATAGTTTATATAGCATTGGAATTAATGGTTTGTTTATTTAATGCTTTGTAGAATTCACTCATGGACCCATCTAGCCCTGGGAATTTTTTCCTAGGAAGTTCATTAATAGCCTATTCAATTTCTTTTTCTAAAACAGGGTTATTTATGCATTCTGTTTCCTGATCTGCTAGTCTAGGTAATCTATATTTTCATAAATATTAATCAATTTCACTCAGATTGTCATATTTGTTGGAATATAATTGGTCAAAGTATTCTTTAATGCTTGCTTTAATTTCTTCTTCATTGGAGGTGATCTCACCCTCTTCACTTTGATACTGGATATTTGGTTTTCTCCTTTTTTAAAATCAAAGTAACCAGTGCTTTATCAATCTTATTTGCTATTATTTTTTTTCCACAAAACAGCTCCTATTTATTTATTAACTCAATACTTTTTTATTGTTTTAAACTTTCAATCTTATTAATCTCAACTTTGTTTTTCAGGATTTCAAATTTGTGCTCTATTGGGGATTTTTAATTTTTTTCTATATTTTAGTTGTATGCCTAATTCATTGATCTGTTCTTCTTCCATTTTGTTGATGTAAGAATTTAGAGAAATAAATTTTCCCCTATGTTCTGCTTTAGCTGAATTCTGTAAATTTTTGGTATGTGATCTCATTGTTGTCATTCTCTTTAATGAAATTATTAACTGTTCTTATGATTTGTTCTCTGGCCTGCTTATACTTTTGGATAAGGTTATTGAATTTCCAATTCATTTTCATCCCTATTTCCACTGCTCTTTGTTGAATATAATATCCATTGAATTGTGTTCTAAAAAGATTACACTTAACATTTCTGCTTTTTTTACATTTGATTTTGTAGTTTTTATGCCCTATTACATGGTCATTTTTTCTGTAGGTGCAATGTGCTGCTGAGGAAAATGTATATTCCTTTATATTCCTATTCCATTTTCTCCAAAGATTTGTCACATATAACCTTTCTAATATAGTATTTATCTCCTTAGATTTTTTTTTCTTGTTTATTTTATAAGGCTTATCAAGTTTTGACAGGTGACAATGAGGTTCTCCCACTGGTATAGTTTTGCTATTTTTTTCCTGTAACAACTTCTCCTTTAATAATTTGATTGCTACACAATTTGTGACATATGTGTTTAGGATTAATATTGCTTCATTGTCTATGGGAACTTTTAGCAAGTCATAATTTCCTCCTTTATTTTTCAAGTCTACTTTTATTTTTACTTTGTCTGAGATCAGGATTGCTACCCCTGTTTTTTTTTCTTTTTAAAATATGGCTGATGCATAATACATTCTGTTCTATTCCCTTACCTTTACTCTGTGTGCATGTCTCTACTTCAAATGTGTTTTTTTTGTAAATAAGATACTATAGAATTCTGGTTTTTTTATTCACTTTCCTAACTTTTTCTGTTTTATGGGAGGGTCCATCCAATTCACATTGACAGTATGATTTTAATTGTATTTCCCTCTGTCCTATTCAACGTCTTCTTGCTCCTCTCTCTCCTTTCACCCTTCTCCTCCTCACCAGTGTTTTGATTCTGTCTACCACCTCACTTGATCTTCCCTCCCTTCTGTCAGTGAACTCCACTCGCTTTCCTTGATCTCCAGCCCTCCCATTTCTCTGTCTGGTATGGTTATTATGTTCATGCCCATCATTACTATGTGAAGGAGGGTGTGATATCAAAATATGTACATTTTCAGAATTTTACCTAATTTTGATAGCCTGTATAACAACAACAAAAAAAAAAACTTAAAGTCTACATAGGTTATACCAAAGGATAACAGTTTTAGAGGCAATAAGGTCAGAGAGGACAAATCTTTAAGCATTTTGTGAAAGTGACCAAGTCATTGACTATATTAGTCATATAGAATAATCCAAACATAATCAATGTCAGTATTCTCAAAGTAATGTCTGCAACAAGACTGACTTGTAAAATCAAAGGAAGGATCCTAATAATCAATTTCCTATAATTCTACTTAAAAATTGAGGAAGAAGAATGAGAAGATAAATTACTATGGAAGAAATATTTCATCTCTGTCAACTTTTACAAGCTCATGGGCTATTTTTATAAACTAGCAAAAATTCAAAAGGGTCATAGGGATGAAAATCAGCTCTTAATGTGGTCAAATGTAAGTTGTCATCTACCCAAATGTTCCTATATTTTGCCCTGTATTAAGTATAATCTTGGCTTGTGATATTTTTCCAGCTGAAGTCCAGGCTCTGATCCCATATGAAATACCAGATGGCAAAGGGTATATATCAGAAAGGCTGAAAAGAATCCAAAGACTTTAAAGGGTGTGTTCTACATAGTATTTTAATATCTGGCCAAACACATCTAGAGTATTAAACTG
This sequence comes from Pseudocheirus occidentalis, assembly GCA_028646575.1. Lineage (NCBI taxonomy): Eukaryota > Metazoa > Chordata > Mammalia > Diprotodontia > Pseudocheiridae > Pseudocheirus > Pseudocheirus occidentalis. The sequence continues at coordinate 185,308,835 of CM053597.1, forward strand.
GATCTTGAAGAAAAAGAGAGAATTTCATTTGAAGAATAAGCTTCATTTGATATCATGTGTAAAAGACACAGTTCACTTTTTAAGTAAGCCATCCTTTTTCTAGAGTACCGAGTATTGTTTTTTTGTGTTTTTTTCCTTCCTTAATTGACTGGAATTATGCAATATGAAGCATTTTGTATATCTTCTGGGTTTTTTTCTACTTCCCTAATGCCTGAATATATTTAATAAATTAGTTCTTTAAATCATTTTACAGAGACTCTTAATTGACTTTTCACTGGATGTAGGAAGTATTTGATTTGAAATGAATTGAGCAAATCTAGCTAATAGAGAATCTTCAAATGTGAATTATTTGGCTTAATTTTAAGCCCAAGTTTAAAGGAATTATGAGCCATTTTTAAATGTCCTTCTGCTATGGCAAAATGAAATCTTGCACTTATCAAGGAGCACTGAGCTGAACTTTGGTAAATGACCACAAATGCAAACTGAATTTATTAAGACTTGGGATTGAGGAATTTATTTTTACAAAAGGTAGATCAGAGAATCCTGTTCTAAACAACATTTTCACTGCTGTAGTAAAAATAAAGGAATCCAACTACAAATGTTTTTGTTATAGGAACAAGCTTTCTACAAATAAATTACCAAAGTCATAAAATAGGAATTGATCAAACACAAGTCATTATTTGGAAACCTAAGACTTTATACACATAGTTATCTAGGTAATTCCACTAAGAAAATCTCTTTAAACCAGAAGCATAGCATATTGGGAAAAAAATAATGTAACGTTAATCAGGAGACCTGGCTCTTAGGAGGAAAATCGCTACCACTATGTCACTCTGGACTAGATGGTCCCTAATATCCCTTTCAATCTCTAATACCTTTTATTTCCTTTAGAATGATGAGGAGTGGGAATTTGTTTGGTTTTTTCATGTTAATTCTGTCCTAAGGTTTGCTTCTGTGCCCGAGACCACATGGGTTCATGGAAATACCTCTTCAGGATTCAATCCAGCATTCTAATCCCAGGTCTATTAAACACTACTTGTGGGCCTTGGGCAATGCATTTTCTCCCTCCAAGTCTCACTTTCTTCAGTAAAATAAGGCTTTGGGGCTAAATTATCTTGATGGTCTCATAGGGAAGGTACATAGGATTTATTAAACACTTACTACATGACCTAAATCTATATCCAGTGAATTATCAATCTGCTCTAAGCAAAAGATATTTTAATCCACAGTAGGAAACTGCCTAATTATAGTCCAGCTTTAGATATGATGTTGTTCAGGGTTAGCTTGACATAAGGAAATGACAGTTTGAAATGTGAATACCTAATTTTTTCCATTTAAAACATACAGAGAAATAAACAGGGGAAAGTTGAGGCCAAGATGATCCATTTGGGGTAGGAACCTAAATGAAATTGCTCAAAATTTCCCACTGAACAAGTTTGAAATAACACCTCAAATGAAATCATGCATGAGAGAGCAAACAAAAAGTCAGGTTGGAACACTTTTTCCAGTCTAAGAAAGCTTAGGAATTTGGCAAGAGAGGTATGGGAAACAGGGGTGCATGGAGGCCTGTCCTGAGTGTGTACCAGCAGAAGGCCTTGGAGACATCTTCAACAATAGCAGTATGAGCAGCTTTAAGAGCTCCCAGCCCAGAGATAGTAAGGGGGTGTGAGAACTGATCAGAAAGAGATTACAGGGATCTCTTGTTGCTGCTAGGTGCAACTGGTACTGATTGGCAACTTTATTGTCCACAGCAGTTTTAGCTCTCAGTTCCAAGGCAGAGATGAAAGTTTGGGAGCAGGGTACCTAGTCTCAGATGTAAGGCAAAGAAGAGTACTGGCTCTTGTGGCTGCCAGAGAGCAAGAGACCTAATTACAGTTCAAGTACCCAGAAGAGCACTAACTTGCAGCTATGTGGGAACAGAGACTTTTCCTGGGGAAATACCAGAGAACAGATCAGGAAATCAATGATCACACCTCTCCCCTGATTACAAAAACCTTGAAAGCACCCAAAACTTGCAGACCACCAGAACAAGATCTGAAAACAATAGTACAAAAAACCCTGAAGCATGGAACAGGGCCTACCCACACCCAAGTGAATAGAAACAAACTTTAACATGAAGTTCAAAGTAAAGAAATAGGAAAGACAAATTAGGAAAAAAAAGCATAAAAAACTATTGCAGAGACAGGGAAGATATAGACACTAACTCAGAAGACAACAGTTGAAAACAGCTATAATCAAAGCCTCAAAGGCAGAAAAAGTGTAAATGGACACAAGTCCAACAAGAATTCCTGGAAGAGTTAAAGAAAGAGGTAAGACAGGTAGAAGAAATAATGAGAGAAGAACTGAGAGTAGTGCAAGAAAAGTATAAAGAAAGTTACCAGTTTGGCAAAAGACACACACACACACAAACACCCCTAAAGAAAATAAACCATAACTGACCTAATGGTAACATAGGCACAAAAATTCACTGAAGAGCAGAGCTTCTTTAAAAAGAAAATTTGACAAATGGAAAAAAGGTACAAATGCTAACTAAAGAAAATAATTCTTTACAAATTAGCATTGGTCAGGTGAACATGTATGACTTAATGAGACATCAAAGACTACAGTAAAAAGAATGACAGAAAGTAGAAGAAAATGTGAAATATCTCAAACAACTTATCTGGAAAAGGAAGTCCCAAGAGCGGTCACAAAGAGGCAGACAAAACAGAAAAAGATTGAATGATGAACAATGCACTCTTGGTACAGTTGTAAACTGGTCTGATCCTTCAAATGAACAATTTGGAACTGTGCCCAAATATCTATAAAAATGTACATAGGGGTGGCTAGGTGGTGCAGTGAATAGACCTTTGGCCCTGGAGTCAGGAGGACATGAGTTCAAATTCAGCCCCAGATGGTTAACACTGTGTTGACCTGTGTGATCTTGGGCAATTCACTTAACCCCAATTGCCCTGCCTCCCAACTTCCAGGAAAAGCAAAAAACAAAACCAAAACAAGACAAAACAAACAAAAAAACCCAAAAAAGAAAACAAAATTGTGCATATCCTTTGATCAATGCCATCACTAGATTTACACCAAAAAAAGATCAAAGGAAAAGGAAAAGTAACATTTTAGCAGTTCTTTTTAAAGTGACAGAATTGGAATTTGAGGATATGTCTATAAATTGGGGAATGGCTGAATAAGTTGTATCATACGACTTTGATAGAGTATTGTGCAATGGAAGATGATGAGGAGGAGGATTTAAGAAAAAAAATATGGCAAGACCTCTATGAACTGATGCAAAACGAAGAAAAAACAATGATTGTTGTAGAGTAGCAGCAATGTTGTAATGATCATCAACCGTGAAATATTTGGCTACTCTGCTAAAGACAGGGACTCAAGAAAATTTCAATTTACTTATGATTTTAAAATGCTAGCCACTTCCAGAGAAAGAAATGAGGAACTCTGACTGCAAGCTTAAGTATTATTTTCCTACTTTCTTTATATTCCTTGCTTTGTTTTTGCAATATGGCTAATTTGGAAATATATTTTTCAAAATTTCACATTTATAATTGATACCACACTGCTTCTCAGTAGGTGAGAAGGAGGGAGAGAGAGAATTTGAAATTGAAAAAAATTTTTAAAGAATGTTAATAAACAATATTGTTAAAAGAAAATAAACTCAGTGTTTATTTTTACCTTTCATTTCATTTGCATATTATCAATAGTAATAAAGAAGTCTTCCAATATGAGGCCAATTAAATTTGGCTAATGAGATGCATAAATAAGATCTTAATAGAGATTAATTATAAAAAATTAACAGTTGAAATATAATATTAATTTCTTGACATTTGGAATATTTAGATCTCTTTGCCTTCCTTTCCTTTCCCTTTCCTCCCTTCTCCTCTCTTCTATTCCCTCTCCATTCCTCTCCCTTTTTCCACCCCTTCCTCCTCTTTCCTTCTTTTCCTCCTTCTTTTCCCTTCCACCTTTCTCATTCCCCTTCCCCTCCCATTTTTTCTATTTTAATTTTTTAAATTTATTTTTAGTTCTCAACATTCATTTCCCCAATATTTTGAGCTACAATTTTTTCTCCCCGTGTTTCCCCTACCCCCCAATCCAAAACTGTAAGCCTACTGAATACCTTTTCCCCCAATCTGTTCTCTCTCATAACCTCTCCCATCACACCACCCCAACTTTCTAGTAGGGCAAGATGTATTTCTATATCCCAGTGCCCCTATATCTTATTTCCCAGTTGCATGTAAAACATTTTCTTTTTTGAGTTCTGCATTTGTTCCCTTCTTCCCTCCTCACCTGCTCCCACTTGGAAGATAAGCAATTCAATATAGGTGTAGTTACCCAAATAATTTCCATAGAAGATATATTGTGAAAGACTAACTATATTTCCCTTAATGCTATCCCACCCCCTCACACATTCTATTTTCTCCTTTGACCCTATCCTTTTTCAAAACTGTTTACTTATCTCCCTTTCTCCTAATCCCTTTCTAGTCCCTTTCCCCTAATCTGCCCTCCCTTCTATCATTCTCTCTCTTATCCCGTATCTCCCTTAATTTCCTGTACAATAAGATGCCCAATTGAGCGTGTATGTTAGTCCCTCCTTAAGCCAAATTCAATGAAAGTAAGGTAGCCCCATTTCCCTTCACCTTCCTGATCTTCCTCTCTATTGTAACAGTTTTCTCTTGCCTCTTTTATATGAGATAATTTACCATATTCTATCTCTCCTTTTCTCTCATTATATTCCTCTCTGACCTCTTAATTTTATTTTTAAAATATCATCCTTTTCTATTCAACTGATCCTGTGTTCTCTATGTTTACATGTGTAAACATACAAACATATTCACATGTGCAGTTATACACATATACACCCTCCTACACATACATATGTATACATATGTATACTTATGTGTGTCTGTGTGACTGTATGTATGTATGTATGTATGTGTGTATGTATGTGTGTGTGTGTGTGTGTGTGTTCCCTTTAGCTAGCCTCAAATGTATCATTTTTCCATGGACAAATGTAAATAGTCCAACTTCAATAAGTTCCTTATGATTTATTTTCCTTTTCACCTTCTCATTGTTCTCTTGCTTCTTGTATTTGAAAGTCACATTTTCTGTTCAGCTCTGTTTTCTTCATCAAAAATTCTTGAAAGTCCTCTATTTAATTTAATTAACATATTTTTTTCCTGGAACATTATAACAAATTTTGCTGCATACTTGATTCTTGGTTTCAACCAAGCTCCTTTGACCTCTGGAATATCATATTCCAAGCCCTTTGATCCTTTATTAAAGAAGCTGCTAAGTTTTGTGTTATCCTGATTGTGTTTTCACAATATTCAAATTCTTTCTTCCTGACTGCTTGCAGGATTTTCTCCTTGACCTGGGAACTCTGGAATTTGGTTATAATATCCCGAGGAGTTTTATTGGGGGGATCTTTTTCAAGAGGCAATTGGTGAATTCTTTCCAGTTCCATTTTGCCCTCTGGTTCTGGAATATCATGGAAATTTTCTTGATAAATTCTTGAAAGATGTTGTCTAGAGTCTTTTGGTGATCATGGCTTTCAGGTAGCCCTATCCTTTTTAAGTTATATCTCCTGGATCTACTTTCCAGGTCAATATTTTTTCTGATGAGATATTTCACATTGCCTTCTATTTTTTTTCTCTTGTTTGGATCTCTTCTATAGTATCTTGATTTCTCATAAAGTTATTGGCTTCCTATTGCTCCAATCTAGTTTGAAAGGAGTTATTCTCTTCAGTGAGATTTTGTAATTCCCTTTCCATCTGGCAGATTCAGCTTTTTAAGGCATTCTTCTCACTGGTAATTTGGGCTTCTTTTGTCATTTGAGTTAATATTAAGGTATTATTTTCTTCACTTTTTTTGAGTCTCCTTTAGCAGGTTGTTGACTCTCTACAATTTTCTTGTATCATTCTCATTTCTCTTCCCAACTTTTCCTCCACTTATCTTGCTTGGTTTTCAAAATCTTTCTTGAGCTCCTCCATGGTCCGTTCATATTTTTCCTGGAGGTTTTTGATGCAGGAGTTCTGGCTTCATTGTCTGCCTCCAATTCTATGCTTTGATCATTTTTGTCCCCCCAAAATATTCTATGATTTTTTTTGGTTCCTCTTCTTGCTCTTCTTGCCAGTCAATTACTTGACTTTTGAGCTCTCTGCTATGGTAGAACCCTGATTCCAGATTGAAGAGAGCTATATCCCAAATATCTGGGGTTCACTGCTGCTGCAACACACCCCAGGACCATGCCCCAAGACCACGATCCAGATCCAGTCAGGTAAAAGTAAGAGTGATTACACTCTAAATGGTCACTTTGTCCCTTTAGGTTCTTCTAGAGGAAACCAAATGTATGAAAAGTGAATAAAGGTAATATATGTCTGAAATAAACATAATTATGAGAGGGAATGATTACAACCTGGTCACCAGGAAAGGTCTAGTTTAGTCAGCAGGATTTCAGTTGAGCCTTGAAAGGAAGTAATTTAAATAATCAGCAAGTATTAATTAAACATCTGCTGCCTGCCAGGTTAGACATTGTACTAGGCACTGGTGATGCAAATACAAAGATGAAAAAAAAACACTTTAAGGGACTTAAATTATTTGGCATCTAGGTAGCAGAGTACATAAATGCTGTGCTTGGTGTCAGGAAGAATTAATTTCAGATTTGGACTCAGATAATTACCTAGCAGTATGACTCTGTTCCAGTCACTTAACTTCTCTTTACCTCAGTTTTCAGAATTACAAAATGGGAGTAATAACAGGACCTTCTTTCCAGGTTGTTGTTGGTTTCAAATGAGATATTTTTCAATCACTTACTAGAATGACTGCTACATAGAAAGTGTTTAATAACTGCTTCATACCTCTTGTACTCTTTATATTCTATTAAGAGAAAGACTGAGTTCTTTGAAAACACAGGTTTTTTAATGTGCCTATTACAGTGCCTAAAACAGAGTAGGTACTTAAGAAATGTTATTGAGTAATTAAATTACTTAAGTAGAGAAAATATAAAAATAAAGTTACTAAATAATGTTCAGTAAATTAGCTTTATTTCATATTGTATTCTATACAACATATCAATTCCCTCTATGTGAATGCACATGTAGCATACATATGTGTGTATATATGTATATTTCTACATACATATATATGTATGCACACACACGCACACATACACACACAACCCACCAAGCTAAAACAAATAAAAATTAATGTATAATTCAAACTAGAAAACATTAACTTCCTAATATGTATAAGTCTGTTCTAGAAATATTTTTCCCCAAATATCCCCTTTCTGTCATGTAATCACATTTTGTTTAATAGCTTGATTCTTCATATAGCTTACATTGATCACATTTTTTTTTTACTGGTCATTGGATATGCCTTTACATAGGTTGAGATCCATGTCTAGAATGCCATTTTCCCTTCTACATTTTTCCAGTCTCTATGGACATGACTCTCCCTCCCATTCTCCATGATTCAGCCAAACTGTCCTCTATAACAATCCTCTCACTTGTGATCTGTACAGAGAAAGGGGAAAAAAAAAGAGATACAGAGATATTAAAAAAACAGAGACAAAGACAGAAGAGGGAGAGAATTTGAGAAAGAGGAACAGAGAGAGATAGACAGAGATTAAAAGACACACAGAGACTAAGAGGGAGGCAAAGAGAAAGAAATAAAGAGATTGAGGGACAAATCAAAGAAAAGAGATGAAGAGACAGAGAGATTGCTTGGCAATAAAGAGGTATTTTGTGAATATATTTCCAGAAGAGTCATGAATATAGCAACAGTCACTTTTTCCAAGCTAATTAAACACCATTTTTTTAAAAACTCTATTAGTGGTGTCCTAGTGAAACACCAATAGCCAGGTTTCCACTCTAAACATATTTATAAGGCTTCTTCTGCCTGAAAAGATAATATGGAGGAGCAAAATCTTTTGGGATTAAATAAAGTAATGTATGTATGTATGTTTGTACACAAACATGAAGATCCAGGCATATATTCATGCATTATGTATCCATTTATATTTATATATGCATGCATGCACACATGCATGTGCATATACTTGCATATGTTTGCATATATGCAAATACACGTGAATACTATACATGTAAGACTGTATATACTTTTCCCTTCCCTAATCTAAAAGCATAATTCAATCATTGAACTTCAGATTTCTTAGGGTAAAATTTGCCTTGGCAGTCAAGATGATAGCCCTATTTCAGACAGAGTCACTGGACATTAAATCCAAACAACTAAAAAGAATGAATAAAGTTCTCATCTGTCTCTATGGAGACACATTCAAACTTAGGTGTCTCTCTAATGCTTCTAATATAAAAATCAAGAAAAGGTTTTTCTTTGTTATTCTTCATTTTGTCCAGTGATTGACAAATTACCACCCACCTCTACTTTTATACTATGTGCAATCTTCTTCAGTTTGAAGTTAGGTTAATCAATTAGGAGGGTAAAAAGTTTGAGTAATTTTTGTGGGGGTTAGGAACTTGCATTGCAGTTTATTCAACTGAAGGAAAAGAACCATAATTTTCCCTCTCTCAAGACTGATAGCTTGAGGTATGTTAAAATATATTATATAAAATTTTCACTAAATGACTAGGAAAATTTCTTCCCTAAAAAACAGAGAGATCAAACTGAAAACTTCATTGAACAAAGTAGATTAACCCCTATTTGTGGATCTGATTTTCCTCAGTAAAACTGACTTCTAAGATGAGTTAGGACAATTCATTCTGACTTTTTTTCATTCTCCAAATCTGTTGTATTTTTGAAAAAAAATAATGCTCTTCCCTTGGTCTACTGAATTTCACCTATACTGCTTTTTCTAGATGCCCTGTACATTGATGGCATTACCAGATGCTCCCCAGTTCTTTCTGAACAATTCCCCATGAAGTTTCTCTGGAGTAGTTAAAAGAAATATCACATCAGAGTACCATAAAACTATATTTCTTCCTAGTTGTGTCTTATCCACTTAATAAGCCTGTAAGATGTCCAAATTAATATTTTACCAATACTCTCCATTCAGGAAGCAGAGTCCCCTGAGGAGTCCCTAAACACCTTCCCTGTTAACCCCCTTCTTGTATTTGTGTAATAAGGTAATCAAAGAGAATGTAGTATAACCATTCTTCAAATCACAGAATTTTAAGTGTTGGAAGAAATCTTAGGGACTGTTTAGGCTGACATGAAAAAGAATTCCTTCTATCACCTAACTGATGAGTCACAAGCCAACCATTGCTGAAGACTGACAGTGTGGGGAAATTTGCCAACTTCCCTAGACCTCCTCCATTTTACTTTAGGGTAGCATTTATCCCTGCTTTCCTCTGCATCCTAACCTTGCCTCTTTGTGATTTCATGGATATTTCTTTGTTCTGAATCTGGGGTCAAACAAAATTATATTAATCTATTTTCTGTATAATATTCCTTCAAGTACTTGAAGAAAAGGTATTGTGACCACCCTTGCTTCACCCCACCACCTTGCCACTCAAGTCTATTCTACTGGCCAATTAACATGACTTCCTTTAGTTCAAAATACCAATCTTCTCTATGTTGGAAACATTATGTTCCCCTCTTCCTCTTTGTATAGGAAATGCAAGATCCCTTTTGTCTCCACTTTTAATCATCCCTTCCCAACTCTAGAAACCTGTAGGCAAAGGCCACAAAAGTTATCATCCTTAAACTGTCTTTTTCCTTAAAGTTTGTTTTATCACAGGACATTTCTCTTTTCAGGAATCTAAAATCATCTGAACATGGTATACTGCAGATAAATCAGATTTAAAATAAAACCATCTCCTTACTACAGAAATATTGTGTTTCTGTTATATGAATAAACTGTCACTGGTGCAGAAGTTGAAACACTGTGCCTCACTCAGGAGAAACCCAGTTCAAATCCCACGTTAGACATGAGCTAGTTTCATGACCCTGAAAAAGTCACCTAAGATTCTACCCGCCTCTGTTTCCTCATTTGTAAAATGGATATTATAATAGCACCCAGTGTTGTTATGGGCATAAAATTCGATATTGGTAAAATATTTTGTAAACCTTTAAAGAACTATAGAAACACTAGGTATTACTATTATAATTGTATTTACATACCACACTGATTTGACTGCTTGGCTCAACCATTCAAGTATATCAAGATTGGCAGTAAAACATAACCTAGGGGGAAGCTCTCCACCTCAACTCAAATATTAAAGAAAAATGCTTAACAATCCCTCACCACCAACAACAAAACAGAGAACAGAAAAGATACAGTCCTTCACACAATATCTTTTTCCTAATTCATTTTTTCATTATTAGCATACTTCATCAAATATAGTCAATATACATATATTGAGCTCATTAACCTGTGCCAGGTATTGTGTTAAACACTGGGAATATAAAGAAATGTCAACGATAATCTCTTCTCTCAAGGAGTCTATAGTCTAAGGAAGGAAATAAAATCTAAACAACTACATGCAAACAAGCTATATATCAGATAAATTGGAGATAATCAAGAGAGGGAAGACAGTAGTATTAAGGGAGACTGGGATAGACTTCTTATAGAAGAAATCCACTTTTGTGGCATTTTAGCTGAGACTTCATTATTGTTAAAGCTGGTATTCATCTTTCAATACCTAATAGGATCAATGCTGTCAGGAGAAGGATTTCTTGACCTGCAAATGTATTGAATTTAAGTGAGTCAGACCTGTGCAAAGTCATAAACCTCATTATCTCCTCTAGAGTTATCTGAGTCCAGTGGCAAGACACAGGTCAAGATGATGGGTGATGGCCCTGCATGCAATGATCTTTTTAATCTAGGGTGTTACCCAGGTTTCAGACTCTCTGAAGTAAAACCCATTCAGAAAATTAAGATTAGGTAAGAATTGAGGCAGAAGATGCTCTAGTTTACATTTTCAGAAGACTCAGTCTTGGAGGGGAAGATTCCTCAAAGTTTCTGACGTGAACAAAAACAATGCTATTTATGATCACGTACTCTGAGCCAAACTCAATCAAGGGAGGCTTGGATTAGGACCTATTATCAGCTAAGCCATGAGAAGCAGAGTGATTTGGAATTTATGAGTCAAGTAGCTCTATGTGAATTCCAATGGGCTTTATCCCAGCCTGGTTTTTCAGAGCCCAGAAGAAAGCCCAGGAAGTCTGAAGAGGAAGGTGACCATTCCATATACAGGAGGTTGACAGGAAAACTTGCCAAAAGCAATGAAGAGACTGGTGTCATGAATTTGAGAGCATGAGTGGTGGTAATGGTGGTGGTGGTGGTGGTGGTGGGATGTGTGTGTGTGTGTGTGTGTATGTGTGTGTAAGAGGTTTGGAAAGGTAGGAGGTATGGTACTCTCAGCCCTTATCTGTTCCCTCTCATAAATTATGGCCATTCTGGCTTCTTTTTACTAATGAAAATTCATCCTTTTTGTCATCCATTTTGGGAACTTTCCCCTTGGCAGTATTCGGGGGGGAGGGGCCCATGGAAGGATTCCTGCTTTATTGGAGGGAGGAGAGTGGAGCTGAAGACAGATCGTGGGGATTTGGAGAGGAGTGTGGAAGGAAGCGGAGGAAGACCAGAGAATGGAGAAATACAGAAATGTGATGTACACAAGAAAATAAATAGCAAACAACAGTTAGAAAACGGATTGGGAGAAAACTCAGCTAAAATGTCTTTATGTAACTTCCCTTCAGCATTGTCCAAGGAAGTCTTTTTTCAATTCTATGGTGTATCAAGGGATTGGAATCTGATCCATTACTGTGGTGAGGCTAAGACCAAAGAAAGGTGTCTGTTAAGAAAAGAGGGGAAATCCAAAAGAGTGATGACTGAAAAGGATGAATACACCCAAGTATAATAGCCAACCAGGGTCTTCCCCTCTTCCAAACTTTTCTATTTCTATACTTTTCTGTATAATGTATTCCCAGTCACCCATATTTATAACTTTGGAGCCATCTTTTTCTCTTTCTTATTCCTCAGCATTCTGTATCCAGTCACTTTCCAATTCTGTTCACATCTACCTTCACAAACTCTTTCACATTCTTTATGTGCACAAGTAATCAGTTGAAAACTTCATCACCTTTCACCTAAATTGGTTTAAAATTTATTACTTGGTCATGCCCTTTCCCCTTGGAATCAGTCTTCTACATAGCTGCCAAAGTAATCTTGTCAAAACATCTCTGTCACAGTCCTCCTCCCAAACTCGTAATAGCTCCCTATTCCCTGTAGGAAAAAAAATGAAAACTCCTTTGTCTGTCTTTAAATTCCCTCTATGTTCTATCATAAACATGTTTTATTTTACTTTATTTTACATCTGTTTATTTTATTTATTTATTCATTGGTTTGTTTGTTTTTTTTTACCTCTCTTCTATCATTGTATCTTCCTGCCAAATTGAACTTTCATTCATCCTTCCAACTTGTTGGTCTATTTCTTACCCTTTTTATTTGGCAAACAATTTTTAACAAGTGACTTGCCCAGGTCACACAGCTAGGTAAGTGTCTAAGGTCAGGTAAGTGTCTATGGCCATACTCAAACTCAGGTGTCCCTGACTCCAGTCATTCTATTCACTGAGCCACCTAGTTGTCCCCTTGAATATTATAGCTACTTGATAAGTTATTATTTCATTCACTGGAATGAATGGTCACTCCAGAATGCTCAACCCTTTGGTTAGTTCCTGATTATAAGTCATCTATGGGTCCATCAGCCTATAAGAACACATATTTGTGTGTGTGTGTGTGCATTTGTGCATATATGCATATTTGCACACTTAACATTTGTCTGTTTTATTTTTCCTTTTTAGGGAAGGCTAACCTCATTTTAAGGTTATTGCTCTTGGTCTTTGACCTTATCCCTAAGGCAGAAGAATAATCCAATATAGATACACTGGAGAGTTCTGTGCATTACACATTCTTTCTTAATACCTCTACTGGGCACCTGATTTCTCTTGAAGACTATTTAATATATTCTGTGATCTAGATTTTTTTTTTGCATCTCATAAGGACGCTATGAAATTAAACTTAAAAGTTTTTATTTCTTACAAATAGAGTTATCACAAAACTGCAGAACTCCAAGGCCCTTCTACATCAGGCAATCCAACAACCTCATTTTATATCATAAAACCAAGACTTGAGTGGAGAAGTTTGTCCAATGACATACATGCAGCAGGGATTGCAAAGTCTTCTTAAATAGTACATTGATTGTTTTAAGTGATTGGTCACTCGTAGGAGACTAAACACCTATGCGTATTATTTTCTGGAAGTGCTGATAACATGAGAGTTGCCTATAATTAAGGAACAGAAGTACTATTACTATTATTTAATAATTACTTGAAGGATTTAAATCAAATTATTTTTTTCTAGATGAAGAGCAAAAAAAAAGAAATTCAATGTAGAGAAGTGTGAGAGGGGAGATGGTAATTCCAGGTACATATTTATATGTACAGAGTGAATGAATGTGTAACATATGAAACATGGACTAGGGAATGCTAGATATAACAAACTAGGTTAGTTTGCATTCATTTACTGATCAGTGAAGACCTCTAGGTCTAGAAAATAACTTAAATGTTGAGTAGATAAACTGTCCCAGGTGGTAAAAGGGCCATAGTCTCTGGAGGTCTGGTACAGAGGGTCCTATCTGGTTGGGGAGAAGGGAGCAGAGTAGCAATAGAAGAACAGATGGCAGGATAAATAGCAAATAAAAGACCTAACTCAAGATTTAAATTTATGGGTTACAAAGTAATTTCATTGGCACATGGGAACATTTCAAAAGAAGTGCTATTTGTATCTTGAAAATAATTTTAAATTCTAATGATTTTGTGTAATCAATTATGTATCAATAAAATACCCATTGAAATGATAATGGAGTGTGTCTTAATTATTGCCAGAACATTTATTTTTAATACCTAAATATAATGATTACATCTTTACAAAACTACCTAGAATAGGTAAACTGACTCCAAAAATCACCAACTGCCTAGAATTCCCTGAAATGGAAGAAATAATTAAACACCTGGAGATTTTTTAGTGTTAATTTTTTGTGTGTGGCTATTCCATTTTTTTCCATCCATTTGTTTGTGTGTGTTGTGCATGCAAGTGTATACACAGAGAAACACAATTAGGGAATTATTCTCAGGTACCTGGAGAAGTCTAAAATATGAGAGAATAAATCGATGTGTGTCATAATTAGCTGTTTATATTAGCAGCTCAATCCTAGAATAGGTTAGAAATTTGTGGAATTTTCCAATATATCTTGCAAGCAAATGTAGCTATAAATTGAAGAATAAGATGAGTGGTTCTGCATTTTGCATTAATTTCTAAACCTGTATTAATTAATTCCATAACTTCAGGCTTAACTAAACACTGAGTTTCACTTTCTTCTCATGTATAAAATAAAAGGTTGGGACTAGATCTGACAGTATCACAATTCTATATCTAAGACATAGTTGGAGTGGCAGGAATGGATAGATTCCCAGAAGTTGAAAATATGAATGTCTCATCTTAAATTTTGTGCTGCAAGGATATGTTTGGGTGTTGAAGAAAGAGTAATATCTGTCTTTTGTTTGTATGATACAGAAATGTATAGGTGAAATGGAGGGGGAAAATCAGTTCATCTTAAGGTTATGTTATCTGTATCATATAATCCATAATATCACAAAAGCAGACAGCTAAAAGGCACTATCAAGATGCTGTAACTCAACATCTATCTTAATGAAGAATCCCTTCTAGAGCATCTTGCAGAAGAGATATATCAACAAAGATAGACAAAGAGACAAAGACAGACAGATACATAGATGGATGATAAATAGATAGATAGATAGATACATAGATAGATACATAGATAGATTAATAGATGAGATATGAGAGATAGATAGATAGATACATAGATAGATAGAGAAATAGGTAAATGATAGATAGCTAAAAGATTTATTTTCAAAACTGGAATCCAATTAAATTTTTATCAGATTTCCAGTTTCATGTAAAAAATTAGATATAGCTAGAGAAATCTATATATGATTAGCAATGTATTATATATTTTTCTTTTAACATTTTTGTCACAAAGTGAATTTCTTCACATTCTATTTTCTTATATATTTAGAATCTAATTTTATCTTCTTATAAACTACAACAGTTAGTGATTCCCATGGAAGTTTATTCAACAATCAAACACTGATGTTTTAACAAAACACCTTTGTTAAGATCTTTATTTTCTTTAAGCAATACAGCAATGAGAAATGATCTCATGATTTCTGGGAAGTTTGCTTTTCCATTCTCTTTATTAAGCATAGCAGTCTCTGCCAAGGTTTCAGAAGCTACTCTAGCAGCATTATTCAATTAGGCTGTAAACTCAGTCTATTTTATTTTTTTAATATAATTATCCTTGAACAGCTTTAACTCTGAAATAGGAAGTATGGTGTCCTGCAATCAAGTCCAAGGACCTGAATTCCATTTGAAACTCTGCTACTATCTGCTCAACCATGGGCAAAAGATTTATTCTCCACCAACCTCAGTTTCCCTATCTATATAGTGATGCATTGCATTAAATGTATTCTGAGGTCACTCCAAACCTTATGAACTGCAAACTAAGCATGATAAAGTTTTACAATGATTCAGTACAAATTTCTATCAGATTCCCTATCTAAGGTTTGTGCCTTACTTCCTGTACAAGTGAATAAATCCTTATTGTACCAATTTATTAAGCTATCTAAATGATCAATGTGCAGGAGCTTAACTATGGTATCAGTATTAGCTTCTGAAATGATCAGAGTAATTATACAGAATAAACCATAGTCTTTTAGCATAGCCTTACTGCACCAAAGGAGTTGGTTTTAGATTTTTTTTTCCATAGCAAAGTATAAATGTAATGTTCTCTAAATAAATCATAAAAGTAACTATCAACAAAGAACTGTTTGAAAAAAATAGGGGAATCAGGCTAGTTTTGTTTAACTTCAATTTTTTGACAGACTAAACCTCCCCAGGACCTGGGATACAAATATTCCAGCAATTCTTAAGGGTGCTGACATCATGGATACACTCATAGACACCATTTTCCTTGGTTTACACACAAGAAATGACATGGTCAATTCCAAGGTACTTTTTTTGCATAGCTGAAAACAACTTCTGTGAACAGATTAGTCACATGGAAATATCAATAAATTGTATAAACAAGTAAATGCATCAATGAAGTCTGAATCTAAGCCCGGGTGGCCCAGACTGAAGTAAGGAAATAATATTTCAGTTTCACTAATAAAATGGAATCTAATATATTTCCAAGCATCTGTATGCTCCTGCGAAATTGAATTAGCAAAACATGGCCCTTTCCTGTCTATAATCATTGAAGACAAATATGTGAGAAGAATATTTTCCGTTTTTGTAGGAACTATCAAAAACTTCCTGTACCTATAATATGGTCTTCAAGAAATCAAATCAGCTCCATACTATAGTGAAGTGATATGGAATCAGAATAATTAAGTAGATTTCAAGGAAATAATGTTTGAAAACATTATAAGTATATTAGAGTTGTTACCTTTCCATGGTAAACAAAACCCTACTAATTTTTCAACACAGTTATAGTGACATCTCCTCTGAAGCTTTCCCAATTACTTCCATTAAAAATCTTTCCTTGGGACTTTGTAATTCATCTCTAAATTACAAATGCACTTATTGTAATTGACATTGTAACTATTCACATACCTACCATTTTCCCAAGGAATGACAGAGATCATGTCATCTTCAACTCTCTATCTCATTCATTGCTTTGGCTAGAATATAAACTTAGTCATTATCTATTAGGTTGAATAACTTTGGGAAGAATACATATTTCATTCAGAAATTATATCTCATAAACTCATAAAGTGAATAATTGAAATACATTTTCATATTACTTCAGTTAAGTATACAATGATGTGAATATGTAGACAGATATATTTCCCAATATTTATTTTTTCAATGTGTCAATGTCACAAAAACTTGTATTATTTTAGGTTCCTATTAAGTTTTTTAAAAGTAAAGAGCAGATACATGTTAGTATAGGAAAATACAATTGCCTAAGTAAAAAAGTTTCCAGAACACTGAGATTAATGCTGGTTTGTTATGGAATCATCTTTGTTTTTTTTTTTCTTAACCACATCTATTCAGATATTAGGGTCTACATTTCATTTTTAAAATCGATAGCATTATTGATTCCTTCCAAACTAAAGGATCTATAGAAGTCATCATTTGAATGAACTAAAAATCAAAAGAATGTAATTTTATATCAACTATTTTTTTCTGCAACCCAGTGTGTTAACTCATATGCATTTAAAACATCTACTAGTGGGCATTTTCATTTTTCAACTAAGTCTGTGATATCATTAATATGTGGTGGACCAAGTGAAGGTCTTCCTCTAGCAAGGCAGATTGACATCTAGTCTTTAACTTATGAGATCAAAGAGTGGTATCAAAAAGCTGTCCATGTACAATATCTATTGGAATTCAACTAAGAGAGCTGACTATATTATATACATATATATATATATATAATGGAGTCTAGCTAATTTGTTTAAGAGAAGTCAATGTTGACAATTCTGTCTCAGGTCATTGTCAGTATAAATTACAAAAAAAAGTTCATTTTATAATAGGACAGAGGAGAGGAGAGATAATGTTTAATATTAACTTTATTTTAGAATATACATTTTAATAATTCTATCTTCAAATTGTTCTCTACATTTTCTGAAATATTCATAATAAATCTTAAGCATATTTATAATTTATCAATTGATGGTTATTGCTTTGGGGTGTATATGTATGTGTGTATGTTTGTCTATGTGTCTATGTTTTCCATCTAAACCAAATAACATCATAAAGCTGAGCACTTTTTTCGACTCCTTCTACTGCCTTAACTTAATGAAATCCATCTGGAAGAGAACCTGAACATTTGCATACATCTGGGCACAAATAGCATGTTGCTACAAAACTGATTAATAATTGTATTTAGAAGGCCATAATTAGCCATATTTACATCTTGGTGCCAGTGGGAAAGGAGAAAATGAATATTTATCATTCCTTCCTTGCTTTAATTTGAAAAAGCTGCTAACTGAAGTTGCAGACTGCATGTACAGGATTTCTGAATATCTTAATAAGAGGAATAACTGCTGTGTTTCTTTTATCCTATTGGATAAAGGACATATTTATAGACAGGGAAGTTTGATGATTTTGAAAATCACTTTAAAGTTATGTTTAAATTTATACATTTATGATATTAAGGAAAACAAACACTTCAGATGGGGGAGGGGTCTAGCATGTTTCTTATTAGGAGCAAGCCAGCCTTGAGGAACTATAGGTGGTTTTCAGAAATAAGACTGTGGGCTGTGGTTTCTGTAAGTTGAGCCAAGTCTAAACAAAATGTGGGCACTCAGTTTTAAACAGACTCTCCTCACCATAGTCATTGTGAAAAATGAGTTTGATTCCACACATCTGGCAAAATGCAGAAATGATAAGATGATTCTCTTCGTGTGCAATGTGTGGTGCTTTTTTAAAGGCAGCTTTAGGTACCCTCTTTCATTAAACCTTTTTTTCTGATGAGAAGAAAGGAAACAATCACACCTTTCTTTTATATGTGTGCAGCTCTTCTATATGGGGTTTTTAGACAGATGTAGACAGAAATCGCACAGGATGAAAAAGCAAGTATGGGCTATGTTCTGAATTGCTGTGGAATCACCCACACAGATTACCATTCAGATATACACACATATACACCTATACACATGTATAGCATCTGGATACCATATAGATAATACTATACATTCAGTCACACCCATGTATACACACAATCTTTTTCATGGGAAATATATTTTATCCAGATTACAAAATGAATTTAATTGACAGGCTTTTGACTTATGTCACTGGTATGTGAACGCATCCATGTATATATATATATATACACATACATATATATGAATATACATGCATTCATATAAGCATATATATGTATGAGATGGATACTATCATTGCTTGTTAAAAATTGTACCAAAAATAATGTTATAGAATATTTGAGAAAACTATGGATTCTCACAAAATGCAAATTTGCAAAAAGTAATTTTGATATCAATATGTTCCCAAACTACCTAGTTAAAAGTAATGGAATTCTTACCACTTCATAAAAATAAAGATAAAAATAGGAAATGATTCTAAAATATCAAAGGAAAGAAGAATGAAAGGTATCAACAGGCTTCAATATGTAATCAACAATGTTTTAAACCTGGAAAATTATAGAAATGATATAAGCAATTATGTATTTTGGTTTTGCTTGCAATATTATTATTTGTTGAGATCCTTTGGTTTCCATTTCAAATTAGTGAATTTCATACAAAATAATAAATCAAATTCTGTTTGTTATACATCAGTGTAGACTCCAATCCCCTTTACTTGTTCAACACACATCCCTAGAGAATTCTTAAAATTTGAGCTGTAAATCAAGCATCTTACAGTACATCCAATTCTCTACAAATATTTATTGCTATATTTCAATGAGATGATAGTTCAATCTCATCTTATGTACAGTGGTAACCTTTATTTTAAAGTCATTTTTTAAAATACAGTATCAATATAAGAATCTGGGGTACACTTGTATTTTGATGATAAAGAATATATATTTAAGTGATTTTAAACATACAATATTAATTAAATTACAAATATATTACTAAAATACAATTTATTTTTAAAATATTTCTAACTATTTTCTCTTAGCTTTCAAACAAGATCTCATATATCATCAACTTTTCTCCATGTCCCTGCCTTCCACTTCTCTCTCTTCTTCTTCCTTCTAACATCCTCTTCCCTCTGATTCTCTTCCCTTAAATCTGTTGTGCTTCAGTTCACTGTCTTATTCTTCTTTCTTTTATTCCCTCAATGAGTTGTCTGTATCCACCACAACCCTTCCTAAGGAGGCCTGTTGGATACCCAGTTGCCCTCTCTGTGTGACCATGGACATGTATTTTATTTTTCAATGATGTAAGCAAGTCCCTGAGAATCTACGAATGACTATTGATTGACATTTGTAGAAATAGTTTTTTTTCATCATCTTTTGCCAAGAAAATCTTGGTTTTGGCTCCCTGCCCCTTCTTAAAACTCTTTCATTTCTTAAAGTGTGGGTATGGAGGGAGCTAATATTCCAGGAGTTACCTTAAATGATTACATAACCAATAAAAAGGGAAAAAAAGGAAGGAAGGAAGGAAGGAAGGAAGGAAGGAAGGAAGGAAGGAAGGAAGGAAGGAAGGAAGGAAGGAAGGAAGGAAGGAAGGAA
>CM053597.1:185329595-185349253 GCA_028646575.1 Pseudocheirus occidentalis
TCAGTAAGGGGACAGGGACAGGGTAGAGAACAGAACAAGGGGGGAGTGCAGGATAGGAAGGATGGACATACAATTAACCTCTCACAATTTGCCCACCATGGAGATGTTTTGTGTAATTACACAGGTACAGCCTGTATTGAATTGCTGCTCCTCCCAGTGGGAGTGGGTGACAGGGGAGGAATTGCTAGAATCCAGTATTTAAAGCTATATAATTAAATGCAACTGGGAAATAATACATACAGGGACAGGGGCAGGGAGGAGTTCCCTGCCCTGCTAGAAAGCTAGAGAGGTGTTGGCAGAGGGAATAAAAGGGAACAGATTGTGGGAGGGGTCTTTCAATGGGATCAATGTTCTGGGCTGGGGGGTAGGGACAAAAATGGGAGAAAATTTGTAACTCAAAACCTTGTGGAAATGAATGATGTAACCAAGAAAATAAATTAAAATAAAAAAAAGAAATATAGAATGTGAAACAAGGGATGTAGTGATCCAGCTACACACTGTCCTGGGCAGTTCACATTTACAATATTATATTGTCTCTTTGCACCTTATTTGGGAAGACTTTATCCAAAGTTGAACATGTCCATTGGAGAGATAAAAACCAGATATAACGTCTTATGAGTAACAATTGAATATATTTATCATTTATAACATCAGAGGGAAGAGTATTTAGGAGGAAAATGATTATGGTTGTCTCCAATGGTTTTAGAAAAAAAATTTTCTGGTTGAGTCAAGATGGTGGTGTAGAAGCAGGAAAATTCTGTGGCTCCCCACATAACCACCTATAAAATATGTCTCTAAACAAATTTTAGAGCTACCGAATCCAGAAAGTGACAGATAAACAAATCTCCCTCTGAAGGCAGCCAGGCAGTTGAACATGAAGGGTTAATCACAACACATAGGGAGCCAAGGCCAAATCCACAAGAACCTGTGGTTTAGCCCCAGGGCAGCCAGGACCAGCATTCAGAAGAGTGGATCACAGGCAGCTCTAGCAGTTTCCAGAATTATCAATCCATAAATGCCAAAGAGAAAGAGAAAGATCAGTGGAACTCAGCTGAATTTGAGGGGGATGTAGGAGTGAGTCTGGCCCTCTGCCACAGAGCCAGAAGTGGCACAGACACCTCAACCTGTATGTCTCAGTGCTGCCAGCCTGAAAATTGCAAGGCTCCAAGTGACCATTCAGAGGCTAAGTGCTTAACATGCTAGGATCAGGATTGTGGTCTTGGGTGGTGGTCTTGAGGTGCATAACCAGTGAGCCAAAGCTGGTGGGGGCTGTAGAGACAGTGACCTCTTAGTAGTCCTGGCAGCTGTGAAAACCCCAGTGATTTTGGACAAAGCTCTCCCCTCTGGAAGCAGAGTTTCACTGTGGCAAAGAGCTCAAAATTCAAGTTAACTCACTGACAATATGAGCAGGCAAAGGAAGCAAAGCAAGCACAGCAATCCAACCTTAGATTCCTTTTCTGGGGATAAAAAGGATCAAAGCATGGAGTGGGAGGAAGACAACACAGTCAGAACTCCAGTAACAAAAGCATCCAAGAAAACTATGAACTGATTAAAGGCCATAGAGGAGCTTAAAAAGAATTTTGAAAACCAAATAAGAGGAGTGGAGGAAAATTTGGGAAGAGAAATGAGAGTGATGCAAGAAAATATGAAAAGAGAGTCAACAACAACAACAACAACAACAACAACAACAAAGAGTCCACAACTTAAGAAAATAACACCATAAAAAGTGGACTAACTCAAATGGCAAAAGAGGCCCAAAAGCCAATGAAAAGAATGCCTTAAAAAGCCAAATTTGCAAGATGGAAAAAGAATCTCAAAATCTCACTGAAGGGAATAATTCCTTCAGATTTAGAGTGGAGTAAATGGAAGCTAATGACATTATGAGAAATCAACATACTGTTAAACAGATCCAAATAAATGAGAAAATAGAAGGCAATGTGAAATATCTCCTTGAAAAAACAACTGCCCTGGAAAATAGATCCAGGAGAGACATTTTAAAAATTATTGGACTCTGGTGAAAGCCATGATCAAAAAAAGAGACTAGAAATTATCCTTCAAGAAATTCTAAAGGAAAATTGCCCTGATGTCTTAGAACCAGAGGACAAAATAGAAATGGAAAGAATTCACTAGTCACCTCTTGAAAAAGATCCCTAAAAGAAAACTCCTAGGAATGTTATAGCCAGGTTCCAAAGTTCCAAGATCAAAGAGAAAATTTTATAAGTTGCTAAGCAGAAACAATTTTAATATTGTGCAAACACAATCAGGATAACACAGGATGTAGCAGCTTCTACATTAAGGGATCAGAGGGCCTGGTATATAAAATTACAGAGATCAAAGGAGCTAGAATTAAAACCAAGAATCCCCTACCCAGCAAAACTGAGTATAATGTTCCAGGGGAAAATATGGTCATTCAATGAGGTGGAGAATTTTCAAGCATTCATGGTGAAAAAAAAAACAGATCTGAATAGAAAGTTTGACATTGAAATACAAGAAGAATGAGAAGGTAAACAGGGAAAAGAAGTCATGAAATATTTATCAAAGTTGGACTAGTTACCTGCTTACAAAGAAAAACTATAATTGCAACTTATGAAACTTCTCTCAGTATGAGGATAGTTGAAGGAAATGTAAATGTGTGTGTATATTTACATACACATATGTCTATATAGGAGGGTATAGATGTGTATGAATACATATGTGAGTGTGTGTATATATATATGTACAGGGATACATAGACAGAGGGCACAGAATCAATTGAAATCAATTGAATAGGAAGAGATGATATCTAAAAGGTGAAATTGAGAGGTGAGAGAGGAATATAATGAGAGGAGACAGGGAGAGCAGAATGGGGTTACTCATCTCATATAGAAGAGGCAGGGGATAACTGTTAAAATGGAGAGGAAGAACAGGAAGGTAAAAGGTCATGGATCAACCTTACTCTCATTGAATTTGGCTTAAGGAGGGAATGACATACACTTTTATATGGCTATCTTGCTCTACAGGAGAGTAAGAGGGGATGGGCATGAGAGGCGGGATGATGGAGAGGAGGGAAGTTTTGGGTGCAGGGTTGTTAGAAGCACAAACTTTTGTAAAGGGACAGGGATAAAATACAGAATAGAGCAATTGTGGGGTTGGATAGGTTGGAGAGAAATATAGTCAGTCTTTCACAATATGTCTATTATGGAGATGTTTTGCCTAACTACTCATATAAAGCTTGTATTGAATTGCTTGTTTTCCCTGTGGGGGATGGGGATGAGGGAGGAGGGGAAAGAATGTAGAATTTAAAGTTTTAAAATCAAATGCTTAAAAATATTATATATATATAATTATTATTATTATTGTGATGATGATGATGGTGATGATGATGATGATGATGATGATGATGATGTACATGCAACTACAAAATAAGTTATACAGGTACTGGGGTATGGAGATCCATCTTGCCCTGAGGGTAAGTCAGAGGGGTGATGGGGAAGTATATAGGAGAGAGCAGATTGGGGGAGGGGCTTTACAGTGGCATTGCTGTTTTGGGGTGGTGGGTAGAGGAAAGACAGGGAGAAAATATGCAACTCAGAATCTTGTGGAAATGAATTATGTAAACTAAAAATAAACAAAAGTTAAGTATAAAAAAAGAAAAAAAGAATATTCTGCTTGACTTTAGAAGAAAAAAACACACTTAGAGCAATGAATAAGAGAGAAACAGGTGTGTGTGCGTGTGTGTGTGCGTGTGTGTGTGCGTGCGTGCATGAGTGTAAGTGTGTGTGTGATAGAAAGACAAAAAGATGCGCAGACAGATCGAGAGCAGGGAATCAGGGAGACCGATAGTGAGAGAGACAGTGAGAAATTATCAATAATTAGAATTGCTCTAAATTATATCAGTCTCAAATAATAGATTTGTCCCTATCTTTGAAAGATTTCCAAAAGACAATGGATGTCTATTTGGGATAATATTAAAGAGGACATTCTTTAATACATGCATGTATACACATACATATATGTACACACATTCATGATATTTTATTTCCTACCCCAATTACATGTTAAATAAGTTTAACTTTTTTTTAAGTTTTGAATTCCAAATTCTATCCTGCCTTCCCTCTTTCTCTCACCTTCCCTCTCCCTGAGACAGTATAAGCAATTAATATAGGTTATTCATGTGCAATCATGTCAAATATTTTTATATTAATCATTTTCTACAGAAACACTCAAAAGTAAAAGAAAGTAAGTAAAAATAGCATACTCTAGGCTGCATTCAACCAGTATAAATTCTTTCTCTGGATGTGGATAATATGCTGCATCATTAGAAATCTGGGATTGTCTTAGATCATTGTATTTCTGAGAAAAGCTAACTCATTTACAATTCATAATCAAACAATATTGCTCTTACTGTATATAATATTATCCTGGTCTTGTTCACTTCTTTCTCTTCACTTCATGTAAATCTTTCCAGGTATTTTCTAAAATCACCCTGTTCATCATTTCTCATAGAATAATAATATTCCATTACTTTCATATGCCACAACTTGTTTTTCTATTCCTCAATTGACAGGCATCTCTTCCATTTTCAATTCTTAGCCACCATACATATGCATGAAAGGCTGCTTGAAATATTTTGTACAAATGTGTCCTTTTAGATTTTTTGATGACTTTGGAATACAAACTTAGCAGTGCTACTGTTGTATCAAAGGATGTGCCTAGTTTTATACACCTTTGGGCATCGTTCCAAATTGCTCTCCAGAATGGTTGGGTCAGTTTACAACTACACCAATAGTGCATTTGTTTTCCAGTTTTCCCATATCCCTTCCAACATTTGTCATTTTCCTTTTTTGTCTTGTTAACCAATAAGATAGGTAAAAGATGGTGCCTCTGAGTTGTTTCAGTTTTCATGTCTCTAACCAATAATGATTTAGAATTTTTTATATGACTTTAAATCGCTTTGATTTCCTTGTCTGAAAATTGCTATGGAAGAAATTCTTGATTAGATATTACCTTGAGGAGATGATTTCAAGACTTTTGCCAAAACAATTTTTGATATTTTGGGAACTTTATTCTTTCTGGGAACTTTCTTTGTTAAATTTTCATCCATCTAATTTCTACTTTTAGATGCTCTCTTAGAACTGAACAAGAATATGCACTATGTCCCCAGAAGAGCCTAATATAGAACATAGGCTGTAATATAAAAATAAGACATTTTTGGAGAAGTAGAGACATTCATATTATTTTATTATAATTTATTCCAGAAGAAGTAATTCTAAAATTTTCCACTTTCTGTTAGACCCTTCTGAACATACCTGAACTAGTCTCTCTATATAATTGCTTACATTCACTTTACGTTTTCATAGTATCCATTTGGGTCAACCTCATATAAGAAGAGAGTGTAAGCTTTGCCCAAGCATTTCTTGACATGTTCTATTACCAAATTAGCATTCAAAATATTCATCAACATCTATAACTTTACAGAAAAATAGAGAACCAAGAGCACTGGCATGTGGAGTGGGGTAAAATTGATACAGAAGCCGGTCTTAAATTTTTAATTTTCTAATCTCTATGCTGACCAAATTAAATGTTTGCTGTCCACCAACAAGTATAAAGCAAACAAATCCACAAACTGATCCTAGCTTATTCATAGTCCATATTGATTTGTTGGTTGTAATGGCCTTCAGGGAATCCTTTTGAAATAGTTTAATAGTTAAAACCTGCCTAACTTTAAATTTTCAATTAAATTGGCAGACACTTTCTTCTAAAATGATAATTTTTAAATTAAAAAAAATTCTCCTGTTTTAATATATTGAAGAAATGCCTATATAAGTTATAGGACATGCAATGAAAAGCAGCCTATAAATACATGAACTAGGCATTCCTTGATATTTTATGATCACCCCTAAATACCCAGATTATCTCTCCACTGTCTCCTTAGGTGTAATGCTCATGGAATACAGGCAGCATGGCACAAATGATACAACACTGAAATTTGAGTCAAGATGGCATGAGTTCAGATCCTCCTTTTGACCTAATTATTTTATGAAACCCTGAGCAAATTTATTCAGTGTTTTACCTCAGCTAACTCTAAAGGAGTTGTCTACTAAGTTATGAATGTATTGTGATCTCTGTTTGTATAGAGTGTTTCCCATGTTACATGTCAAAACACATGGAATCCAATGCAATTGGAAACATATGTGTTTTCTAACTGTGTCATGGGATTCCCTAAGGAAGATTTTGGTTTTAAATTTGATGAAAACAAGTCAAAATGTTCTTACTTTCTTTTTTCATAAGTTATTTAACTACCTTAATGATTCTATTTTACAAACATTTGTACTTTCTACAAGGTATAGTTCAAGATCTTTGGGACTTAGAATCTACGGTGCTTCACGTATGTTTTTTGGGTGTGGACTTCATTTATTTTGACAGCTACTTCTTTTTTCATGTTCTATGTTATAATCATAATAATATTTCCACAACACTAAGTTTCCCCAAGCATTTTGCTTATGTAATCTCATTGGCTCTTTATATCAACCTCGTCATGTGCATTTCATCTCCATTTTGCAGGGAAGGAATCTGCGGTTGAGATTAGGTTAAGTGACTTGCCCAGGATCACAAAGATTCTTAAAAGTTGGACAAAAGCCTTTCTAACTCGGGGTCAAATTCTGTGTTCACCAGGCCATCTCAATGACATATAGGAATCATTTCCAATAGAGAATTTGAAACTATATCTTGGCCATCAAATCCATTCATACAACCAGCAATATTAAGCAAAATTAATTCCTACCTGAATGCTACTATACATATGTTTTAAAAAAAGGGGCAGAAGGAAGGAAAAAAATCTTTAATGGGCTCCACCAAATATGTTATGCAACTGAACTATCCAGAAGGGTGATTTTAGAGACTTTTCCAGCTGTTAATTAACCCATAAAAGAAACAATGTACCCTGAAACTCCCTTTCTTTCTGGGAAATATTAGGGAGAAGGTATAAAGAATCAGCTTTTGAAAGTAGTAATGTCTAAATTCCAATTTAAAAAAGAAACCTAAATTTCTCTCATCATATTCTATTGAGTTCTGAATATATTTGCTGAATTTAGATACTCTAAGTAGTAACAAAAGAATCGCTTCTATATTCCAAATTTTATTTTCCTTATAAGATACCAATTTAAGATGAAAAAAAGCATTATAGCTTTTATAGTATAGCATTATACACACACACACACACACGTACACATACATATATACATATAGCAGTATAGCATTATGTAATAAGGGAGGAATCAGTGACTTTGTTGGAGTGTCAAACTCCCAGGATAGGTAGAATGGTCACCAAAGGAGATCTCAACCTTTCAATGATTGAGTATAAATGTTGCATGGAGTTTCCTGGGGCATATATACATTGAATTAATTTACTGGGGACACACAGCTAGTAAGTTTCACAAATGGGTGTTTTGCATTAAAAATAATAAAAATCGTATAATAAATTAAGTAACAACCATTAAGCATCTCTGTGCAGGTCTTTCTCCTAATAACCATAACAATCCATATAATCTATCATATTTGCAAAATTCTCATGAAAATAATATTCTACCAAAATATCAAACTCATAAATATGTGTTCCATAGCATGGAACAGTCAACTGCCAAAAATTCTCTAACTAGAACAAGAAAATAAAAGTATCATCTGCAAATTCATATATTTGGAAGCATTTCAAATATTTTGGGTTCCTCTATTGCCAAAGTTCTGTACTTACTTTAAAGAAAAGCCAATGAGGTCCTGTGATTCAGTTCCTTGTATACTGTAGTTTTGATGGCAAAGAGAAAATAAGCATTTCATTCTTGTATTTCTGATGAATTCATCCAAGTGTTATTGAATTTCAAACTGAGGTTCCAATGTCTTCCCCAGATGACCTTTTTCTGGGACAGTGTTAAAAGGATAATATATGGTATAGCTTATGGGACCACAAGCTGAAAGGGTGGCCTTACTTTAGGCATATCTGATTTCAGTGACCATATAAAGTTTGACTGACATTTATCTTTGGACACTTTCCCAGATTTGGAAGATTTAAGGCTTACAGTTGTCCTGAAATCTTCAACAATAGCAGGCATGATAATCAGTCCTTCCTTTTTTAAGATCATTAATCCCAGGACAAGAATGGCCAGTAATGATCACAAAATGTCTTCATAATCAGTAAACAGCTGAGTAATTGTATATTCTTAAAATATTTTCATGAATTCTTTTGTTTTTCTACTAAAAATGAAAACTTGATGTTGGGGAAAATAAAATTTATTTTATAAAGATTATAGCCAAACTTTTAGTATGTTTTACAACTAACAGAATTATCTAAAAGGGGCCTTATAATGAGAATGCAATGGTGTAGTGATGGTTAGAAAATACAGAAAGCTTTTTTGAGAGTTTCATTCTTACATTAATGAGAATAGCTGGCATTTTTGTATTGCTTTAAGAGGTATAAACTAAATTACATAGATCTGATCTTTCAAATTATCCTTGGAGGTGGTACCTGTGTATATTATTAACTCCATTTCACAGATAAGAAAAAAATAAACAAAATACAGTTCAGTGATTTCCCCTTCATAACACAGTTAGCAAGGCGAGATTCAAACCAGGATTTGAATGCAGTTCATAATCCCCTTCAAAACTTGTAACTAAATTTCTCAGTCATAGTCATCTCAAACCCTCACTATAACTGATATAAATTTACAGAAATACAATTTCAATGTTAAGTTCATTCCAAGTATTGATAAGTTTTCTTAAAAATCTTCTTACTATTTCAAAATTAGAGTTAAATTTAGTCTCTTGGGAAATAAATGAAATTAGTCTTTTTCTTTCTCCTTCTGTGATATCTAAACAGGAATAACAGGAAACAGATTTTGCAGAATTGTTAACTGCCAATTCTTTCCAGACTCTTCATAAAATCTTAATGTTTCGTTATAACACTGTAGTTAAGACAGTTCTTAGAAGAAAGATGTTTATGCACACTTGTCTCTTTGTGTCTCATCCAAGTTTTATTTCATAGATCTCAATAGATCAGAATTAACCAACATGTTATCCCTGACTAAACGGAGAGGAACACCTCATAATAAAACCTTTTCAAAGTGACTTTTAACTGCTAGAACAAATTGCCTTTTCTGCAACATTCCATTTGGCTCTTAAAGATACAGCAAATGTATCTATATTTTCTGTGGGGAAACGTCAGGGATACAATATGCGTTTGAATCTATATAACAAGTACATATAAAATTAATATAAAATAAATACAATATAATTAGGGATAGAGGGAATTATCAGTGGTAAATTATTAATGGATTTATGTTAAAGGTTGTACTTTATCTGCATCTTTAAGGAAGAAATGAACTCAAGGTGGAGTGGAGTCTACACATCCAATTATCAGTGTAATGGTATTTAGATGAAATAGTGAAGGTCATGGGTAAGGATCCAAGAGAAGACCAGGTTGGATAGATTGTAGAGTGAAAAAAAAATTGAAGTAATATGTAATGAACATGGAAAGATAGTTTGGGACCAAGTTGTGAATGACTTTTAAAAGCAAAAAAAAGAGTTTATATTTCATTCTCAAATCAATAGAGACTTCTCCTGTCCATTTCACAGTATTGTTGACTCTCTTCATGCAAATATTTCTCCATCTTCACATATTCACTTGCTCTATGTTCATATGTAAACTTTGTTGGTTTTAGTCAATGAAACATATTCACTAAGTGAAGCTTTAAATGAAGATTTATTTAATTTTAAATAACTTCAGTTTCTTTCTTACACACATTTGTTATACAACCAATTCATGATCTTTAATACTTATGTGATTTTTTGTCTTAATTCTTCTGTTCTCTATCAAATTATTTGTTCATTTCCTTGACTTTCTCTTCAAAATATTATTCTATTTTGTCTGGTCTTCTTTCTGACAGTCAATTAAATATCTAAGAACAATATATATTGAAATATGGATATTGATCCTTTTGTTGTTTGCCATTATTTATTGTGTACAAATAAATGTAGCATGACACCTTGGATAGAGAGCAAAACTCAGAACCAGGGAGACCTGGATGCAAATTATGCATCTAATACAGACTGGCCATGGACTTTGGGAAAGTAAATTAATTTCTTAAAACTCTACTTCAGCGATATCAAATTGAAATTAAAATGAATCTACTAAACTATTCATAAAGATTCCAACCAGTTCAGAGATGAAGAAAAAACCGTGACAATATTGCACTGTTGGTGGAATTATGAACTGGTCCAAGAATTCTGTCAACAATTTGGAACTACATATAAAAGGCTATAAAACTGTGCCCATAATTAGACTCAGCAATACCACTACTAGATTTGTATCCCAAAGAGATTTAAATAAAGAAGAGGAAAGGAATTATTTGCAACAAAACATTTAAAGCAACTCTTTTGTGGTGGTAATGAATTGAAAGTTGAAAGGATTACCTCCTATTGGAAAATGGTTGAATAAGTTGTGGCATATGACTGTGATGTAACACTATCATGCTATGAGAAAGGGTATGCCAGATGATTGCAGAAAAACCTGGGAAGACTTAGGTGAACTGATGCAAAACAAAGTGAGCAGAACCAAGAGAAAATTGTATGCAGTGTCAGCAATATTGCGGTGATGACTAACTGTGAAAGACTTAGTTACTCTGATTGAAATAATGATCCAAAGAAATGCTAAAGAAACCATGATGAAAAAATGCTATCTACTTCCACGGAGAGTACTAATAAACATTTAATACAGATTGAAGCATATTTTTTTTACTTACTTCCTTTTTCTTTTGCAACATGGCTAATATGGAAATATGTTTTGCATTACTTCAAATGTATAATTTATACCATATTGCTTGTGTTTTCAAGGAGTAGACAAGGGAGAAGAAGAAAATTTAAAACTCAATTGAAAAAGTACAAAGTATTTGATTAATTTAATAGTAAATAATAATTTAATAAGAAAAATAATTAATTTAATATTTAATTAATAGAAATTACATAAGTTTAAGGCTGATTTTAAACATTAACTTACTGCTGTTAATCTAAGGGTAAAATTTTTGTCCAACCACCCAGGGACTAAAAATTAATGAATGAAATGAATCATATTAATATTAATATTTTTTCACCCTTTGAAGTGGGGAGAAAGTAAGAACTAATGGAATATGTATATACACACACCCACACACACAAACACACCCACACCCACAGAAGAGAGAGAGAGAGAGAGAGAGAGAGAGAGAGAGAGAGAGAGAGAGAGAGGATCCCTACCAGTTGTGCATTGATTTAAAAATAACCTGAATATTACCTATGATTTATTGTATTTTAAAATATTTTGTTAAATATTTACTAATTACATTTTAATCTGATTTGGTTGTCCCTTATGAGTTCTACAGGTGTATGCTGCCAGGGGTCTATGTGTTTCAGACCTCTGCTCTTGACAAATTCTCTAAGATTATAAATTACAGAGAAGCTGGCAACTCATGTTGATGGGGAAAATTTCTTCTTATGAAAGTTTCCTGTATCAATAAAATCACAAGTCCATACCCCCACCCCTCAAAGTGCTACTTACATTCCTCATTGTATAGCAGTTTTTTAAAAAAATCACCACAGGAAATAATAAACTTTAAATGGTTCTCTAATACTGCAAAACTTTGGTTATAGTACATGGTGTCTTTTTTTTTCTTCTGATGAACATCAGCCTATCAGAATATAGAAAGCTTTGGGGAAGTGGTAGGAGAAGGACAGAGGGAGAAAAATGTGTAACTCAAAAATCTTACAAAAATGAATGTTGAAAACTATTTTTACATGTAATTAGGAAAATACTATTTGCATAAAATATAGAAAATTGCTTTATAAGCAGGTCAACAGGTAGGTGATGGATACTTTTGCCTAGATAACCTAATCAACTAAAGGAAAAAAAAAATCAAAGGTCCTTAATCTTGTGCAACTCATTCTTTTTTTTAAATGACTATTTAGAAATGATCCCAAAGTATTAGGAACTACATAAATGTTAGGCTAACTATAAACATTAACTTACTGCTGTTAGTTTAAGGGTCTAACAACCAAGGGGTTGAGAATTATTGAATGAATTGAATTGTATTAATATTTATATTTATTTTTACTCTATGAAGAGGGGAGAAATTAGGAAACTTAAACAGATGGAAAAGTAACCAGGTCCTTTATCACCTATAAAATAGAATATAATGATTCATGTGCACCAACAACTGTTGGAGAGGATGAAGTAGTAGAGTAATTGTTTAATTATCCCACCCCCCCCCGAAAAAATTAAAATCTGCTTATACCTTGAAATATTGCAGAAAAGTGCTTAAAATAAAGAAATTTTAAAAATGTTTTGAAAATAAGAAATAAAAAGAACAAGTATTTGTGGACTATTCATGAATCTTGCTTATGCTTATTATGAATAGGTTCTTCAAGAAGGGATTCACAAGTTACTTGACATGACCAAAAACCATCAACTCTGCAATCAGTAAATTTGAGTAATCTTGGCAGTCAAGATGGTTATTGACATCGAGTCATTGCTGAATTAGACAGCTGTGTCTGTTCAAACCAATAATCAATTAGAACAAATATAGCAATCAACAAATGGAAAGATAAATCAAACAACATGAGATTGTGTGTAACTATAATAACTCTAAGCTCTTCAGACAAACTGTTGGCTCAAAAAATAGGAAAATGAATAAAGGAAGAGACACTGACTCTATTTTTTAGAGGACACATAGCATTCATTGCATCAAGGAGTCCAAGAGTCTAGAAAGCTGCTCAGAGAGCACATCCTTGATCCCCTTATAAAGCAGAAAGGTATGACTGCAAAAAATTATCGAGAGCATAGGGTTTAAATTCATTTGAAAGAACAAATCAAGCTTTACATAAAACAGAGGCAGATAATTATAAGCATTTTTTTCTCATAAAACAGTGAAATGGTGAAGAGAATAACTGCAGAAATCATATTCAATTAGACATTCATGAATATTAATATGTGTGTATTTCTCAGTTTATTTATCCCCTCTACATTCCCCCCCCATGCCACCCCCAGTTGAAAAGCTATTAAAAGCAATAGAGAAAAATCAGAGGACTAGGACACTGTGGCAGCTCTTTAACCAAAAGTCTAGAGAGTATCATTTGGCATGAGTTGGAGAGTATTACAACTACAGAGGGGATAATAGAAGGTGACTAGAGTGGTAATAGGTCTAAATTAGTAACAACCATTGATTGAAGGACCAAAGCTTGTTTGATTTAAGTAGAACAGATTTTGAGGGTATGTTTAGGAAATCACTCTTTGGCTCTTCTACCAGAGCTAGGCAGGCTATATCTTCCCTCAGGACTCCAAAGGGCATTGTGAGAAGTTGAGATTACTCTCCTCTTATCTACTACTTTAAGTTTTTATTGGTTGGATTCCTCTGATTTTAGGGGCCACTGACTGGTATTCCAGTTCCATTTCATCACTTAACTTGTGGTAGCTTTTGCAAATGGATATTAATGTCAAAGATATAGCAAGATTAGGAGATATATTTCTACCATTGTTATACCCTCCCATAACCTTGGGGACATACATTCCCTATATCTTCTCAGACCTTGGGGAGTATGCTCAAAACGGGTCTGTTCCTATATAAGACTGGTCACACCAAGTTCACATCCGAAGAGTAAATGATTCCAGGATGAATCTCAGCTTCTACTGGGCTCAGAACCAAAAGGCTACTTTTGATTTTTGAGGTATCAATATCTGGTTGACTAGAAGGCCTAGATTATAACCCAAGTTCTGTAATGGTGAGATGCTAGAACTCTGTAGTGATGTTTTTTCAAAGTCTCTAGGTTGTGAGACTTTATTCTTTTTACTTGGAAGAGAGAATAACAAATGGATAAGACAAAAACAGAATCTTACTTCACTCACTTGCAAAATCTTGTCTTATCTGATGATTTAAATGATTTAAATTTAAATAATTACCAATATCTCCTGAGATTGAGGCAAAAAGATAGTGACTGGTGCTGACTGTCTATTTTGAAATGTCTCTAAAGTTAATCAAATGAGGAAGCTGTGGGACCCACCAATATGTCAACTATGCTGTAGAGTATATTCCTATTTTAGGTTAAATTGGATTATTTGGGAGAGCTTTATTTTCATTCTAATATGCAAATATTTATTATTTTAAATTGTCACTTGGTTATGTAACTTTTCTTATTGTCCCTTTAAATAAATTGCACTCAATTATTTCCATAAATCAATCAGTCAATCAATTAAAACATGTTATGTATCTACTACATGTTAGGTATTATGCTAAGTACTCATGATAAAAATAAAGGGAAAAGAGAGTTTCTTGAGGAGCTTATAGTCAAATGAGAAAGATGACATGGAAAGAGTGATACAGAAACAACTATAGACAGGATATGTTGGAAATAATGAACAGAAGTAAGAGACTAGAACCAATGGGAGTTAATACGTGCCACAGACATGCAATCCTAAGATACTCCCCAGGGCAGTACAGGGAAAAACTTAGAGCCGGTGAGCATAGGGATAAAGACACAGGGGATCTGCTCAGGACTACCACCCCCACTAGCCCTGATTTGCTCAAATTCTGCTAAGCACTGCAAAGGTAGATGTCTTTTGCCTTAATCACTTCTTTCTTCACTCTCCTAACCTTGCCTGTAGTTGAAATCCTAACTCAAGTATGGAGAGGTATTGGACGGTGTCTCTCAAGAAGGCAGAAGAGAAAGAGTGGCCTTGAACCAGAAAGACAAAAGAACCCCTGGGAAGAACAAAGACACATGTACCTACTAGGATGACTTTCTGTATTCTCAGTGCAATTATTATCTCAACCTCTTCAATTCTCTTTTTCCTCTGCCAAGTAGTTATTAATCTATCGTGTTTCTATATTCACAGTAGTAATTCTTCACTTCTGCTTAAATTGAATGTATTTCCCCCATCCCCCACCTCTTTCCCTAGCCATCATCTTACCATTCTTAATATAGCAGACTCAAATAATCTGATATGGCATTCCCTTTTCTCTGTAGTTATTTTCACATGCCATTTTCCTGCTTTGTATGCATTTATCATTCATGCTATCACATGTTAACCCTTCCATTTATTCTCTCAAACTCATGACGCCTTTTTTCCTGGCTTCTTTTCTTCATCTAGTAAGGATCATAAAACCATATGATGATAGTTCTAGAATGGAAAAGGACTTTAGGGTCCATCTTGTTCATGGCCCTGATTTAAGAGACAAGCCAACTAGAAGGTTAATGGTTTGTTTAAAATCGTATAGTGTTTCAAACTTGGAAAGGGAAAAATTCTTATTTAGTTTCACTTAACTCTAAATGAAAATAAACAATTATTTTTTTTAAAAAGCATTATTCTGTGAAGAGGTTCATAGTATTCACCAACATTATCAATGAGTCAGTCAATATACATGTATTAAACCCTTATTCTGTGCTAAGAAATGCGCTAAGAACTGGTGATACAGAGAAAAGCCAAAAGTAATCCTTACTCTTAATGAGCTCAGAATCTAATGGGTGACAAGAACATGCAATAAAAAAAGAGCAGCTGAGAGCTCCTAATCTAGAGGGACCTTAGAGGTCATCTAAGGAGATGTAAATCTGGAAGGGACCTCAGAGGCCTTTTAATTTGATCTCTTTATTTTACAGGTGAGGAGAGAGTCCTAGAAAGATGAGATAACACAGGGTAGAAAAGTTTTGTAGGTCCAAGTACAATGTTGTTTTGCGTGCCCCAAACTACCAATAGAAATGACAGACGCCTAGGGATACTGCTTCCAGCAAATCTAGAGACCAAAAGGAATTGTTTAACAACTTATGAAGATTTTGACCTGCTTGTGTTTTTGCCAGCTATGAGTATTGGCAAGTTGTCTGCTTTAGAAGAAAAGGTGAAAAGATTAGAGGAAAAACTATCTACATTGACGGTTAGAGATAAAAATAAATACTGCAGAAAAAAAGTGATTCAAGCAGTAAACAAAAGAAAAGGATGGGAAGACATAGAAGAGAATGACATTCTGTGAGTGAAAATTGGAAGATTTCACCAAGTGAAAGAGACAAGCAAAGGGAAAGAAAGATGATCTGGATATTTGAGGCCAAGCAAAATATAACAACAATGGTGGTGATAATGATGATGATGATGATGATGATGATTGCATTTATAGAATGTTTAAGTATTGCATAACATTGATTTGGGCAACAATGCTGGGAGGTTGGTGCTATTATTATCCCCATTTCTACCTGAGAAAACTGAGGAAAAAAGTGAAATAATACACCCATATTCATACAGCTAGCACCAAAGGCAGGGTCTGGACAGATCTCATGACTCCAAGTCTTCCACTTTATCCAAAGTACTATCTAACTGCCTCCAATAATACTACTCATAAAGAAAATTATGCTTTTAGATGGAAAAGCAAAATGAGTTCTAGGAAATAATGATGGATTTCTATGTTGAGAATGGTCATCCACCAGGGGAGAGTAATGATAAGGGAAAGAGGTGAGCTTATTGCTGACAGCTTGTGAAAGTATAGGAAGGCAATCATTTATTGACCTCCCATGAAAAATATACATCTTTCTTCTCTTCTGGCCTCATGTATTTAGGACTTGAAAGGGGCCCCCTAAAATTTTTATCAAAATGAAGACCACAACCTGCCACCATTATTCCTGTGCATATAAATTAATCATACCTCTAATATTAAGGCAGAAATCCTTTCCAGAGATAAGTAATACCTGGCAAAGGAGTGGAAAATCTTAGGGGCACCTGTGGTGTTTAATAAGAATAGCTACTTTTCATAAAACACTTTAAGGTTTACAAAACACCTTACCCATATTATATCAATTGATCGTCACAACAACTCTGCAAGAGTTAGAAGCTATTATTATCACCATTTCCTAGGTGAGTAAAAGGGGGGGGGTTGAGATAGTATAAATGATATTTCTATGGTCACCCCAAAAATAAGAGACTCTTGAAGAATTTGTACTCAGATATTTTCAGACCCTAGTCCATCACTCTATGCATTATGTTGTTTAGGATGGTGTTTGCGTCCATGCTTCAAACTGAAGTATTCTCATGAGGAGTGGTCACTTGTTTAAGAAAATGGGATCTGAGACTACTCGTAATTCCTTCATCCATAGCTTTGATTCTAAGAATATTTTGATTTTTAATAAGAAGGGATTGGGTATGCCTGACTGGTGCCAAAAATAAAAAATTCACCAGAGATTATAAATAAGAGTATAAACAATATAATCCATGTCCTCAGATGAATTAAGTAGATATAATTAACAAAGTGAATTATGCATCCTAATGAATTCATAAATATTCAGTCTTATTGTGAGTAGGTATCAACAAAGAGCTTCTATCTAGTATGCATCAAGAGCCATCACTATTGTTGGGAACATGTTCCTCCTCTGACCCATTTGGCTGTGCTCTAGGCAATCTTCTAATATTATATGTTGTCGGGAAGGTCTTGATATGTATTGGTAGATCAAATTCCTCACCAGAACCTTCCCATATTCATGAAATTACAGTTTCATCTTGAAAGAAAATGGAGGAAGTTGGTGACTAACATATGATTCTGGCAGTTTAAAAGTTATCAGAAAGGCAATTGTAAGATTAAGGGTCGGTAGAGTATGACTATATATTATAAGTATGCAATAATATAATGAAGCCCAGAGGTTGGAGGGAGTGGCATTATAATGAACTTTGCTTGGAGAACAACAACAATTGGAGATCAACAAGTGAAAACAACAATGGAAAATATACAAAAACATCAGAAGCATTATTACCAAGGGAGTACACTACTCATCAAGCAGATAGAAGGCAAAAACAGAAAAGGAGTTTGAAAGCAGATCACAATTCTGTCATACAAGTTTGTAGAGGCTGATGGCTATCTGACTTCTGTATCTGGCACAATTCCTAAAACTGAGAGAAATTAAATATATGCATATTGATGTTTCATTGTTGATTATATGATTTTAATTATCTGCCCTTCTGTTCCTCTATTCTTTTTGTCTGTCTCTTTCTCTTTTACCCATCTCTCTTTGTCTCACTCTTTCAACCTTCATCTTTTTTCCCTTTTGATAACTTTCTCCCTTCCTTCTCTTCCTCCTCCTCCTCTTCTTCTTCTTCTTCTTCTTCTTCTTCTTCTTCTTCTTCTTCTTTTCTTCTTCTTCTTTTCTTCTTCTTCTTCTTTTCTTCTTCTTCTTTTTCTTCTTCTTCTTCTTCTTCTTTTCTTCTTCTTCTTTTCTTCTTCTTTTTCTTCTTCTTCTTTTTCTTCTTCTTCTTTTTCTTCTTCTCCTTCTTCTTCTTCTTCTTCTTCTTTCTCTTTGTCTATCTCTGTCTCTATGTTTGTCTCTGGCTCTTTGTGTCTCAACCAATGAATGGCAAAATTGATGTATTCTTTGTTTGCTTCAATTGTAATTACATTTTTCAAAATGTAAAAGGAGAATTATTAGTCACTAAGGGCATTTATTCACTCAAGGAAAACATGTAGTACAAGGAAAAATCAGCATTCTAACTCAGGGACTCTGACTCTGAGTTTAGTGTTACTCATATGGCCACATTACCTCTCTAAATAAAAACATATCTAGTCTTTCAATAAACATTCACTAAACATTATTAAGTATCTACTATTTGCCAAATACTGTGTTCAGCACTAGGAGCCACTGAGAAAAATAGTCTATAGCATAGTGTCCAGGAAGAATTCATAGTCAATCTGACAAAGGTCAACATTTCTATTGATGGCTTGAATAAGAGAAGTGGCATTTCCCCCCACTTTTGTCAGATGATAGAAAACTTAGAAGAGACAATTAGTTGCCAAGATCATAACATTGTATAAAGCAACTTCTTGACAAGAGCCCAAAGCTAATAAGATCAAATTTAATAGGGACAAATCATTTGGCTGTAGAAAAGAATGGGAAACAAAGTAGACACTTGTCAAGTGAAGGATGTATGACCAAGTTAACTGTACATAAATATAATGATTGTTATAAATAATATATGTTAAGATATTATGATGATTAATTCAAAGAAGGAAAAACAACTTAAGTGAACTGATGGCGAATAAGGAGAACCTAGAAAGCAAACTATACAATGACTATAATAATATAGATAGAAAAAAGAGTAGCAAGGATGAAGACAAAATCCCAAACTTTGTGTAATTATAATGACCAAACATTGACACTGATTGATTATTGTCTTTCATTTTCTTTTATTGTTCACACAACAAATATGTGTTTTTATTAATGAGAAGGAAGATATTGTACTAATGGACATTATCCGTTAATAATATAAATTCTTCAGTAAAATATTATGGAGAAAGATGGTGGAAAATTATGAAAGTTATTATCTTATATAGTGTAAGACACTGTTGAGAAAAATCCGGTTTACTAAACGTTAGTGAGGGAGCCAATTAAGTTGAATCATCATGAATTTATATAAGGTTTAATTTGAAAACAGGGCAATAATCAGTTGAAAATATAAAAAAAAATCTTTGTGGAGTTTTTTTTTTTTACTCTTATCTTTTTTTTTTATTTTTTTTATTTTAATTTATTTTCTTGGTTACATCATTCATTTCCACAAGGTTTTGAATTACAAATTTTCTCCCCTTTTTGTCCCTACCCCCCAGCCCAGAACATTGATCCCACTGTAAGACGCCTCCCACAAT
>CM053597.1:185349753-185365171 GCA_028646575.1 Pseudocheirus occidentalis
GAAAGGAAAAGGAAAGGAAAAGAAAGGAAAGGAAAAGGAAAGGAAAGGAAAGGAAAGGAAAGGGAAAGAAAAGGAAAAGAAAGGAAAGGAAAAGAAAGGAAAGGAAAAGAAAGGAAAAGAAAAGAAAAGAAAAGAAAAGAAAAGAAAAGAAAAGAAAAGAAAAGAAAAGAAAAGAAAAGAAAAGAAAAGAAAAGAAAAGAAGAGAAAAAAGACTGGGGTGTCCTATATGGAGATGGACCAGCGATGGGCTCAGTAGCCTGGCCTAGGCAGGTGCCATGGCCCTGATTGAGGGGGTGAGGGATGAGGTGACTGTCCTTTTTGGGGCACTCCACTGTCTCCTGGTGCTGGACCTGGCCTGGATCAGTATACACACCTCAGATCAAGGTGATCTGTTGCCACAGGACTCAGGGACTCCCTCCCCAACACAGTCCAGAGAGGCTGCAGTATGCACAGTCAGCAACAGCCAGAATGCTTCAGGCTCTGAGGCCCCCTCACTGAGACACTGAGTATCAAACTTACAGTCAGAGCCTGGCACAGTATCCCCAGAAGCACCATCCCCCAGCTCTCACCCAGGACCTTTGGTGCTTAGGTTGAAGCTCCTCAAAGACTGTGAGCAGATGGCTAGAGCCTGGTTACAGGATACCATTGGCTCCTTGAAAAGGACCCAGTTTCCAGGCCAGGAACACCAAGTTCGACTCATCTACCGAGGGCAGCTTCTAGGAGACGATGCCCAGACGCTGGACTCACTTCACCTCCCCCGCAACTGCGTTTTCCATTGCCACATGGCCACTGGAGCAGGTCCCCAACACCTCGGCTGCCCACCGGTATCAGAGACCGGCTACTCGTGGTTGGGAGTAGGCAATCTGGTGCTCCCCCTGCTGCTCCTCATGCTGACGTTACTCTGGTATTGCCAGATCCAGTAACGACCTTTCTTTCCCCCAACCGCCACCCTGGGCCTGGCCGGCCTCACCCTACTGGTCAGTCTGCTGGCCTTTCAAATGTACTGCCGCTAGTGCCTGCCCGAGCCCAGGGCCAAAGCCAGCCTGGATCCCACTCTCCGCGGCACAGCGGGAGCTGCTGCCTCCCCTGGCCCACAGCTCGGCCATGCCTCTTTCCCCTGCCCTGGATCCCGGCTCTGCATCTAGACCTGCGGGGCCCGCAGAGCCCTCCATATGTGACCAGCACTGCTCCCGGCTGGCTCCTGGGACCTCAGGTGCCCACTGTTCACTGAGAGCAGTGGCCTCTCAGCCGGACCGCTGCGGCCAAGCCTTTGCCCCCCTCCAATGCCCAGCCTGCCCACAGAGTGGTAACAGTTGCCAA
Source organism: Pseudocheirus occidentalis (assembly GCA_028646575.1). Taxonomy (NCBI): domain Eukaryota; kingdom Metazoa; phylum Chordata; class Mammalia; order Diprotodontia; family Pseudocheiridae; genus Pseudocheirus; species Pseudocheirus occidentalis. Next base: position 185,351,074 of record CM053597.1, read on the forward strand.
AGACCCCAGAGCCGGCCAGGGCTCTCCATACAGTACCGTGCCGCCTCTCTGGTTCCTCTCCAGCACTTGTCATTTTCCTGTTTTGTCATCTTATCGAATCTGACTGGTGAGATGTGGTAACTCAAAGTTGTTTTGATTTTCATTTCTCAAATCAATAATGATTATATTAGGGAATGTTAGGAAAGGTGGCCTAGCTGTACCAGATTTTAATCTCTATTATAAAGCAGCAGTCCTCAAAACTTCCTGGTGCTGGCTAAGGAATAGAGTAGTCGATCAATGGAATAGATTGGGTACAAAAGATTCAGTAGTCAATGACTATAGTAACATACTATTTGATAAACCCAAAGACACTAGTTTCTGGGTTAAGAATTCACTATTTGACAAAAAATGCTGGGAAAATTGTAATATAGTATGGCAGAAACCAGGAATAGACCTTCATCTAATGCTATACACCAAAGTCAAGTCTAAATGGGTGCACGATCTAAATATAATGGCTGATACTGTAAATAACTGGGTAAGCAAGGAATAGTTTACCTATCAGATTTATGAAGTAGGGAAGACTTTATAACCAAAGGAGAGTTGGAGAGCATTATAAAATGCAAAATGGATAATCTTCATTACATTAAATTGAAAAGTTTCTCTACAAACAAATCCAATGTAACTGAGATTAAGAGGGAAGTGGGAAATTGGGAAATAACATTTACAACCAGTGTCTCTGATAATGGTCTCATCTCTAAAATATACAGGGAATTAAGTAAAATTTATAAGAATATAAGTCATTCCCCAATTGATAAATGGGCAAAGGATATGAACAAGCAATTTTCAGAGGTAGAAATTAAAGATATCTTTAAGTATATGGGAAAATGCTCTAAATCCTTCAATATTTTTAACCATTTATTCTTTCAGATAAATTTTATTATTATTTTTAGCTATATGCAATCATTTTTGGAAGTTTGATTAGTATGGCACTGAATAAGTAAATTGATTGAAGTAGAAATTTCATTTTTAAAAATTATATTAGCTCAGCCTTTTCATGAGCAATTGCCCTCTCTCTGCTACCAAGTTGTTTAGATCTGACTTCAATTGTGTTAAAATAGTTTTGTTCATATAGTTCCTGGAAAGTAGATTCCCAAATATTTTATATTTCCTACAGTTATTTTAAATGGAATTTCACTTTTTATCCCCTCCTTCTGAGCTTTGTGGGTAATCTTTCTATCTATGTATCTTTCTATCTATTGATAAATACTGATTATTTATGTTAGTTTACATTATATCCTGCAACTTTACTAAAGTTGTTAATTATTTCAGGTAGTTTTTAGTTGATTCTCTAAACATTCCATCATGTCATCTGCTAAGAATTGTAGCTTTTTTCCGCATTGCCTATTCTAATTCCTTATGTTTCTTTTTCTTCTCCTATTGCTTATTCTACATTTTCTAGAACAATATTGAATAATAATAGTGATAATGGGCATCCTTGTTTCATCCCTCATGTCATTGGGAGACTTTTAGACACTTGAATGCCACACTTTTACTTCAAATTGAACGTGTCTAAAACACAACTTTTTAACCTTTTCCCAAAATCTAATCCTTATTTCAAGTTTAATTTTTGAGTAGATAGTAGCTTGTATTTGGACTTGAAACCCTGCAGTTAATTTTTCACTCTTTCCTCTTCCTCTTCAAGTCCTATCAATTCTACTTTCTCAATATGTTTCATTTTCTTTCCTTATACCACTTTCCAACATTTATCACTAATTTCCTGGGTTATAATAATACTCCAATTGGTCTATTTGCCCTTATTCCAGCTTATTCTTCACGCAACTAACTTACTTTGAACATATACATATATACACACATGCATTCATACATGCATGCACGTGTGTGTATATATATGAACCAATATAGTCATATACATGTATATATACTATATATGTATATATAGTATACATATATATATATATATATATATATATATAATATAGGTCTGTAGCCCAAAGAGATTATTAAAAAGAAACAAAGACTTATATATACAATAATTATAATTATATAAATATATATATATATGAACCAATCCATCTCACTCCTTTTCTCAAGAAACATCAGTAAATGCTCATTGTCTCTTAAATAATTAATATTTAATTTCCACCTAAATCTGCCTGTAAGGTACTTTTCTAGTTTAATTTCACAACATTTTTGGATATATAATATAGATATGAGTGGAACTATAGTATAAAACGTCCCTAAATCTTGACCCATATCCTCCTACCTTCATGCTACTCTATGTTACGTTTTTGCTAAGAGGTACAGCAAACAGCTCAAGTGATCTTCTTCCTAGACTTAGTTATAATACTTCAAAGAAACCTCCTCTGAAGCCTCCAAATGAAAATGATTTTTCCCTTTGAAGATCTCAATAGAAAATTTTATTTTACATCACTATACGGATCTGGTGATATTTTAGCTTACATTAAATTAATTTAAATGCTGTATTTCTTCCACAAACATTAAATGATAAGCATTTTTTTCATTTTTATACAGTATTCCTCCCTCAATTTTTTTTCGTGGCATCCATGCTTTATTGGGAAAGAGAATTACCAGTGAGAAATCTTCCTCTACCAAAGCAGAGCAACAACTTACAATATTATACAGTCGACTGGAGGATTAGAAGGTAACATAAGTTGCCGATGATCACATCACAAATAAAGTTCAGAGGTAGAATTTTAATGCTGGACATAGTTCACCTCTTATAATTGCAATATACTATGTTGCAGTATTTCATGTATCCTTGAAAATACTAGATGGTAAAGGATCATTGTGTATGACATTTTTTATTTGAGGGAGGATTAGTACTGATTGAAAGGAAAGCTGCAGATTTATAACAAAATGGGAGCTGTACACCTGAGTATAGATAGGAGTATAGGGAAGCTATTTCTTGTAGCAACAGGGAACAAATATTGTCAGTGAATTAATGAGAGAGGAGTATATGATTCTGTCCATTCCTATTTCTAAGAAGAAACACACACTCATATGTGTTATATATATAAATATTATATATGTATTTACATATATTAATACACACATGTACATATACACATATATCTATATTTATCTATGTAAAATCATATAGTAATAATGAAAGTTGATCTTTACAAATTAGCCAAGTTATTGCTATACCAAAACTCTCTTTTTCACTTACCTTGTTTGTCTACTGAAGTAGTCTCTGGTATTTTATAAATCTATCTTGATGAAATGTATGTTTATACATGATTCCTGCATAGGAGAATAAACTGACAAAGGATATCTTCACAGCTATCCTTGTCATCACTTCAAGCTATGCCCTGCTGTAAGTCTTTGATTGAGTTTGAACCTTACCTAATTCAAAGAGAGAGTTTGCTGGCACTTTTTTCATAAAACAGACAAGCAAAGTAGAATTAAATTACATTTTTGAGTGATATGTCATTGTCTTTTTCTCTCTTTGCAAATGCTTCACTTAAAAAAATTCATTCAATGAATATCATTCTCTGTCCTATAACACTAGGAAAGTCCATATAAAGGTTTGTGAAATGTAATACTAAGAAAACCATGAAGACTAGGTCGAAAGATATCATTATTCTGTTCACTTAAAGATGGAATTGGTACCTTGAATTTTATTTAAAGTTTCTAATTTAATCCTTTATAGAACTGTATTATATTATTGTAATACTCATGTGGGAGATTGGCACATAGGTATTAGATCTACATTTAAACCAATAAAGTGGGATTATGTCATAGAAGATATTGATTTCTTAATGCATAAAGTAGTTATGAATAAAATAGAATGGAAATAGTTCATGGCTAGTGAATTTTCATTATATTTCTTTCTTTTAAAAACTTGCACCATTTTTACAAGGAATTTTAGAATAAAATTGAGGGAATATAGAATTGCATGTCTTCTGTTCAAAAAAATAAAAAGACACAAAGGCAATTTTAAAAATCTGAAGTGAGAGAAGAGTAGAAAAGAATAGAAGATAAAACTGCTCTCTTCATTAATTACAAGCTGACTCCTATGATCCAAGCAATCATATTCTTGTCTAATACACATTTTTTCATTTACCTCATTGTGACATGTGCCTGGAATACTTTCTGTCTCTCTGATAACAAGTATAATTTTTCATTTCCAGTTAAATAAAACCCACAGAAGTTAATAAGTACATGCTACTGACATGCCACCTTATGCTATAAGCCAGGAAAATAAAGACAAGAAGAAACAGTCATTTTTGTTTGAAGAGTTTAAGTTCTACTGAGTAGGTATGATCAGTATGAAGATTTGTAAATACAAAATACATAAAAGTATTGAGAAGTAATTCCCAGGAGGAAAGAGTTCTTAGGAGGTAGACCATGAGTTATATTTGAACCAAGCTGGGCAGTTTAAGAGGGACAGAGGAATTACATTCCAAATATATGATCTAGTTATATGGATGGTATGTGCACATTCCCTCTTATCATGGAAATTTTGCCTTATTTCTTATTTGTGTGCTGTGTATACAGTATGTACAGTACTCTTTTCATGCTGAATGTTCTGCTCTATCCACTGTGCAGCTAGCTGACACCGGAGATAGAATCCTGGACTTGGACTCAGGAAAAGTTGAGTTCAAATCTGACCTCAGTTACTGTCAAGTGGTGTGACTTTGAGGAATTTACTTAATCTATGTATGACCCAGTTTCCTCATTTATTACATGAAGACAATTACAGCATCTCACTCCCATAGTTGTTGTGAGGTTAAAATGAGATAATATTTGCTTTTTGAACTTTAAAGACTTATAAAAATGCTAGTAGTAGTAGTACTAAGTGACACAAAAGATGTTAATAAAATAGAAAGTGGGAAAAAAATCCAATTCAGATTCTTCTTGGAAAACAAAATATAACTACGCATATTTCAAATCCTCAGAAATATTTTAGGTTTAATAAGCCTTTGGTAAGATCTATACCTCAGTTTTATCTAATTTGATTAAGAAGTTATATTTTATTTATAGGACACTTTAAGCACAAAGAACAAATGATTTTTATCCACCTCTTGAAGTCCATCAAGTAACTTACATGTGGGCTATAGGTAATGAGCAGACCAAGAGTTTTCTGACCATATAATTTTATGCAAAAACTGATATTATACTTTGGAATGGATTGTTTTTATCAATTTTTGGATGTTCTACAGTTATCTCAACTGCAATATGTAGCATGGCATACTCTTCCATATAGATTTAGAGAACTCTCTCCATCAATCTATCTTCATATATAGTTGCATATATGCATATGCATACACAAACATACACACCGACATGTTCCAGCTACAATTGCTAATAATGTTGATTCCATGCAGCCTACAGTCCCGTCCCCACATTTAACACTTATGACCTAGTCCACCCATTTTATTTTTGCCAGTTACATAACAGACTTCATATAGGTAGTAAGCTTCAGAGGCAGAATGTGAGTTCCAGTCTTCTGAATCCAGAATTGACTAATTCACACCATATGTCCTTAAAAAATCTCCTTTAGCAAATTACAAAATTGACCAAACACTCCTTTAGTTGATTGGGATATGAAAGAGAGACAGAGAAAGAAAAAGAGAAGAGAAAATAAGAGAAGAAGACAAAGTTCATTTTTTTTCAGTGCATTCTATATAAATGAATAAAATGAAATCTCATCAAACCATCATTTGTATTAGACAGATTTCATTATTCAATAGCCAAATCATACTTCATCCTATAAAGCTTAATTATGTTTGGTTCCATAATGACATCCATTTGGTTCTGTGTCTAATCCTAGGAATTATTTAAAGGCAAGTTCACACAAAAGGTAAAGAATTGATGGGATTTAAACGCAGGTCATAAAGGTACTCCACATCTAAACCTTTATCCATTATACCTAAGTATATTCCAGTTTTTTTGTGTAAAAAGCAACTCAATATATCTCATTACTTTTCTGGGAAACACCTCAATATATCCTTTTTTGTTGTTGTTATGGAAGCTCCCACCAATGCTGTTTTCTCCAGATCAAACCAAATAACCTTGATTTCAGAGAAAAGGTAAAGGAAAGGAAAGAAGGAAGGAAGGAAGGAAGGAAGGAAGGAAGGAAGGAAGGAAGGAAGGAAGGAAGGAAGGAAGGAAGGAAGGAAGGAAGGAAGGAAAAAAGGAAGGAAGGAAGGAAGGAAGGAAGGAAGGAAGGAAAGAAGGAAGGAAGGAAGGAAGGAAGGAAAGAAGGAAGGAAGGAAAGGAGGGAGGGAGGGAGGGAAGGAAGAAGGAAGGGACGAAGGGGGAAATAGATGAAATTACAGAGCTAAACTCTACCACTTCCAAATTATCTCTTCCCAAAAAAATCTTTTGCCTCCCTCATTTTGCCTCTTATGTTTAGTTGGCTTCCTACTTTCTATTTGACATTAACAGAATATTAACTCCCTTCTACCTACAGCTGTAGAGATAAAACAACAATAACAAAATAACACCACGAACAAAAACCTTACAAAATAAGTAGAACAAGTATTCTTCATTTTACATAGGTGGAGATTGAAAGTCATAAAGGCTCAGCTATTTGCTCAAGGTCACACAGTCAATTTGTACTATATTCAAGGCAGAAATTCAATTTTTCTGACTTGAAGTGCAGCAAATACTCTCGTCACAAAAAGCATACTGCTTCAAGGAGTGGTAGTTTCATATAAACTATTCTAATTAATGCATATCAGAAAATGTGGATGTTATCTCAGGGACTAAATACCTGCACCCACATACACACAGGTACCCTTCTTTCTAGTACCAAAATAATAGTAGAACCTAGGAAAAGGTAAAATAAATTGAACTTGTGCAGTTGTTTCCATGGAGAGCATGTTGTTCATTAAAATTAGGGCCAACTCTTCAATAGAGTAAGTACCTCTTAATGTCTAGATAGATGCACACAGTGAATGATTTTGTCAGGTAATGAGGCTTTTTCTGATTATTATGAGAGGTTAAGGAAATATAAAAAACGAATCATACAAATGTATTGAAGAATACTTCCATTGTGATGGATATCTATTTCAATGGGTTTACCAATGGGATGATATATGACTGACAGGGCAGTCAAGAGGAGGAAACTAACATAAAAAAATCCATTTAATTTTCCTATTGTGTTCCTATTGTGTTCAGGGCACAGTTGGCACAGGAAATAAAATAAATTGAAGTGGTTCCAGCTGAGCATTGAACTGGGAGGCTGAAGTTCAAGATGTGGCAGCCTAGAGGGAATTGAAGTAAACATCCTAGGATCTCTAGAAAAGAGAGGAGGCAGCACATTCCAGGGAGGTCAAATGTGTTTTTTGTCATCACTAACCAGCATCACCTCTCAGATCTCAATGGAGATAATCAAAGAGCATAAATCCAAGACTTTTGGTAATAGTTATACCACTGACCCTGCTTCTAGTCCAGGCTTTACAATTATCACTGAGAAGAGAAGTAATTGTGTAAAGGCAACTCATTTTTCTTTTTTTTTAATTAACTTTTGTTTATTTTTCGTTTACATCATTGATTTCCACAAAATTTTGAGTTACAGATTTTGTCTCCATCTTTCCCCTACCCACCACCCCAAAACAGTGCTCTCTCCTATATACTCCCCAATCACTCCACTGACTTTTTAGTAGGTAGAAATGGATCTCCTTACACCAGTACTTATATGTATTAATTCCCAGTTGCATGTAAGTAATAACAATATTAATTATTCATACAACATACATACATACATACATATGTATGTACGTACATATGTACTTTGCACTGGAAAATGTACATAGATATCAACCAAATGTTGGTTTGGTCACTGGTCAATGAGTTAGGCACCTAAAAGTCTGCACAGAGAGCATTAATCTGCTTGGATTACACAATTCTGTATGTGAAAGAGGCTGCAGAACATCTTTTAAGAGAGACTTTGGAATATACATAGAAATTCTGTTACAGGTTCCATTTTCATTCACTGAATTGGCACAACAGATACATTTATTCTTTATCATTTTTGGTGAAAGGATCATGGCTACAGCTGTATGAGTTTCAAAAATTCAAGATAATTAGGCAACTAAAATTTATGAATCTAAGAGTTAAATCCATTCTGCATTTTGCAGTAAGTCCAGGACAATGACACAAGGAGAAAGTGAAAGAATTTCCTTCAAGAATTAGGCCAATTCTATCTAGGCTGGGAGAGAGTGGAGAGATATTATAATAAGCATGGTCCACTAGATAAGACTGGAAGGAATGGGATCAAAGGTGTATAAGAAAAAAATAATATAGTGCTTCCATTTCATCAGAGACAATAATAAAGCAAAAAGTACAAAAACTGAAATTAGGTGTTAAGGGGAGGAAAAGTGGATAAGAGGAAGCCGTTGGTGAATGCAAAGGGAATTACAAACAAGATGGTGGGGTACAGGCCAAACCCCAAATAAATTCTCAACAACTTAAAAATAATGCCTCATATCAAATTTTGGATGGCAGAAGCAAAAAAAGGTAAGAGAGTGACATTTTTTTCTGGACTAATACAAATAATAGGCCCTCAAAAGAGGCAAAAAAGCTAATAACTCCATGAGACATCAAGAAACAAAGTCAAAAGAATGGAAAACAGAAGAATATTTGTAATATCAGAAAAATCACGACATTAAAAAGAGTTTGAGGATAGATAATTTAAGAATTATTGGACTAACTGAAAACCATTCTTTTGTTTTAAAAAAAAAGAGTCTATACATCATGCAGGCATACCACAGATATATGGTAGGATTCTTCTCCATACCATCAAAATAAAGAAAATATGGCAATAAGGTGAGTTACATGAACTTTTTGGTTTTCTAGTCCTTGTAAAAGTTATGTATACACTATAGTATTAAGTGTACAAAAGCATTGTATAAAAACATTTATATCTTAATCAAAAATACTTTATTGACAAAAATGCTAACCACTATCTGAGCCCTCAGTGAGTCAAAATCTTTTTTTTTCTGATAGAAGGCCTTGCCTCAATTTTAATGCCTGCTGACTGATCAGTATGTTGCTTATTCAAGGTTGATGTGGCTGTAGCAATTTCTTAAAGCAAGACAATAGTGAAATTTGCTGTATTGATTGACTTTCATGAAATATTTGTCTATAGAATGTGATGATGCTTGATATGATTTTGTCCAACTCAAAATTGGAATAAATTCTCTCAAAACCTGTGCAATGGTAATGGAATTTGCAGATGCCCTTGAATTGACTTGGCTTTTGTGTTAAGACCCAGAGCTTGTGAATCCCAGTTGTGGGATGGACATGTTGACATGAAGAGAGGGCTGAACTGGGAGGATCCATGAATGAAAAGGAATGCTTAAGCCCAGAGAAGGCCAGAAGAAGGACTTTTGGGAAGAACAGTATCCACTATAGTGGAGCCTGAGTTGCTGAGAGCTCATTGGAGCTGCCCAGGTCTTTTGAGGACTGCCACCTGGAGCTGCCAAGAACTGAGAAGGCATGGCTATGATGTTGGTATTTTGTCTTTCTGTTTTGATGTTGTTTTTTCCAGATTTACCTGATGGTGGACAGTGCTGCTGTTGTACAGGTCCTGGAATCTGGCTGTTGGTTCACAAGCCCTGAAGAAGGATTTTCTTGTATGTTCACAGAAATCCTGGAAGGGGGCCTTGCTGATACTTTCATCGGTTCTGGGACTGTTCTACAGGCAGAGTGTGAGTTAATGAGCCTTGTTTGTTGAGCCTTGTCTCCCCAGGAACTGAGATTGTTGAGAGGTTGCCTCAATTGAAACCTATTGCAATAATAATAATATCAAAAAGCATCACGGATTACTATAACTGACATGGTACTAATGAAAATATTGAAATATATTGAGGATTATCAAAATGTGAGAAAGGGATGCATTATGAGCAAATATTGCAGGAAAAAATTGTGCTAATATATTTGCTTTATATAAGGATGGCCAAACCATTTATTTGTTTAAAAAAATCTATTACACAAAACAAAACAAAGCATGGTAAAATGAATATTGCCTATATTTAATGAAATTATGAATGAAAACTGCCCTGACATCTTAGATCCAGAGGGTAACGTAGAAAATGAAAGAACTCACAAATCATCTCCCAAAACTGTTCTCCAAATGAAAACTCACTGAAGAATTATAGCCAAAATCCATGGCTCCCAAGTCAAAGAAATATCATAAGCTGCCAAAAAGAAACCATTTAAATATTGTGGGGTTACGTTCAAGATCACACAAGATTGAGAAACTTTCACATTAAACCATCAGAAGGCTTGGAGTATACTATTCCAGAGGGCAGAGGAACTAGAATTATAACCAGGAATAGCCTGTCCAGGAAAAACTGAATCAAATTTTCAGAGAAAATAGGGACATTTAATGAAATAGATGATTTCCAAGCATTTCTGATGTAAAGGACAGAGCTGAATTTTAAAAAATGACTTTCAATCACAAGAATTATGTGAAAGAATAAAACAAAAACATGAAAAAGTAATTATAAGGGACTCAATGGAGTTAAATTGTGTACATGCTTATGTGGGAAAATGAGGCATGTAACTCCTAAAACCTTTCTCGTTATTAGAGTAGTTAGAAAGAGTCAGCATGGACAGTGGGCATGTATATGAAGTCCTTCTGTAGGAGTGATCTACAAAACAATGAAGAAGTGAGAAAGAGGGATGAAACTGGGAGAAGGAAGAAAGAAAATTAAAATGGGGAAAATCTTCTTAAATAAAGAAGGCATGCAAAGAAAAAAATAGAGAAAGAAAAATGGGAGAGGTAGAGAGCAATGCTTAAACTTCATTCTCATCAGAAACAGTTTATATAGGGAGGAAAAAATATATATACATAAATATGTACATGCACACAGTTCAGTTATATAAATCTATGTTAAACAATAAGGAGATAGGAAGGGAAAGGGATAATGGATATGCTGGGGATTAAAAAGGAAAGGCAGATTAGGAGAGGTAGTCACTAGATGCATAACAAATTTTTGAGGAAGGATATAATAAAAAGAGAGAAAGGATAAACTGAGAAATATATAGATTCTAACCACAAATTTCTTTTCATAATAAGGACCTTGATGAAAACCTGGAAAATATGTAATTTGCATGGTCAAATACCTTGAATTGCTCTGAATAACAAAGAAAGTTGGATATTTTAGAGCCTTAGTATGTCTTCTCTGTTTAGGGAATTGTCTATTTAGTGATGGTCAGAATCAAAAGAATTCCCTCCGCTTTGCAGATCTGTGGAATTCTAGATCTATTTTTCTGATCAGTCAGGCTATTAACAGTTTTCCTGTTTAGGGTTAGTTGAGGAATAAAATTATTTATGTAAGTATCTAGATTCATATATGAGTGTCACTTTAATTGTATACATTTGTATATGCTATGCTATATATACTATACACTAATATATAATTAAACATGTAATTTTCTTTTCTATCCTATATTTATTTTTATATAAGGGATTTAAAAACATTATTCTGAGAAACAGTCCATTGTCTTCACCACACTTCCAAAGGATTCCATGAGCCAAAAATTATCAGCTGATGTAGACCAAATAAAAATGTGTGAGGGCATATTCACCAAAAATAAAAATGCTCATAATAGCTCTCATTGTGGTAAAAAACTGAAAACAGAGATTTCCATAAATTTGTTTAATGCTAAATGAATAAAGATAAATCAAAGCAATTGTTTTACTGTAAAACTATGAGTACGGGTGGAGCCAAGAGGGTGGCATAAAAGCAGGAAAATGCTGCAGCTTGCCCAAAGCCACCTCAAATACCCATAAAATATGACTCTAAAAAAATTCACACAGATTCAGAAAACCTCACACAGAAATACAGAAAAACACATCTCGAGCTGAAGGCAACATGGCAGGAAGGGCTCATGGCAGTGAAAAGAAAGCTGAAACAAGCCCAGCCTGAAACTGTTGCTTGGCTCCAGTGTGTCCATGACAAGCCAGAGCTGGAGCCTTCAGGAGAGTGCATCAGTGGCAGCTGCAGCAGTTTCTGAAACTATCAAGCTTTAAGAAACAAGGACAAAGTGAAAGGTCAGTGGAACTCAGCTAAATTTGGGGAAAAAAGCAGTCTGGCAGAACTGCCTCCAGGGCAAGGAAGTGGAAGAAGCAGTGGCCCTGCAGCCAAATCCATGTGGCGGCTTCAAAGCTCCTGACCTGTAGACTACAGGCTGGGCAAGCAATCATTCAGAGGCTAAGTGCTCTTGTGTTGAGAAGCCTGGATCTGAATCATGGTCATAGGTGGTGGCCCTGGGGTGCATTTTCAGTGTGCCAAAGCTGGTGGGGGCTGCATTAGCCTCCTAATATCTCTGGAAGCTTCAAAGAAAAAAAAAACCATTGATTTGGAACAGAGCTTTCCCCTGTGGAAGCAGAGTTCCACAGAGTTAAAATTCAAGTAATTCACTGGCAACATGAGCAGGCAAAGAAAGCAAAGTAAGAACAGCAACCCAACTTTGGATTCTTTCTTTGGGGACAAAGGAGATCATGAGTTAGAATGGGAAGAAGACCACACAGTTACAACTCCCTCAAAAAAAGCTTCCAAGAAAAATGTAGACTGCTTACAAGCCATAAATTAGTTTAAGAAGGATTTTGAAAATGAAATAAGAGAAGTGGAGGAAAAATTGGGAAGAGAAATGAGAACGATGCAAGAAAATCATGAAAAGAGAGACTAAATACACTAACTCAAACGGCAAAAGAGGTCCATAAATCCAATGAGAAGAATGCCTTAAAAAGTAGAGTTTGCCAGATGGAAAAAGAACAGCAAAAACTCACTGAAGAGAATAAGTCCTTCAAAATTAGAGTCGAACAAATGGAAGCAAATGACTTTATGAGAAATCAAGATACTATTAAACAGATCCAAACAAATGAAAAAATAGAAGGCAATGTGAAGTATCTCCTTGAAAAAAAAAACTACGGAGCTTTAAAATAGATCCCAGAAAGACAATTTAAAAAGTATTGGACTGGAGGTGGAGCCAAGATAGCGGTGTAGGAGCAGCAAGGTCCTGCAGCTCCCACACTGCTACCCTAAACACCCATAAATTATGAGCCCAGACAAAGTCTAGGAAAGTCTATGACTCTCAGACTCACAAAAATACAGAGAACACACCTCTTGCTGAAGGCAGCTCGGCAGCAGGGGTTCATTGCAGCAGCCAGAATGGAGGCTGGAACAGGCTGAAGTTGAGACCACGGCCAAGCCTTGGACTGTGGGAAGGAGATGAGTTGAGCTGAGCCGAGCCCTGCAGCCAGTCTTCAGAGGTTCTACAGGCTCCAACACCAACACATCTGCCAAGGCATGAGCAACTTGACGGGAGAGGGGCAGCTCGCACCACACCACAGTGGAGGAGAGACCCGGCCAGCCCAAAACCTCAGACCTGCCCAGGCAAGGCCCCATGGCAGCCACAAGGAGTGAGCCTCCCAAGCTTGAGTCTACTTCAAAGAAAATCTAAAGCACCAACCTTACGGGAGCTTCAGTCAGAGACAGTTAGTGAAAATGAAGTTGGAAAATTAATTTGTGGGTGGTAAAGCAGTTATGCCAATCTGTCCCGGGGCAAGGAAGCAGTAGGGGAAGAGAATTGCTGGATCAGCCGGCAGCCCCCACCCGGCTGCTTCAGAGCCCGTGGCCTGCAGATTCAGCACGGGGGCTGAATCAATTGATCAGGGCCAAGTGCTCTTGCGTTGATCCGCCTGGATCCAGATCGTGGTCTTGGGTGGTGGTCCTGGGGAGCACTTTCAGCAAACCAAAGCGGGGGGACTTGCAACACCCCCTAATGGCTCTGGCAGTTTGGAAAACCCCAGAGATTTGGAACAGAGCTTCCCCCCTCAGAAGCAAATCTTCACAGAGCTAAAAAGCCAACCAATTATTTGACTGAACAGCATGAGGAAAAGGAAGAAAAATAAAAACAGCTATAAAACTCTAGAATACTTTTTTGTGGACAAAAAGGGTCAAAGCATGAAACAGAGGGAAGAGAGCCCAGAACTTAGAACTCCTACACCAAATGCTTCCAAGACAATTGAAGAATGCCTAGAAGCTATACATCAACTGAAAAAGGACTTTGAAAACCAAATAAGAGAAGTGGAGGAAAAATTGGGAAGAGAAAT
>CM053597.1:185365671-185391669 GCA_028646575.1 Pseudocheirus occidentalis
TTCCCAGATGGAAAAAGAATCTCAAAAGCATTCTGAAGACAATAATTCCTTCAGAATTACAGCGGAGCAAGTAGAAGCTAATGACTTTATGAGAAACCAAGATACTATTAAACAAATACAAACAAATGAAAAAAATAGAAAGCAATGTGAAATATCTCCTTAAAAATCCCACTGACCTGGAGAATTGATCCAGGAGAGACAATTTGAAAATTATTGGTCTACCTGAAACCCATGACCAGAAAAAGAACTTGGAAAGCATCCTTCAAGAAATCCTCAAAGAAAATTGCCCACACGTTTTAGAATCAGAGAGCAAAATAGAACTTGAAAGGATTCACTGATCACCTCTTCAAAAAGATCCCCAAAATAAAACTCCTAGAAATGTTATTGCCAGGTTCCAGAATATCCAGTTAAAGGAGAAAATATTACAGGCTTCGAAGAGAAAACCATTGGAATACTGTGGAAACACAATTAGAATAACCCAGGATCTGGCAGCTTCTACACTGAGGGATTGAAGAGCCTGGAATATGATATTTCAAAGATCAAGGGAGCTCAGATTAAAACCAAGAATCAACTACCCATCAAAATCGAACATATTATTCCAGGGGAAAATACGGTCATTCAATGAGGTAGAAGACTTTCAAGAATTCTTGCTGAAAAAACAGAACTGAACAGAAAATTTGACAACCAAACACAAGAAGCATGAGAAGGTAAACATGGAAAAAATCATAAAGAACTCACCAAATTTGAATTATTTACATGCCAATATGGAAAAATGATAATAGTAACTTATGAAACTTTTCTTAGTATGAGGACAGGTGAAGGGAATACATATATATGTATATATATATGTATATATATGTTTACATCATTACAAGTATACATATATATGTATACTTACACATATGTCTATATAGGAGGCTACATATGCATATGAATACATATCTGAGCATGTGTGTTTATGTGTATATAGAGGGTATAGGGTCAATTGAATACGAAGGGATGATACTTTAAAAGGTGAAATTCTGAGGAGGGAGAGGACTAGAATGAGAGGAGACAGGGAGAGACAAAATGGGGTTAATCATCCCATATAGAAGAGGAAAGGGATAACTGTTAGAAGTTTACTTTCAATTTCTCTCATTGAATTTGGTATAGGGAAGAAATGGCAGAAACTTTAAACTGGGTGTCATGCCACACAGGAGATTAGGGAGCATGGGGAGGAGAGGTGGGATGATGGAGTGGAAGGCAGGATCTGGGGGAGGGATGCTGGACGCACACACATCAGGAAAGGGACAGGGATGGGGTAGAGAATAGAACAAGGGGGGAGGGATAGGAAGGAGGGACATATGATCACTGTCACAATATGTCCACTATGAAGATGTCCTGTATAATCACACATCCACAGCCTGTACTGAATTGCTTGTCCCTCCGGGGGGGGGGGTGTGACAAGGGAGGAACCAAAATAATCTAGAATTTAAAGCTCTGCAATACATGCAAGTAGGAATTAAGATATACAGGGGCTGGGGTTGGGAGGCCCTCTCTGCCCTACCAGAAAGTCAGAGAGCAGATCAGGAGAGGGTCTTTACAGTGGGATTGCTGTTTTGGGGTTGGGGTGGGGAAAGATGAAGAGAAAATTTGTAATTCAAAAATCTCATGAAAATGAATGATGTAAACAAGAAAAGAAATAAAAAAATATTAGAAATAATAATATGGTTTCTGTTAGGTTTGATGTTGATATGATCAATTATGTTGACAATTTTCCTGAAATTGAACCATTCCTGCATTCCTGATATAAATCCAACCAGATCATATATATTATCCTTGCGATAAGTTGCTGTAATCTTTTTGCTGATGCTTTATTTGTTGTTTTTGTATCTATATTCATTAGGTAAATTTGTATATAATTTTCTTACTTTTTTTCCTGGTTTAGGTATCAGTACCATATTTGTATCATTAAAATAATTTGAGAGGACCCTTTCTATTTTCCCCAAAAGTCTATATAGTATACAATTTAATTGATATTTAAATGTCTGATAGAATTTTCTTGTAAATATATCTGACCCTGGTGCTTTTTTTCCCCTAGGGAGTTCATTGATGGCTTGTTCAATCTCTTTTCCAGCAATGGGGTCATTTAAGAATTTTACTTCCTCTTCTGTTAATCCAGGCAATTAATAATTTTGTAAATATTCATCCATTTCAGTAAGATGGTCAAATTTATTGGCATACAGTTGGCAAAATAGTCTCTAATTATTTATTATTATTATTATTATTTGCTTTTCTGGAGAGAGAAGGGCAGGGCAATTGGGGTTAAGGGAGTAGCCCAAGGTCACACAGCTAGTAAGTGTGTCAAGTGGCTGAGACCAGATTTGAACTCAGGTACTCCTGACTCCAGGGCTAGTGTTCTATTCCCTGTGCCAATATTGATTGTTATTTCAATTTCCTCTTCATTGGTAGTGAATTCATCCTTTTCATTTTTGATACTGCTAATTTGGTTTTCTTAGTCTTTTTAAAAACAGTGTAATCAATGGTTTATCTATTTTATTGTTTTTTTCATAATCACAACTTAGTTTTATTCATTAGTTTTCATAATTTTCTTTTACAATTATTCTTTATTGATGTGTTTGTTTACTTTTAGTTTACAAAATTCAGTTCCACAATCCCTTGAGTTTCAAATTTTCTCCCCTACTCCCCACCCTCATGGTAGCATGCATTACTTATAAGATCTGCAAATAATTTTACATTAGACAGTAGTATGGTTGTAAAGAAAGGTCATAACTGATGGAATGAACAATGGGAAAGAGGAAACAAAACCAAACATGAAAAAGAAAGAGAGCTGATAGTGTACTTCAGTTTGCATTTATACTTTGTTCTTTCTAGATCTTTCTCTGAATATAGTATTTCCTTCCATCATGAGTCTTTTGGAGTTGTCTTATAACCTTGAAATGCTGAGAAGAGTCCAGTCTATTAAAGTTGGTCATCACACATATATTGTGTCTGTACCTGTGTCTGTAACTGTGTACCAGTATCTCCTGGTTCTGCTCTTCTTGCTTAGCATCAGTTCCTATAGGCCTCTCAAGGTAAATATAAAGTCCATCTGCTCCTCATTTCTTACAGCACAGTAATGTTCCATTACAGGCATATACCACAACTTGTTTAGCCATTCCCCAATTGATGAGCATCCCCTTAATTTCCATTTTTTTGCCGCCATGAAAAGAGCTGAAATAAATATTTTTGTACATATGGGTCTTCTTCCCACTCCTATTCTATTAATTTCAATTTTATTAATCTCTCTTTTATTTTCAGTATTTTTAAGTTGATATTTAATTGGGATTTTTAATTTGTTCTTTTTCTAACTTTTTTAGTTGCATGCCCAACTCACTGATATCTTCTTTCTCTATTTTATTTATGTAAGCATTCAGAGATATAAAACTTCCCCTAAGAACTGCTTTTGCTGCTTCCTATAAATTTTGGTATCTTGTCTCATTCTCATTCTCCTGGATGACATTTTTGATTGTTTCTATGATTTGTTGTTTGACATACTCATTCTTTAGGGTTAAATTATTTAGATTCCAATTCATTTTTAGTCTGTCTTTCTATGTCCCTTTATTACAAATAATCTTTATTGCATCTTGATCTGGAAAAGGACGCATTTAATATTTCTGCTTTTCTGCATAGGATTGTGAGTATTTTTATGCCCTCGTAAGGTTTTGTGTAGGTGTCATGTGCCACTGAGAATTTTAAAAAAAGCATATTTCTTTCTAACCCCATTCAGTTTTCTCTAGAGTTGTACCACATCTAAGTTTTGTTAAATTTTATTCACCTCCTTAACTTCTTTCTTGTTTATTTTGTGGTTAGATTTGTCTAGTTCAGAGACGGGAATGCTAACACTTGATGCGTATATGTTTAGTAATGATATTGCTTCATTGTCTATGGTGCCTTTTAGCAGGATATAGTTTCCTTTCTTATCTCTTTTAATTAGATTTTTTTTTCACTTTTACTTCGTCTGAGATCAGGATTGCTACCCCTGCTTTTCTTCTTTGTTTTTTTACTTCAGCTGAAGCATAATATATCCTAATCCAGTCTTTTACCTTTACACTGTGTGTATCACTCTCAAATCTGTTTCCTATAATCAACACATTATAGGATAATTTTTTTCTAATCCATTTTGCTATCTGCTACCATTTTATGGGATAGTTAATCCCATTCACATTTGCAATGATGATTACTGTTACTGTTTGTGCCTTTCTCTTCATACTATCCCTCCAACAATTTATGCTTTTCTTTCTCCTTTCTCCCTTTCTTTCCTCACTAAAGAGTTTTGCTTTTGACTGCCTCCCTCAATCTGCCCTTTTTTCTATAAGCCCCTCTTCCTTTTCTTTTCTTTTTCATTTACTACTTCTTCCATCCCTTCTATCCCTCCCTCCCTTTTCTTTCTTCTTCCCCCTTCTACTGCCTGTAGGCCTAGTTAGATTTCTGAACCTGAATATGTTATTCTCTCCTTGAGCCAAATCTAATGAGAGTAAAGTTCAAACAATGCTCATTTTTCTCATTTATTTTCCTCTAATTTGTTTTTGTACTTCTTCATGTGATGTGATTTACTCTTTCCTATCTCCTCTTTTCCTCTTCTCCCATCATAATCACTTTGCACCACTTAATTAGGGTTTTTACCATCACCTCATTATTGGGACAAAGCAATGCTCTATATCCAAAGATTGACCTTCTCTAATGTAAGATCTTCTAAGATGAACATGCACAGCAAATAACAATGATAGAAATTTATCCTAATCATTGCACAACAGAAATCAGGGACAATTCACATAGGATAATATATAATAAAAACATAGTGAAGAATCTCATCCATTGGATAAAAGGCAACTTAGCTCAACTGAGAGAGAGAGAGTTTCACCCAAGGAAAAAAAATCCCTGAAGTCTCTAGTATAGCAAGCTGGTGTCAAAGACCTGATAGAGACTGCTGGTTCCTCTCATGACTTCCCACTCTTTTACTTCAGTAATCTGAAGTAGGGTTGTCATCTTCCATCATTTAGCTGGAAATAAGAAGCACCTGAAATGACTTGAATCTTCAAGAGTCCAAATGAAGAGTGATAACAATTGAAGCTCTCTCCCTCTTTCCAATTCCTCCTGGCCAATGTGCAAGACATTCATTTCCAGCAAAAAAAGAGAGAATCCCATACCAATGGACTTTGGGACAAGTTTTACATATATAATCAAACTGATAAAGGGCTATTGTTAAATATAGCCTACTACCTTTGTAAAGCTTCCTTATTTCTTAAATGGTCAGACACTGATAATTCAAGGTTATTAACAAAGTAACCCATCAATTTTTGATAATAATACTGTGTTTAAAATAATGTAAATAGAAATGTCAAGAGGAACTTTCATAGAGTTGTCTGCACAAAAAAAGTGGTCTTTTTCATAGGTCTTTTAAAAGGCAAACACATCTCAGCTGCAATCTTGTGGCTGGAATATATTCTGTAACTAGTAATTTTCCTGTCTCCTTTTCCCTTGGGGAATCTGCCAACCTGGTTGTAGACTGACAGTTGCAAGAGAGATGGAATGAATTGTTACTAGTCTAGAACTTTCAATACCAAAAGATATAATCTAATCACAGTAGTAAAGAAAAAGAAGTAGAAAGAGATTCATTTTCGGAATTACCTTACCTAAAAATCAGTAGGAGAATCAATACTAAGGGTCCATTACTCCTGAATATTCTTAATTCTTATGATGAGTGGAAAAATGAATATTGTAAACATGCCCTAAAGGTGTGTTCCCTATCAAAATATTTTTCATGATTCTAAGTGCATGGTTTAAGATTATTCATTGTGGATGAGCATAGTCTCCTACATTATGTTTTAAAATCTCATGGGGCTGAATTGGGGGTACTTAAAGATATGTAATTTTATACCTGAAGACAGGAATCAAGATATAATGAGGACATTAAAATAAGAATTATTGTCGGATGATTTTTATTATCATCAACCAAAGGTAATGTTACCTCTGATCATGCTTTTCCCCTCCATGAAAATCTCTGACACCTCCCAGTGGTCTCTTGTATAATCTTCAAAGCCTCTTAGCCTGGTAACAAGATTTTCCACAGTCTGGCACTGATTTGCTCATATAATCTTACTTTCTGAAATCCCTTATAATTAAAGTTCTTCTCATTCATTCACTCATTCATTCATTCATTTATTCATTCATTCATTCACGTACTTAATAATAAACACCTTCCTTAGTCTGATCAATTCTTTTTTTAAATGTAATATCTTGAGTTTATTTGAAGTTAGGAAATTATGTTTGCTCTTGAGAAGGGGGAGGGGATGTTCTCTTCTTGATTCTGAGCTTCAGACATAGACCAGATCTCCCTACTTTCCCTGTATACACAATCCTAACTCTTCTCATCCTTCATCCCCAAGTCTCTTATTCTTTCACCAGCTGCTAGATCTGATGTTGCACTTTGTGCTCAGTTGCAGCCACTTCAAACACATATGCGATGTACAGTAAGGTTTCCTGGGTATCTCACCTGCAGAATAGTGAAGTTTTCCAATACACTGTTCATCATGTATTTCTCTGGTATGTGTTTTAGCTTATGGGTGAAGCTGATCATATATTCACAAAGAGGAAACCAGTGAACTCGGTAGGAGTAGTGGCCGTTCTCATAGTGACCATAGTCTGTCTCTATTTTCTCCACAACCTTTTTGCCAAAGGAGTAGACTTTGGTAGAGCAGGTGATGCTCATGTTCTCAGGGCTCTCATACTGATTGGAGACACCATAACAAGAGCTCCCTTCATCCTTGATGTTGGTGTTGAGATCAGCCCAGAACTTAACAAGGAAGAAGGCATTTGGTGGTCCTTGTTCAAAGAGCTCTTTGAGTTCTCCCTTCTCATCAGGGAATTTCTTGTAGATTTGGTGGATGTCCACTACTTTGAGGTAGGGGTCACCGTAGCTGGGATTGGACTGGCCAATGTATACAAATAGGTGCTTGCTATATGTGTTTGGGCCTTGTTACTGCTTCATGAAGGCAGAGAACTCCAACATCCAGATCCTGGAGCTGGCCACACTTCGGCCTTGCCATGGAGGGGTTGATGGTGACAGGGTGGACCCAGCAGGAGACTCAAACCCTGGCAGAGGGAACAGAAGCAGAACAGCATAGGTTTGTTGAGAGAAAAGTTTCACATCATAGGAAGTTCTGGCTTGGCCTGACAAAGTTCCTTGTCATACTCTGAGAGTGCTGGTTAGGCTGGTCCCTGGGTAAATGCCATTTTATCATGGAAGACTGTAGCAGAGATGATCTGAGTGGATGACATGGCAGCCATATTCTGCAGGGCTTTGTCCTTAGCTGCTTGATCCTTTAACTTGATTTGGATCTCCAGAGCTTTATGATGGGCCTTTTGATGTGGCTAGAAACCCAGTCCAGAGCTTAATATAGCAAGCAATCAGCTCATTACAGCCTGTCTCAGGATGGAGGATGAGAGAGTGATGGTGTGCTAAGTGAATTCTGAGGGCTGCTCTGAGATGCATCAACTCTGCTCTAACTCTCCAATAATGCTGAACAGAGAAAATGGCAGGAAGAGAAAATGGCAGACTGCTAACTGGAAGAAGCTGGGAGGTGGGAAGTGGTCTGGGGCCAGGCTGTGGTGCTAGGGTCTTGTGGAAGCTACTGTCCCTCACTATCTTCCTGCCCTCTAGTTTGAAAGGAGGAAGCCTCTAGTCTAGTAAATTCTATGGACATTTCAGAATAAGGTTTGTTACATACATAAAATGAAATACACAGGATTATTAAAAAGCCATTTATATTGAAACATAGTTATCAACTTAAAATTCATGAATTTATGGTTAAGGAAGCTTGACTATAAATATTCTCCATTCAATACACACTGAGCTAGTCATAATTTCTTAAATATACTCTATACTTACTGGACTCCCATGCATGGATCATGCTAATCCAGCTATTAAGAATAACTTCTTAACCCCTACCCTTGCTACCTCCATCTAATGCAATATTTACCACTTTCTCCAGGGCAAGGACTATGCCTTATCCTTTTATGATCTTTTTATTCCCAAGTTATGCAGCACTATCCCTTGCACACACAGAATGGTTGCTCAGTGTATGAATCAGTGAATCACCAAATGACATTTTGTATAAAGCAGAAATTGAGGGTTGGTATTCTTTATGTTTTCCACAATCATCAATCAACACACATTTATTAAGTGTCTTCTGTGTGCTAGGTACCACTAACTGCTGTTTTTAAAAATGACAAAAAAAACCGTTCCTCAACTTAAGAAACTCACAATCCAATGGGTCAAATTTATGCAAAACAAGCAATATACAGGAAAAATAAAGAGTGATTACCACAAGGAAGTCATTATAATTAAGGAGGCATGGCAAAGACTATCAGTAAAAGAAGATTTGAATTGGATACAGGCAAACCTCATTTTATTGTAGTTCACTTTATTGTGTTTCACATATAATACTTTTTTTTTTCCTTTTTACCATTTGAATGTTTTTGGTAACCCTATATCAAGCAAGTCTTTTGGTACCATTTTTCCAACAGCATATGTTCACATCATATCTCTGTGTCACATTTTGGTCATTTCTAAAATATTTAAAACTCCCTTCATTATAATTGTATCAGTTATCATGATCTGTGATCAATGGTTTTTGATGTAGTTATTGTAATTGTTTTGGGGCAACAGGGACTATGCCCATATCAGACTATGATTTTAATTTCCAAATGTGTATATTCTGACTACTCCATTGACTAGGTATTCCCCTCATCTCTTGCCTTCTCCTCAGGCCTCCTTATTCTCTGAGACACAAGGATTGACTCCAATTTTGAAAGAAGTTCCACTGTTGGTAAAATGTTATCAAACAGCATTGCATGTAACAGATAAATATTTCATGAAAGTAAGAGTCAATATGAATTGTGAACTTCATTTTTGTTTTTATTTTAAGAAATTGCCACAGGCACCCAAGCCTTCAGCAACTACCACCCAGATCATTGTAGCAATACACTGCACTAGCAAAAAAAAATTATAACTCACTGAAGGTTCAGATGATGGTTAGCATTTCTTAGCAGTAAAATATTATTAGTTGAGATATAGAAATTGTTTTGTTTTTTACACATAATATTATTGCACATGTAACAGAGTCCAGTGTGTTGTAAACATAACTTTTATATGCAGAGGGAAGCCAAAAATCACATGACTTGCTTTATTGCAATATTCACTTTATTGTAGTGGTCTGGAACCAAATCTGCAATATCTCATAGGGTATGTTTGTACTACTAATAGATGCTATTTTTGTAATCATGTGATAAAAACCAGTGGAGACATAAAACATAGCCTTTTTAGGATGGAATATATATGGTGTCAGTTTGAGAGAATAGTTAAAAGTCTAGATCTAGAGCAGGGCTTCTTAAACTTTTTCCACTGGAGACCTGTCTTTGGATTTGGTCGCTTTTCATTGGCATCATGTGATCTGAGGGCATGGGCACTGCAAAGTGCATACTTTGTGTTCAGAACCAACGCTGCACTAGAGCAGCATGATGCAACACAGGCAAGTGGTATCAGAAACACCTTGGATTCATTATGCATTGATTTTCAATTAAGTTTTGGTCACTGTGCATTCAGAAATCTACTGTTCCAAATTTTTTGCCACTCCATGTGGGGTTGTGACCCACAGTTTAAGAAGTACTGATCTAGAGTATGGCAACATGTGGATGATAATATCATGGTCTTAGTCCAGAAGAGAATTTGTAAGCCAACAAGTCTGACTCCCATTTTACAGATGAGCAAACAGAGGCTTGGGGAAATTGAATAAGAACAAGTCTAGGATCAGAAAGCTAGTCGAAATCTGAAATATGATTTGGACCTAGGTTTTCCTGACTCTAAAACCACTGATCTTTTTAGTACTCTGTCCTAAAAAATTTATTCTCATTTACACGTGACCATGAATCAGTCACAACCTTTGAGAGACTCTGCTTCTTATAATACTGGTTTCAGAGCTCACTGAGATGGTTAAGACAACATGGAATATGCAAATGAACCTAGAAAAATTTCATTCATTTACCCAACATGTGTTGGGTACTGACCTCTTAAAAGAAGGATATCATGAGCAAAAAATTAAGCACCAAAGTACTCTTGTGGAAATTATCATTGTATTAGGGAATATGGAAAATGAACATTAATGAAGATGTGAAATATAGATAGTGAAAACAAAACAAAACCTAACACCTGATTTGGAATTTGAGGAAATAGGTTCAAATTGAGACTCTGAAGTACTTACAAAATCATGATGAGTTTGGGAAAGTAATTTAACATCTTGAAACCCAAGATCTCTTATCTAAAAAATGGGGATAATAGCAATTAAATTTCAATCTCCTCAAGTTTTTTTCAAGGAAGGCACAGATTTTAAAATGTTATATAATGGGAATCCAGATTAGAATCAAAAAGTTCATTTTACATTGAAGAGCTGCATAAGCACATGATCAGTTTGTCTCAGAGTCATGTAAGTTTTGATTCAAATACATCTTTTGAAACCCATGTAGTATATGACCCTGGGGAAATGGGTGACTCTTTGTAAGTAAGGCATTTTCTCAGTCATCCTAGGAAACCCACTAAGACCACAAATTGAAAAAGCAGATGCTATTCCATATGGATAAAGAGTTTTCTTACTGGTAGTTTTCCGTGCCATTGAAATCACAAGTCGACCCCATAAACCATTTATTTTGCAAATAATCATACATGAAAATGCCAAAAAAAGATAAAAGTACTATGAGTAAAAGGCCAATGCAAAAATTATCAAGTATCTCTTGGTCTATCAGTACTGATTCTCAAATTATACTAACAGAGCGGCAATCATTATGATGATTTTGTGCTGTTTAAAGAACCAAATAAACCAGAAGTCAAATGGTGGAACAGATTAGTTTCATAACATACAGAAGCAAATACACAGAGTAGCATAATGTTTGATAAACTGAAAGATGACAGTTACTGCAAGGAAGGACTGAGTCGTTATTTGACAAAAATAAAAAATGAAACAAAGGGAAGGAAGAAAATAAGCATTTATATAGCATGCCTCATATAACAAGCATTATGCAAAACACTTGTTTTAAAAACAAAACCATCTTATTTGATCCTCAGGTTAACCTTACAAGGTAGGTGCTATGGTTATTCTCCTTTTGTAGCTGTGAAACTGAAACAGAGTTTAATTGATTTGCCCAGAGTCCCAGAGCAAGTAAGCCTCTAACACCAGGTTTAAATTCAGGTCTTCCCACCTGAAGGCCTAGCACTGTCTCCACTGTGCCAGAACTGGGAGGACTTCACAGTAATATGGAAGAAAATATGTGTAGTCCAACACCTCACACCACACACCAAGATGAGCTCCAAAGAGATGCATGATCTAGACATCTTCTAAAATCTCATCATTGAGAAGTATCAAAGCATAGGAAAACTATGAATAGTCAAACTATGAAGCAGCTAAACAAAAGATAGAGAAGGTAGGGAGGATCACTCAAGACAAAATAAATGTTTTTAATAAAAAATTTATAGTTTTTTTCTTTTTTTCCCAAATAAAAATATCAGCGAAAATTGGAAGAGAAAAAGTTAACTGGGGAATCTTTTGGGCAATACACTTTTCTGATAAGTGTGTCATATCCAAAACATGTAATGAACAGTTTCAAAAATATATGACTGAAAAGTATTCTCCAAATGAATGGGTAAAAATTGAACAGGCATTTTTCAAAGAAGAAATCTAAGGTGCCATGAATCATATGAAGAAATGCTCTAAATCACTACTAGTTAAGGAAATAAAAATTAAAGGAAATAAGAATTTACCTTACCACAAAACTGGCAAAGATGGGAAAGAAAACAACAAATGTCAGAGGAACTAAGGGAATATATATATATATATATATAAAATTTCAAATTACATCCCAATTTATTGAACTATACATAATCATTTCACCTGTTATATCACTACAAGATCCCCCCAATAAATCAAAGAAAAATAAAAGAATCTATATGTACAAAAATATCCATAACAGTTTCTTTTGTTCTAGTCTAAAATTGGAAAGAAGGGGAATGTCCTCCTACTTGAGAATGGCTAAACAAAAGTAGGACATTAACATAATGGAAAATTACTGTTCTTTTAGAAATAATGCAAATTTTAAAGGAAACTGAAAAAGCCTATATGAATTGGTGAAGTATAGAAACATAAAATTTTATGCAATGAAAACACTATAGAGGAAAAAAGACAACAACTTTGAAAGAGTTTAGAATTGATCAATAGAATGGTAAGCCATAAGTCCAAAACAATGAAGATGATAGTTAATGGTGTTCACCTCTTGACAATAGAATAATAAAACTAAAATGCACAAAGAGATGTATTTTCATACATGTCTATTACGTGAATTAGTTTTTCTGGACTATCTATCTCTTATCTATCAGCAAATCAATTAAACTCTGTTTTGGCTGTTTTTGTTTATACATACACACACACACACGTGTGTGTGTGTGTGTGTGTGTGTGTGTGTTTATTTAGCTACATAGCTACATTTATATTTATCTATGGAGAGAGGACTTTTTTCTCCCACTCTCTGTCTGTCTTTGATTGGCCCAGTGTTGGAGCGGTAAGGAGGAAGAAATTAATTAAAATTACTTATTAAGGTAGCTTTCCTCTCTTCAATTCATCCATCCATCAATCCATCCATCCATCCATCAACCATCATTTACTTGACATCTGCTATATGCCTGACACTGTTTTTTGTTACTTGGAATAATAACTAATAAAAGTAATAGCTAACATTTATATAACATCTATTATATTTCAGGTACTGTGCCAGGCACTTTACAAATTTTATCTTATTAGATCATCCACATTTGTGGAAACTGAGGGAAAGAGAAGTTAAGTGATTGGGCAAAGGTCACACAGCTGGTAAGTGTCTGGGGCCACCTTTGAAATCAGATCTTCTTTGACTTGGTCAAGGTCACAAAAACAAAAGGGGAAACAATATCTGGCCTTAGAGATTTTACTTCAAAACAGGAGATACATTCCAACATGTAAATAGGGAGAGAGTTATAGGGAAAGAATTAGACCATTTCATTGTCATAGGTGATTTTGAGTGAGTAAACTCCCAAAGGTAACATAAAATAGCTCCTTCCCTTCAAGTTGTAGTTGCCTAGACTTGGGCTGAGAAGTTATTCACTTGCTTGAATAACATACTTTATTATATTTCTGGGGAAGAACTTTAAACCAGGTCTTCCTGGATTGGAAGTCAACTATCTGTCCTAATGTTATTCAAATTTAGGATTAATAATTAAGTTAGAAATTTATTTCAGTAGATCAGTGGTTCTCAACCTTCCTAATGCCTCCAAAGTTTAATACTTGTATGCGGGCATATCTGCATGTGGGTAAACCCACCTGTAGATGGATAGAGGAGTGGTGTCTTGGTTCCTAAGACCATTGGAAATATGTGTTTTCCTGTAGTTTTAATTGAACCCTGTGACGCCTGTGAAGGGGTGGTTTGACCCGCAAAGTGGTTGTGACCAACTGGTTGAGAAACGCTGCTATAGACAAACATATTCATTAAGAAATTTGCATCAGGGCAGAGCCAAAAGGCGGTGTAGAAGCAACAAGTTCCTGCAGCTCCCACATAGCCACATCAAATACAAATAAAATACGACTCTAAACAAATTTTAGGGCCCCCAAACTCACACAAAAATTTAGAAATACACATCTCCCACTGAAGGCAGCTTGGCAGGGAGGGCTCATCACAGCACACTGGGACCCTATACCAGACCAACCTGAAACTGTGGCTGGGCCTTGGGATGGCCGGGATGAACCACAGCTAGAACCTTCAGGAGAGTGGATCAATGGCAGCTGTGGCAGTTTTCAGAATTATCAAGCCATAAGAAATAAGGATAAAGGGAAAGGTCAGTGGAACTCAGCTAAATTTTGGGGCAAAAAGCAGTCTGGCCCAACTGCCTCTAGGGCAAGGAAGTGGCAGAAGTGGTGGCATGGCAGCTGCCTCCATGTGGCTGCTTCAGAGCTCCTGATCTACAGACTGCAGGGGGGGCAAGCAATTGTTCAGAGGGCACATGCTCTTGCGTTGAGCAACCTGGATCCAGATCATGGACTTGGGTGGTGGTTTTGGGGTGCATTTTCAGTGAGCCAATGTTGGTGGGGGCTGAAAACATGGCAGCCTCCCAATAACTCTAGGAGCTGTGAAAACCCAAGTGATTTGGGACAAAACTTTCCCCCCTGGAAGCAGAGTTCCACAAAGCTAAAAATTCAAATACTTGACTGGCAACATGAACAGGCAAAGGAAGCAAAGTAAGAACAACAGTCAAACTTTAGATTCCTTCTTTGGAGACAGAAAGGATCAAAGCATGGAATGGTAGGAAGAAAACTCAGTCATAACTTCCACACCAAAAGCTTCCAAGAAACATAAAGACTGTCTAGAAGCCATAGAGCAGCTCAAGAAGGATTTTGAAAACCAAATACGAGAAGTGGAGGAAAAATTGGGAAGAGAAATGAGAATTATACAAGGAAATCATGAAAAGAGAGTCAACAACATGACTGAAGAAAATAACACTTTAAAAATAGATTAACTCAAACGGCAAAAGAGGCCCAAAAGGACAGTGAGGAGAAGAATGCCTTAAAAAGTCAAATTTTCCAGATGGAAAAAAGAATCTCAAAAGCTTTCTGAAGAGTCTAATTCCTTCAGAATTAGAGTGGAGCAAATGGAAGCAAATGAATTTATAAGAAAGCAAGATACTATTAAACAGATCCAAACAAATGAAAAAAATAGGAAGCAATGTGAAATATTTCCTTGAAAAAACCACTGACCTGGAAAATAGATCCAGGAGAGACAATTTAAAAATTATTGGACTACCTGAAAGCCATGATCAAAAAAAAGAACTTAGAAAGCATCCTTCAAGAAATTCTCAAGGAAGAATACCCTGATATTTTAGAACTGAAGGGCAAAATAGAACTTGAAAGACTTCACCAATCACCTCTGGGAAAAAAAAAAAACAAAAGATCCCCAAATGAAAACTCCTAGGAATGTTATAGTCAGGTTCCACAGTCCCCAGATCAAGGAGAAAACATTACAAGTTGCCAAGAGGAAGCAATTTGAATACTGTGGAAGCACAATTAGGATAACCCAGGATCTGGCAGCTTCTACACTGAGTGATCAAAGGGCCTGAAATATGATATTTTAGAGATCAAGGGAGCTAGCATTAAAACCAAGAATCACCTACCCAGAAAAATTTAGTATAATGCTCCAGGGGAAAATGTGGTCATTCATTCAGGTGGAGGACTTTCAAACATTCTTGCTGAGAAAACCAGAGCTGAAATAAGAATTTGACACTCAAATACAAGAAGCATGAGAAGGTAAATATTGGAAAGAAATCATAAGGAACTTATCAAAGTTGAACTATTTACATGTCAACATGGCAAAATGATAATTGTAACTTATGAAACTTTTCTCAGTGTGAGGATAGGGGAAGGAAATACAAATGTACATATACATATACATACACATGTGTCTGCATAGGAGGATTTATATGTGTACAAACACTTAACTTAGTATGTGTATATATGAGTACATAGAAGGCACAGGGTCAATTGAATATGAAGAGATGATACTTTAAAAGGTGAAACTCTGAGGTGGGAGAGGATTAAAGTGAGAGGAGACAGGGAGAGGCAGGATGGGATTAATTATCTCATAAAGAAGAGGCAAGGGATAATTGTTACAGTGGAGGAGAAGAGCAGGAAGGCCAAAGGGAAAGGGCCAACCTTATTCACTTTGAATTTGACTTACGGAAGGAATTACATGAACTCTAAGATAGATATCTTGCCACAAAGGAGAATAGGGGAGATGGGGATGAGAGGTGAGATGATGGAGGGGAGGGCAGGGATGTGGGGAGGGTTGCTGGATGTACACACTTCTGTAAAGGGGCAGGAACAGGATAGAGAATAAAACAAGGGGGGCAGGATAGGAAGGAGGGACATATAATCAGTCTTGCACAATATGCCCCCTGTGGAAATAGTCTGTGTAATTACACAGGTGCAGCCTGTATTTAATTGCTTGTCCTTCCAGTATGGGTGGGTGATGAGGGAGAAAGGGAAAGAATCTACAATTTTAATTTCTATAATCAAATGTTAAAAATATATCATTATCATATTATTATCATTAATTATCTACATCCAGATGAGAATTAAGACATACAGGTGCTGCGGTAGGAAGATCTATCCTGCCCTACTGGAACATCAAAGGGGCAAGAGGAAGGACATAGGAGAGAGCAGATTGGCAGAGGGGTTATACAGTGGGATGGCTGTTTTGAGGTGTTAGGTAGGGGAAAGATGGGGAGAAAATTTGTAACTTGAAATCTCATGGAAATGAATGATGTAAACAAGAAATGAATAAATTAATTAATTAAAAAAAGAAATTTCCATGTGGAGGGGTAGAGTGAAGACAGAGTAAAGGCAGAGTTTTGCCTGAGTTATCCCTCAAACCCTTCCAAATACCCTTAAAAATAATTATAAACAAATTATAGAGCTGTAGAATCCAAAAAAAAGACAGAGTGAAACAAATTTCCAGCCCAAGAGAACC
Source organism: Pseudocheirus occidentalis (assembly GCA_028646575.1). NCBI lineage: Eukaryota > Metazoa > Chordata > Mammalia > Diprotodontia > Pseudocheiridae > Pseudocheirus > Pseudocheirus occidentalis. The sequence continues at coordinate 185,382,304 of CM053597.1, forward strand.
TGGAACATTGACAGGAGAGTTCTGTTACATCAGGTTGAGAGAGGAACACAGTGCAGTGCAGGATATGCTAGTGCAGACCTGGCCTCAACAAACCTGGAGCAGTCCCCAGGTGACTGAATCACTGGCAGCAGTGGAGGTTTCCAGACTTTTCAGCCCATAAATAACAAAGACAACTTAGAAGATCAGTAGGAAAAGTCTCTTGGACCTGGCTGAGAGAGGAGCAGTACAATGCAGCCTGCCAGCAGAGCCCAGGCCCCAAGAAATCAGGAGCAGGTCTTGGCAGTGACTGAATCATCATCAACACCAAGGTAATCTTAGAGAAAAGAGTCAACAGAAACAAGGAGAACCAGAAAAGGCATTGCTTTAGCATTTTTTACATGGAAATTAGCATTTCCAAGAGAAGTGATGAACATGAAGATGATCATGTATGGCTCTAGAGATTCATTAACATTCAGGTGAGTTGGCCAGCACTGGTGGGACATTGGAAATTAGAAATCAGGTTCCCTGAGTGTATAGTTCATTTTTGTTTTATCTCTACTTTCTTTGACATTTAATTCTTTGCAGAATTAAAAAAAATAGTTCTTGAGAATTTCAGTGATGTCATAGACATTTGCATAAGAAGTGAGATAATTAAAGTAGAGATTTCAGACACTTGGGAGGAACATTGGGAAGTTATCCATTTTCCAAGTGTCTGAATTTATTTCTGAGGAAGGATAGATTTTTTTAATTCCTATTAAAATACAGATTATGTTATCAAAACAGTTGTCATTTATATTACTGTATTTTTTCTTCCAGGAAAGTGTGTATGATGGTCTTAATGATACTGTAATTCTCACCATTTTGCTTCGACAATTATCTTTTTATATCATATGCTATATTTATGACAAAAGCATTCTATCATACGAACAGATTAGAAAAGCATTTGTAAGCAATTTTAACCATCATCCTGGAAACATGTTCTTGGGGTTTTTTCTGGATTTTTCTTTTCTATCAGCATGATTGCTAGTACATGACAATAAAATATCTTTTGTATACCAACTATGGTTTCTCCAAAACTTTACAAGGTATTTAATCATAATAATCACTCAGCTGTAATTGGAGTGATTTATTAAGAGCTTTCCCACATAATGTATCTCATTAGAACCACAAGGTAGTCCTATTAAGTAGACAGTGAATATATTATCCACATGTTAAAAAATACATTTTATTGATATATTTTGGTTTCATATTACCTTTTTTTAAAAAAAACTCCCCTTACCAGAGCTATCATTTGCAAGAAAGGAAAAAAGGAGGAAAGAGAAAAAAAAATTAGCCAAATTAATCAACACATCACTTGAGTCTGACAGTATATATGATATTCCCAACTTCTAGTTTGCTACTACTGTCAAGAATGGAGGGAGACTCATTTGATCATTATAATTATATATCTTTTTAGTTTGCTATTTGTTTTGGCTGTTTTTCATTCCAATTACCTTTTTGTAGTCATTGTGCATAGTGTGTACCTATGTTTGTTAGCTTCATCCTATACCAGTACATTTATTTTTTCTATATTTTTCTGTATTTTTCATATTCATAATTTCTTATTACTCAAAAAAGCCATATATATTAAATATCATTATTTATTTTGCCATTCCCTAGTTAATGTATTTTTTAATGAAGGAGGCTTAGTTATTATCTGTTCTACACTCTCATTTTATAAATATAGAAATTCAGGCTCAGAGAAGTTAAGTGATTATCTAAATATGTAAGTAATCAGTAATTAATAGAATATGGACTTGCGACCTTTGTAAACTGCCATTCCTCCAACACCCACAATCATTATTAGATATCAAATCTCTTTAAAATTGTCATTTTCTGCCTCTCTTAATTGTAGTGCCCCTTTCAAATCAATGTTTTTGGGTTTTGTTTTTGTAAATGTTATACTCATAGTATAACCATCTACAAAAATGTAAGCTGCCTCCTTATGATTGCCAATATAATCACTCTAAAAGGGTTTGATTTACCCCTTTTAAAGTGAAAAGCCAAATGTATAAAGAATTCGTATTGTCCAGTCCAGACAATACTATCAAATATACAAGTCAGAGTGCTGGCGCACAAGAGAAGACAATGAACTGAAGCCATGTAAGAACAGGAAGAGGAGAGGAATAGCCCTTGGGAAATAGCCTGGGATTTTTAACAACAGCCTTCATCTATGAATTATAAATCATTAAAAACCACAGAATACCTTAGTTGAAGAATTAAACTTAAGAATTGTTTACTACCTATAACAGGGTATGAGTAAAGTGTAGTATATTACCAGTGAAGAATTAGGAAAAAAGAGGTCTAAAGGAAGTTATTAAAGGAAATTATGACCCCAAAGAAGCTGGCCCAAGAGTATAGCAAGAAAAAGGGTCATATGATAGCCAGCCTCTGTACTACATTGGCTTTCATACAGTTTTAAGAACCATAGAGTAAGGTTCCTAGTACATTTGATGGATCTCCTTGGTGGATTTATGGGAATACTAAAGCAAACATTTCACAGAATAAGAAAAATGTGTCTGACTGTTAATCTGCATTCTTGTAGGAAAACTGAAAATGAAGAGATCACAAATCCAACAAAGTATTAAAAAAAAGGTGGGGGGTGTCTATGATCCTCAAATCAAAGTACGTAGGACTATTGATCTCACACTTGGGATAATTCTTTGGCTTAGGGATTCATTAGAGGAGAATTTAGTGGAAGCAACCATAGTTTTGTCCATCAATGCCTCATTATCTTATAAGTTTGGGATCTATCTCAAACTCTTGCCTATCACAACTTCTCTGTCTGGATAGATGGTCTTTAAGCATTACTTTCTTATAAAATATTGTCACTTTAGCCAACCCAGTAATAAGTTGCTCCAAATTTAGCTAGGCTGATCCTAGATTGACAGACATATATTCTTTATCAGGACTACACGTGAAATGTTTTTGACTTGAAGGAGCTTCAGAACAAATGTTCTGATGTATAGCTAGTTAAGAGTTGTAGCTACCACCAAGACATGCTAATTCATTAGAGTATGAGTAGAATGGAAGTAATAACTTTATTTAACTTTTTCAAAAACTATAACTTTCAAGTGGATTCTTCCCTTGCAAAAATCATTCAAACCCTATACTACTTATGAAAATATTTTTGAGTGTATTATTTGATTTTCTTCCATAGGATAAATACTTGAGTATCATTTTTTCAAGTGGTGATTTTATGTCTTTGTGTAAAAAAATTAAAATATGCAGTTAGATTATTAAATATTCTATCCTGAAAAAAATAATTCATGCTTTTAAATTTTGTAATTCCTATATTTAGAATTAAAAGGAACCAAGAGGTCATCAAGGCTCTTTCTTGTCCATAGGTTAAAAAAACGACAGAGCTACTGTTATGACTCTGATTACCTGATTTCCAATCCTGTACTCTATAATTTTTCTGAGTTTTTCTGAGAATGTTAGTGATGAAATCTTATGGTGTAGGAAAAACCCCATAATTATGGAACAAATTCCTGGGTTCAAGCTCCAGTTTTGGCATTTATGGGTTGTGTGACAACAGATTTATTAATTTCTACCATTATTAATTTCATTTTAACTAAAATAGGGAAATTATATACAGAATGCCTTTCACAGCGTGGTTTTCATTATCAAATTTAAAAATTTCTGTAAATTATTTAGTAAACTTAAAAGTAGTAACATCAGGGATGTGTCATTTGATGTGACAGTCCCTAAGCCAAAGTGACAGCTGTCTTAAACGTGTAAAGAAGTCCATAAGCTTCAAAGTACTGCACTTCCCCATTACTCATCAGTTCTAATGATAATAATAATGATAATGATGATGATGATGATGATGATGATGATGATGATGATGATAATAACAATAATAAATGAGAATAACAATAATGTTAGCTAGCATTAATATAGCACTTGCTCTGTGCCAGGCACTGGGCTAACTGCTTTACATTTATACTTTAATTTAACAACCCTCAGAATTAGGTGCTCTTATTTTCTCCATTTAACAGATTAGTAAACTCGAGGAAACAGAAGGTAAGTAACTTTCCTAGGGTCCTACATTTGGTAAGTGTCTGGGGCCACATTTGAACTCAGGACTTCTTGCCACCAGACCCAGCTCTCTATTGTGATATATAGCTGCTCATAATGGTTATTATTTACTCATAACTAACCTAGTGAAGGTACAGGAGGGCAATTCACTTTATTCCTTATTGATTTAAGAATCACATCAACTTCATATTAGTAGTAAAAAAAAGGAATAATTAAAATAGCAAGCACTATGAGATTGAGGCAATACCTCAGGTGTAAGCATTCCAATACTTATGGCCTATAATGAATCATGTCCTATCCTTCTAATATTTTTTCCATTCCCTTGCCTTCACTGGACTTATACACCTAGCTGATTCAGACCTTGGGGTCTAGTCCTATTTCCAAAGTTCAACTAGAGAACTCGAAAACACTTACATGTTAACTTGCCCATCACCATGGGAACACTGGGTCTTCATGATCAGAAATCTACTTTATTTGTCAAAGAATCTTGGTTGGCTCATAGGTTATGCTACCTGCCCAGGACAAAGGTGAACTGCATCAGATGGAAATGGTCTAGGGAGGTGGTGACAGACTTCATGGGGTACTGAGACTTTTGTAAGCTTTTGCCATCTCTCTTTGTCACTATTCATCTCAGCTTTGGTGTCTCTCTGCCTCCCTAAGGAAATCTCCTTCATCAGAAAGTCCCTTTGATATTAAGTGTCAGGTGACTATAACATAGTTCAGACCAGTCTCTTAGGGAATGTGTTTCCTTGACTCTAAAGCACAGTGTCATCATGGTGGATCTCTGAAAATGAAACTCCTGAATGTCCTGAGGTAACTATGGTTCTATATGAAGCATAGTCCACAAAACCAAATGGATTTTATAGACAAATATGGTTTAACTGGAGTCAAAACTATACCTAATAAAGAGAGTTATTTATCTCAATAAGATCTGGATAGAGTTTCTGGATTATTTCATGTTTCCAAAGCCATTAATGTACTTGTCAGTCTATAGCAGATATGGTAGGCATATGGGCAGTTAGGTGGTGCAGTGGATAGAACACTGGTCCTAGAATCAGGAGGACTTCTCTCCTTAAATTGAAATCTGGCCTCAGAAAATTACCTATGTGAGACTTGAAAGTCATTTAACCCTGTTTGCCTTAGTTTCCCCATATGTAAAATGAGCTGGAGAATTAAACAGCAAAACAATTCCAGTACGTTTGGCAAGAAAATCCCAAAAGGAATAAAAAAGAGTCCAATACACCTGAAAAATGACACAACAACAACAAATGGTCCAGATAGTTCATACTCAAAGTATATAGAGTTAACATGGTTCGATGGGTTGGGATACAAAAGGAATGAAGACACAGTATGCAGCCTTGAGGGTATTATTGCCTCCTTAAAGAGACATAATATAACTTACTTTTAAAGATGAAAGAATAAAAAATAGTCAAAAGTATGCTTAATTTCATGCTTATATAGTAAGTCTATAAGAGCTTAGGGGCCCAAAATGATGGAGTGATTAGAAATAGATGGTACTAATCCATCAGAACTGCCTAGAAGAGGTGAGTTTGGTGGCTGTTAATACTTTCAATATATCCCTGAAGGAATCTCACAAAAAAGAATGATTATTCCCTATTTTAATTTTAGATAAGGACAAAATTTCCAAGGAAAGTTATTTCAAATTTGTTAAAATGTTGATTGATCATCTTTCTTTAGAAAGTGGAGATAAATGAAATTCTTGATTATTTGCTACTGAACCTCAATGGTGGGGCTAAAGGAATAACTTAATTATAAGTATAAAACAATAGTATACTTTTTACTGCCCTTCCCTCTCCCTATTCAGGTTCTTGTCTTAAATAGAGAGTTATTGAAAATTGGAAACATTTTGCAATGAAGAAAGGGGAATATGAGTCGTTATAAATCCTTTCATGACACCTCAGCATTAAGGGCATAAGATAATCAGAAAATATTGTTTAGGACATTAAGCAGATCAATCAAGAAAGAACATTTATTAATTGCACAAGACAAAAGTGAAGTAGTACCTGTCCTCCAGGAGTTTCAATTCTACTGACAAAAATAACATGTGAGTGTGTGTATATGCACATGTGTATATTACATATATGTAAATATACACATATGCATACACACATATATATTTATGTAAAACATATATTTGTCCCTATGCATATACATATACAGATGTCACTTTGTTTTCTACTAATAGCAAAGAAAAAATAATGTCTAAAACAGCAACATCAAGGAAATGCCTCAGCATTTCTAATGTAATCTAAACCCTTGTGGTGTCCAGGAAACCAGTCATCTTACAGCTCTCCCTGCTCCTATCCTGGCGAAGCTTGTCCTGGATCCTGGATGAGCTTGGCCCATCCAGATTGTAGATCGAATGATCTATCTATCTATCTATCTATCTATCTATCTATCTATCTATCTATCTATCTATCATCTATCTATCTACTTGTCTGTCTGTCTGTCTGTCTATCATTTCCAAACTATATTAATCATATGCATATGTATATTCATTACATATGCATTGTAGCTATAGATGCAGTGCATGTGTGTGTGTGTGTATGGATGCATATTGAATTAATATTAAATACTTTTAATGTTCCCTCCAGAATATTTTTCCTAAACTGAAGTGAATGAGAATAAAGAAATACTTCCCATTCAAATCACATGTTGAGTTTTGTATATAGAATTTACTCACATCTGCTTTAGGATCTATGTTCTTTATACTGATGAGGAAACTGATGATCCTTTAGTCACATTGCTAATAAATATCTAAGGCAGATTCTAAGTGTTGCTTTGTTTTTACTGAAGAGCAACACATTGTCCACTATCCTCAACTGAATGCAATTCCATAAATTTACCTGCTCACTAAACCTGCATAGGTCACTTGGACTTTCTGTCTTAGTCTCTTTATGTGTAAAATGCCCACAATAATATCTTTGCCATTTATTTTACAGAGTTCAGGTGAAGATTAAATGAAATACCATATTAATATGATATTTAAATCTTAAAGAACTATGAACATCTAAGCTTCAATTATTATCAGGACCAGAGACTAAACTTTTTCCACTGTACAGAGTATTACTCTCCCTATATAGAGTATAAATGTCCCTGTGATCTCAATATTTCCCTTGAAAGAAAGGAAAGAATTGCACATTAACCTAAACTGTTCTCAGTGCATTAACTGCATATCTCTGGTTTCTAGTGCAATAATTAACAGCAAAGTGTTTAACAATGCTTGACAATGTTAGAATGTATAATTAGACTTCAAATTTAACACCCCATTAGGATGAATAAAAGGGAATTTCACACTTGTCTTGGTACTGTTGTTTCAATATATTTGGCAGTGGATCAAAATAGACATAAAGTGCATCAATTTATGTTGTCAAGGTTAGCCTGGAAACAGGAATTCTCGAAAATTTAAGATAAAAGCTTAGATTCCTATGGATGGAGACTTGTGAATATGTATTGTTCTGACACACAGGTGCTGTGTTGCATTCCATTATCAAGGGATCCTTATCTCTCTTTGGTATCCATAATTTAGTTTTCAGATTATACCTTATGGAAGCTTGATTTTTCTAAACTGAGAGATATGATGCTTTCTCTGTCTCTGTCTCTCTATCTCTGTCTGTCTATGTCTCTCACTGTCTATCTCTTCTGTCTCTCTTTCTCTGTCTTTCTCTGGCTCACACTCACACACACACATCATCTAGAAGAGGCGACATGCTTTAAGAAAATCCATTCCTATGGTACTCTATCTTTTTGGTGTTATGCATTCCTTCACCAGTCCAGTAAACTCTATGGACAGCTTCTCAGAACAATTATTTTAAATGCATAAAATAGAATGTTTGAGATTATAAAAGAAATAATCTATTTTGAAAAAAATGATTTTCCATCCACATTCATTGACCCGCAGATATATAGCTGCGAACTTTCTTCATTAACTCAATTGAACTAATCCAATCTCAATTTATAGATGAGAAAACTTTCAAACAAAATGACTAAGTTAACAAACATTCTTAGTAAGAGAACAGAGATTCTAACCTAATCCGTCCAATTCCAAGTCTATGAAACCTAATATTCTTTCTAGTATACATATATCAGCTTTATTAACTGTTTTACTATATATTTGTATTTATTTCATTAACTGTTTCCCAATTACAGGTAAACATAGCATTGATATTATTCATCAAAGTTTTGAGTTCTAAATTGTCTTGGTCCTGTCTGTTATTTTCCTTGTAATAGTAATTAGTTTATCAGATACTTAGCACTTAGTAATTTAGGGTAAGTAGCACCTAGTAATTTGGGCTAAGTATGGAAGGTGTGAACTCTGTCCATTGTTGAGAAGGCTATTGGCTGAGACAGGAAGCCAGTGCTGTATATAAAGAAGAATTCTAGAGAAAGAGAGACAGAATTGGAATTGGCTCCTCAGTGAAGGAAGATTCATGGAGACTGAAGCCAGAAAAAGAGAGAGAGAGAGAGAAAGAGAGAGAGAGAGAGAGAGAGAGAGAGAGAGAGAAAGACAGAGAGAGAGAAAGACAGAGAGACAGAGACAGAGACAGAGATAGAGACAGAGACAGAGACAGAGACAGGGAGGGAGAGGGAGAGAAACAGGGAGGGAGAGGGAAAGAGAGAGAGTTCCTCTCCCAGTATCTGGAAGCTGACTGAAACATGAACAGGATAAGACTTTGTTTATTTATGTCCTGGCTGATCCTTGAGTTCCAGGCAAGAGAAGTGGTGAAGGCTCTGAGATGCACTGGACCCTGTGAACTTCAGTGTGTGCTGGGGATTGCCCTGAGGACTGGACAAAGACCTGGGAGCTGTCTGCCTCTGAGGACTGGACGAGAACCTAGCAGCTTTCTGCTTCTGAATCCAGGTGATTGTTTGGCAGATTCAGGAGGGAGCTAGAACCATGAAAGGGAATCCAGGGAATCAGAGAGATCACCCAGAGTCAAAATGAATAGAAGGCCTCCCCTTCGATGAAACTGAGTTTTTTTTAAATTTTCTTTATTTTTTTTTGTTTTTTTGTTTTTTTAATTTTTAATTTTAATTTATTTTCTTGGTTACATCATTCATTTCCACAAGGTTTTGAGTTACAGATTTTCTCCCCTTTTTACCCCTACCCCCAGGCCAGAACACTGATCCCACTGTAAAGCCCCTCTCACAATCTGTTCCCTTTTATGCCCTCCTCCAACACCCCTCTAGCTTTCTAGCAGGGCAGGGAGGGGCTCCCTGCCCCCGTCCCTGAATGTATTATTTCCCAGTTGCATTTGATTGTATAGCTTTAAATACTAGATTCTT
>CM053597.1:185392169-185420841 GCA_028646575.1 Pseudocheirus occidentalis
TTGTAACTGTTTAATAGTATCTTGGTTTCTCATAAAGTCATTAGCTTCCACTTGCTCCACTCTAATTCTGAAGGAATTATTCTCTTCAGAATGCTTTTGAGATTCTTTTTCCATTTGGCAAATTCGACTTTTTAAGGCATTCTTCTCCTCATTGGCTTTCTGATCCTCTTTTGCCATTTGATTTAATCTGTTTTTTAAAGTATTGTTTTCTTCAGTCAGGTTGTTGACTCTCTTTTCATGATTTTCTTGCATTGTTCTCATTTCTCTTCCCAATTTTTCCTCCACTTCTCTTATTTTGTTTTCAAAGTCCTTTTTCAGTTGATGTATAGCTTCTAGGCATTTTTCAAGTGTCTTGGAAGAATTTGGTGTGGGAGTTCTGACTTTAAAGATATTTTCTTGTTTAATCCTAGCAACAACCTTATTAGCTGGGTGCTATTATTTTAAAGATGTGGATACTGACACTAAAGGAGGGTAAATGACTCATTTAGGGTCAAATAACTACTAAGATGGAATTTGATTTTAAATATTTTTAAGTTCAGTATTCTATGCCTTTTGCTTGATAGCTGCCTACAAATTCTATTTTATGTGGCATAACTCTGGGAGAAAAGAAGAAAGTAGAAATGTAGAGTATATAAAAATAATAACATTATAGCAACAATACATATTTTGCTTTGTTTTTATTTCTTCCTTTGGTATTCTTGACTTTTGAGGGGATTTTTTTTAGATAAATGTTATTATTTTTTCCTAGTCTATAAAATACTTATTTAGTAAGTTAATTGGCATGGCACTAAGTATATTAACTTAGGTAGAATTGTGTTTTTTATTATACTGGCTCATCCTATCCATGAGCAATTGTTATTTCTCTGACCGTTTAGATCTGTCTTCATTCATATCAAAGTGCTTCATAATTGTGTTCATATAGTCCCTGGGATTGTCTTGTCAGATAGACTCACCAACATTTTATATTGTCTGCAGTTATTTTAAACATAATTTCTCTTTCTATCTCTTCCTGCTGAGACTGCTTGGTAGCAAATATAAATTCTGATGATTTATGCAGGTTTATTTTGTATCTTGCAATTCTGGTGAAGTTGTTAATTATTTCAAATAGTTTTTAATTGATTTTCTAGGGTTCCCCAAGTATACCATCATATCATATTCAAAGAGACAAAGTTTTATTTCCTCTTTGCCTATTTCTTTCTTCTTTTATTGCTATATTTAACATTTCTCATACAATACTGAATAATAGTGCTGATAATGGACATCTTTGCTTCACTCCTGATCTTGGCAAGGTTTCAAGTTTATCCCTATTACAGATAATGCTAATTCTGCATTTTAGATAGATATTATATATCATTTAATAAAGGGTTTTTGATTCTTATTCTTTCTAGTGCTTTTAATAGGAATAGGCATTGAATTATATCAAACACTTTTTTGGCATCCATTGATATGGTCACTTGATTTTTTGGTTGATATTTTTGTTGATATGGTAAAATATGCTGATATCCTTATATTGACTAACTTCTGCATTCCTGGTATAAATCCAACACAGTCATTGTGTATGATTTTTGTTATATGTTGACTCATTGTTGTCATTCTTTTTAGCAATATTATTGCTTGTTCCCATGATTAATTTTTTCACTCATTCATTCTTTAGGATTAAATTATTTAGTTTCCAATTGGGCCTTAAGCTATGCTTCCTTTAAATTTCTCTTCCTTTGTTAAATGTAATTATTATTAATTATTTAATAAAGGGAGCAATGTTGGTTAAGATTATTATTATTCAATTTAATTTATTGCATTATGGTCTGAGAAGGTGTATTTAATATTTCTACTTTTCTGCCTTTGGTCATGAAGTTTTGTATCCTAATACGTGAAAGTTTTTATGAAGGTACCATGGACAGCTGAGAAAAAAGGTATACCTTCTCTTCCCATTAAATTTTCTCCAGAAGTCTATTGCTTCTAACTTTTCCAAGATGTTTTATGCATCTCCTTACTTTCTTTCTTATTTATCATATGGTTAAATTTATCTAACTCTGAGAGGGGAATACTGAAGTACTTCTCTAGTATACTATTACTTTCTATTTCCTCCCATAAATTATCTTTGTTTTTGTTTAAGACTTGGGATATCATGTCATTTGGAGTATATATGCTTATTGGTTTTAATTTGGTATTATTATTAATTAATTGTTATGATTACCTGTAGCAAGACATTATTTCCATGCTTAGCCCTTTTAATTAGGTCTATTTTTACTTTGTCTGAGATCACGATTGCTTCCTCCCCTTTTTATTTATTTATTTGTGTGTTTGTTAGTTTGTCTAGTTATGTTCAGTTGAAGCATAATAGATTCTATTCCAGTCCCTTATTTTCCCCTTCTGTGTTCATTAAGCCAGAAATCCAAATTATGACCTTTTGTGTTTTCACCTCTCCCTTTGATTTCTATTCAAGAAAACAAACAAACAAACAAACACAAAAACCTTGAAACTTTATTTGCACCATAATAACCAATCCTTGCACCCTCCCAGTTCTCCCATAGGCCATGCATTGCATGCCAGTCATCTTCTCCTCTTTTCTTTCTCTTGACTCCCTGGTGAACCAACTCAATTTTATCTGCATCTCTTGAATCCCTAGCCTCTGTATCATATTACAAAGAATTCACAGTCAAACTTTAGCCTTGGCTCACTCCCACTATTTGCTGCCTTCATTCCTACACATGTACTGTTGAACAAAGGTGGAGAAATTCATTCAAATATTGTCACTCATTATACTACAAAATTTTGTTAACAACTGCAACTGGCATGTCACTGCTGATAGGCAATCCTTCTAAATCCCCATATAATCTCACTATTTTCCTAACCTTTTCATCTCTCCCCAAACATCCCATACTCTGCCTCCTCCCACCTTCTCAGCTAAGAACTTTGCCTCATATAAAAAAAATGAGACCATTCACCATAAGCATCATCTTCCCCTCTTTTTCACCTCATTTCCCTTAGGTGAAATACCATTCTCCCCTCCTTTATTCCCACCTCACATGATGAGATGTCTTTACTCCTTACCAAAACTAATACATCTACATGTGTAAGTGATCCCTTTCCATCAACCAACATTGCTCACTTTATTATACCCTCTCTTTCATTTATTTCCAAACTCTCCTTGTCTACAGGTCATTTCCTTACTGCCTAAAAACACATCCATACCTTCTATATATAGGTACTGCTCAGGAGTCTATCCTGGCTCATATTGTCTTCTTCCTCATACCACTTCACTTGCTGTACTCATTGGCTCTCATGGATTTAATTACCATCTCAACATTAATTGTTCTTAAATATATGAAATCTACCCTAACCTCTCTGCTATCCTTCAATCTTGCATCTCCAACAGCCTTTCAAATATCTCAAACTGCATGCCCAGTAATTTTAAATTAAATTATATCCTAATACATGATTAGTTTTTGTGAAAGTGCCATGTACAGCCGATGGGGAAAAAAGGTGTACTTTCTATTCCTGTTCACTTTTCTACAGAAGTCTTTTGTTTCTAACTTTTCCAACATTTTATACATCTCCTTAACATCTCCTTTCTTATTTATTTTATGACTAAATGTTTCTGACTCTGAGGAAAATGGTGAGACACCTGTCTAGTATAGTTTTACTTCCTATTTTCTCCTATAAATATTTTTTTCTTTAAGAATTAGGATATCATGTCATTTGGTGTATATATATATATATATATATATATATATATTTATATACATATGTTTAGTATTGGTATTATCTTATTGCTTATGGTTACATTAGGAAGACATTATTTCCCTGCTTATCCCTTTTAATTATGTATATATTTGCTTTGTCTGAGATCACAACTGCTTCCTCTGTCTTTTTCTTTACTTCAGTTGAAGCATAATGGATTCTGTTCCAGTCCCTTATTTTCCACTTCCATGTTCATTAAGCTGGAAACCCTCTTACCAAACTATGAGTATTGGCTATTCACCTCTCCCTTTGCCTTCTCTTTAAAAAACAAATGAACAAAACCCCTTTGAACTTAATTTAAATGATAATAGCCAATCCTTTGACTCCCTCAATTCCCTCACAGGCTACCGCTTCCATACTAGCCATTCTGTCCCCTATTCTTCCTCTTGACCCTTTGGTGAACAAACAACTTTATAATATCCTTGTCTCTTGAATCCCTAACCCTATCTTTCCAATTTTTTTCCTGCATATGGCTTGTTAGTATATATTTGCTTCCATTTCTCTTCACTATAAAACTGTAAGCTCTTTGATGGAATATAGTTCTTTTTGTATTTCTGGTTCTTAGCACAGTGAAGCTACTTTATGTGCCAAGATCACAATAGGTTCTTAATAAATACAGACTGACTGAATAAAATTATACATCACACATAAATATGTGTATTTATGTGTTTATGTGCATGGTATAAGGGTTTATATATTAATATACGATAAATACTTATTGAATTTTTTAAAAAGCATGAATTATTTCTTAGGATAAATGCATTCTTACATGTAGACTGAAGTTATATCCATTAAACCAGAAAAACCAAACTGAAATGATAGTATTTTCCTGAAACTGAAACAGTTATTGTTCTATTGGACTTGAAATTCAATCGGCATAAACAGCACACACAAGCATCCAGGAAAAAGGATAATGTTATAATAACAGAAATTATTTTCTCAGTCAGCAAGGGGTAGACTCACTTCCACTTCATCCCTTCTCAAAACATGTTAATTGGTGCTACGTTTGCTTCTGTCTTTATAAATATAAAATAACAAATGCACTTTTCTTGCTTTTACCTTATTTTAAAGAGCAAAATTTCTCCATATTTTAATTATTCATAGGTTCCCTTGGTTCTTTTTTTAACCTAATAAGTTTACTTCTTAGGTTTAGTAATATTAATTGTGACAGCTATGTATATTTTAGCCTGGGAACGAAATATGAAACCAATTATATGTTCTAATGAATCAAAAGACTTGATTATTATTCTGATTGTAGGAGATCCACTGACATAAGTAAATGTTTTAGAATAAAATTTAAAACTTAAAAATCCTAACTCAAGTTATTCAATGTGAAAAAAATGTTAAACTGTGTTATAAATACTGTAATTCTGTTATTGATGTGAGATATAGAACTCTATTTGAAGTAATGAAGATTCAAGTTCTGCCTTTGACCAATATTATCTGTCTGACAATTAGCAAGTCACATAACTTTTTGGTGAGCCACCTGAGTTTCTAAAGATATCTTAGTTATAGATAAATTTCTGAGTTGCATGCATGCAGGGGTTTTCCATAAAGTGAGGTAACTATACCAATGAAAATACTGTTCCAGATCATAGAAACAAAAGAGAAATAAAATCCTAAGTGGTTCAAGGAAATATATTATCAGAAGAGATGGCCCAGTAATGTGGGGTATCAACTGACCAGAACTGGTACCAATAAAAAATAACATGTTGAATTTATGGGAAAACATCAAGTTGAATTCAACAAAATGAGAAGGAATGAGTAGGTAATTAATTGTACTGAAGGAAGGAATATTCACATTGTGAATACCTGGTTCTTTGAAATATTAAAGTGCAAGACCCTACATAAAGAAAAGTAAATTCTTGTTTGAATGATTAAGAGGTTCTCTTATTTCTCTCAGTAATAACATGCTCTTAACGGAAAATCAGATCATTTGTTCTGAAGATATACATGTTCATGTTTGCATGAAATTCCGAAGTGAACACTGAAAAGAGTTTGTATTATCACTGGAGAGACACAGAGAGAGAGAGACAAAAAGAGAGACAGACAGACAGAGAAAGAGGCAGAGAGAGACAGAGACAAAAAGAGACAGAGACCGAAAGAGACAGAGCCAAAGAGACAGAGAGAGACCGAGAGACAGAGAGAGGAAGAGAGACAGAGACAGAGAAAAACAGAGTTTCTTTTCTTATTTCCAAATTGCTTTTAAACTGCTCTAAAAATACTTACACAAATGCAGAATCCATGAAAATGTAATCGTCCCTGGTTCACATCTCAGGCAGGTTAATAGGTCTTCAGACTTCATTTAGTGCCACATTTTTAGACTATCATAAGTTTTAAACCTAGTTCCACGTTGACAGCTTAATGGTCAAATAAGCAAGGAGTTAACTTACTTTTAACTTCTAAACCTTATGACCTCTCTCTTAGAGCCATAAAATTGACATTTTAGCATGCCCCCCCTTTTTAATGTAGCTTTCAAACTTCCATATGTTGCAATGTCTAAAGCAGCTGTCTGTGTTTACTTTAAAGGCCTTCCAAAATATTTTTATTTCCCCCTCCCCAACTTTCCTTGTGATGTCCTTTGTGAAGATAGAAATGTCAGCAAATCTGCTGTGTCTCTTGCCCTTCTATTTTTTTTCTTAAGTCAAACTTCAAAGTCACTTTATGGATCCTATAAGGAGAAAAGGGAACTCCAGCAGGTTGTCAGGGTTTTTTTCTACATATATCAAACCCAAAACTGGTCACTGTAGATCGTGCTCAGATAACCAAAGGTTAAAGCCTAAATCATTCTGTTTGGGGCACTGACATCTTGTTGTCCTTTTTCCTAGAACTTGGAGGTCTCACGTTTAGTCATCAAGATCTTTAAAATTTTGTATTTTACTCTGGAATCATTAAAACTGCTATATATAATTTTTAGATAGTTGGCATTTACACAGCTCTTTAACATTTGCAAAACAAAAGGAATTTGATGTGCAATGTGTATGCACAATGAATTTCATTATGCAGTGTATATGTACATACACTGTATTTGCACGTATTGTACCTGCAAGCAAGTTCCGCAACAGAGTAAGGTCTCCATTTTATGCTTCCGGAAATTCTAAGTCTAGACTTGCCCAGTGCCATACAACAGAAAATTTTTAGAGGAAATTCAAATTCAAATTCAAATTCAAATTCAGGCATTTGTAACTTCAAATCCACTTTGGGCATTACCTATATTATCAAAGGTATGATGGAGAAAATTCTCCGGACCACAGTGATTCATGACTTATAACCATACATTTTACATGGACCAGGGCTATTGAAAGATTGGGAACAATGTCAGGGAGAGATCAATACAAATTTATGGGATCTGATGTGGGTTCTCCTTCTCTCTCTCCCTAGGTATTATCATTTCTTAGTGGTTTTTGTCATCCATTTTAAAATTGGTGAATTCCGAAGAAAACAGTGATATGCAAAATTCTGTTGGTTATCAGTTAATATATACTCTATGCAATCAAAATATAAAACAAAACCCCTCATTAATTACATGTGGGGGGAAAAAAGCTGCTAAGGAGCATCTCAAACTCTCCTGTCATCTTTATGTTGTTAAGCAATGGGAAAGTATTTAGCTGAATTTCAGAATTTTAAGAGGGAAATCAAAGAAAAGAAGCTGTTTGGATGGCTAAAAAATGAACAGTGAACTCTAAATTCAGTATGAGATCAAGTATCATTTTACAACATATGTAAAAATTATCATTATACATCGTCTTTACTCACTTATGTATATGTTGTAAAACCCAGTAGAATACAAACGGGGAGGGGGGGTCTTTCCTCTCTTTGAATGTCCCATTCCAATCTCAGCATTTGGTTCACATTAGTTATTAGTTATTATTATTTCATCATCCAGGCCTCACTGGACTCTCATAACAGCAAGGCAGTAATTCTCTCATCCTTTTTTCTTCTTTTTAATTGTTTTTTCTTTTTGGAGGGGGGAAGGTAGGGCAATTGCTGTTAAATGACTTGCTCAAAGTCACACGGCTAGTGTGTGTGTGCACGCGCACACATGCGGGCATGCACATTAAGTGTTCAGATTTGAACTCGGATCCTCCTGATTCCAGGGCTGGTGTTCTATTCATTGCACTACCAAGCCAACCCTCTCCTCCTTTTTTCAAGGAGAAGAAAAGTATGGTTGTATTGTAGAGTTAGTACAGGTGAGCTAAGCACAATGAAGGTAGGAAGATAGGTTATGGCCAAGTTGGGATCAATTGTAAACCTCAGACAGGGAAGTTTATGGTTAAAATAGCAATAACTTGTATTTTTTATTCTATTCTATTCTATTCTGTTGTTTTATTTTGTCTTGTTGATTGTCCTTCACTTTCTTTTTTTCCCAAATTACTTATTTATTTTTAGTTTTCAACATTCATTTCCACAAGTTTTTGAGTTACACATTTTTCTCCCCATCTTTCCCCTAGCCCCACCCCAAAAGTGCGAGCTACTGAAAACCCCTTACCCATCTGTTGTCTCTTATATCCTCCCACATCACTGCCCTAACTTTCTAGTAGGGCAAGATGGATTTCTAAACCCCAGTGCCTATATATCTTATTTCCTGGTTGTATGTAAAAAACAAAAACAAAAGAAAAACAAAAATACTTAAACATTTGTTTTTAAAAGTTTGAGTTCCAGACCTTTTCCCTTCTTCCCTCCTTACCCCCCCCCCACTGGGAAAGTAAGCAATTCAGTACAGGTTGTACATGTGTAGTTACCCAAATCATTTCCATTGTAGTTATAATGTGAAAGACTAACTATAATTCCCTCCATCCTATCCCGATCCCCACTTATATTTTTTCCTTTAACCCTGTCCCTTTTCAATTTTTTTTGCCTCAACTTGCCCTCTTGCCTAATTTGCCCTCCATTATATCATGCTTCCTCTTATCCCCTTCCCCCTATTTTCCTGTAGGGTAAAAAACCCAATTGATTGTGCATGTTATTCCTTGCTTAAGCCAAATTCAATGAGAGTAAGATTTACCCATTCCCTTTCACCTTCCTGCTGTTCTCCATTGTAACATTTTTTTCTCTTGATTCTTTTATATAAGATACTTTACCCTAATCTACCTCTCCCTTTCTCTTTCTCCCAATATATTCCTCTCTCCCCTCTTATTTTTTTTAATTACACCCCTTCACATTCAACTCATCCTATGTTCTCTGTCTAAGTATACATGTACATACATATGCAAACACTCAAATATATATTTATATTTACATATACCATATTATACATAGATATATACATATGTGTATATACATATATATTATCTTTATACTCATACTAAGAAAAGTTTTAAGAGTTACAATTATTGTTTTTCCATATTGGAATGTAAATAGCTCAACTTTAATAAATTCCTTATGATTTTTTTACCTGTGTACCTTTTCATTCACTTATTTCCTGTATTTGAAAGCCAAATTTTCTGTTCAGTTCTGGTTTTTTCATTAAGAATGCTTGAAAATCCTCTATTTTATTGAATTACCATATTTTCCCCTGAAGCAGTATACCCAGTTTTTCTGGGTAAGTGATTATTGGTTTTAATCCTAGATCCTTTTACCTCCAGAATATCCTATTCCAAGCCCTTTGATCCCTTAATGTAGAAGCTGTTAGGTCTTGTGTTATCCTGATTGAGTTTCCATAATACTCAAATTGTTTCTTCCTGACTACTTGCAATACTTTCTTCTTGACATTGAAATGCTGGAATTTGGTTATAATATTCCAAGGAGTTTCCTTTTTGGGTCTTTTTCAAGAGGTAATCAATGAATTCTTTCAATGTTTATTTTGCCCTCTGGTTCCAGAATATCAAGGAAGTTTTGCTTGATAATTTCTTGAAAAATGATGTCTAGGCTCCTTTTTTGATCATGGCTTCCATGTAGTCCAATAATTTTTAAATTGTTTCCCCTGGATCTGCTTTCCAGGTCAGTGGATTTTCCAATGAGATATTTCACATTGCCTTCTATTCTTTCATTTGTATGGAATGTTTTATACTATGTTGATTTCTCATAAAGTCACTAGCTTCCATTTATTCCAATCTAATTTTGAAGAAGCTGCTCTCTTCAGTGAGTTTTTTACATTCCTTTTCCATCTGGAAAATTTGTCTTTTTATGGCATTCTTTTCCTCGCTGGTTTTTTGGGGGCTCTTTTGCCTTTTTTGTTAATCTATTTTAAGGTGTTATTTTCTTCAGTATTTCTGGGGGTCTCCTTTAGGAGGCTGTTGAATCTCTTTTCATTATTTTCTTGCAGAATTCTCATTTCTCTTCTCAATTTTTCCTGCACTTCTCATACTTGATTTTCAAAATCCTTCTTGAGCTCCTCCATGACCTATAACCAGTTCAGCTTTTGATGAAGGAGTTTTGACTTTGTTGTGTTCCTTCTGTTCCATGCTTCTCCAAAAAAAGGATTCTATGGTCTGTTTGTGCTTCCTCTGCTTGTTCACACTGCTATCAAATTACTTGAGTTTTGAGTTCTTTGCCATGGTAGAACTGTGCTTCCAGATTGCAGAGAGTTATGTCCAAAAGCACTGAGGTTTTTGCAGCTGTCAGAGCTTTTAGGAGGGCACTCTCTCTTCAGCCCCCACAAGCTCTAGCACACATGCCACACACCCCAGGACCACCATCCAAGACCATGATACAGATACAAGAAGGTTAAAGAAAGAGTGATTACCCTCTGAATGGTCCCTTGGTCCCCCTACAATCTGCAGGCCAGGAGTTCTGAAGGCAGACATGCAACAGCAGCTGCAGCTGCCTTACTTCCACCATTTTTCTTACTGGGGACAAGGACCAGACCATGTTCTTCTCCTCGCAGTTTCAACATAGTTCCTGACATAGTTCATAATAGTTTACTTTCTTTTTGTCATTTATGATTTGAGAATTCTGGAAACCTCCACAACTGCTAGTGATTCAATCTCCTGAAGTCTGATCTGGAAGTTTCCAGTCTGGTCTGCCCTTGGGCCAGAACCTTGTCGCTCATTTTGGACTGAGCTAGGCTCTCAGCCCTGCATGATAGACCCTTCCTGCCAGCCTGCTGGGCTTCCTTCCACAGGAGATTTGTTTCTCTCTGTCACTTTGTGGTTTCTGTAGCTCTAAAATTCGTTTAGATTCATTTTTTACATATATTGGAGGTGGTGGGAGCCAGAAGCATGTGGAAGTTCTTTTTCACTCTACCATCTTGGCTCTGCCCCCCCAACTACTATTTATACAGTGTTGTAGAGTATACAAAGTGCTTTACATAAATTATCTCAATAGATTTTCATAGCAACCCTTAATATAGATTATGATTATGATTATCCTCGTTTAACAGATGATGAAACTGAAGCAGAGGGATGCAAAGTCACTTGATCAGAGTCCCAGAGCTAGTAATTATATGAAGCAGAATTCAAAATCAGGTTATCCTGACTAAATCCTGTTTGGTGCAGTGCAATCCTTAGCCACTATATTTATTTTCTTTCCTAGAGGCAACAGGTAGTTAGCCAAAGAAGGATATTGGCTTAGAGAGTGATATGGTTAGATCTATGATAAAAGGACTGCACTCTGGCAGCTCCATGGAAGATGGATTGCTAATGGGAAGTATTTGAAGTAGGGAGAACATTGCAATGTGAGTAGCTAGATGGAATTATATATGAGAAGTTGTTGAGTCATAAATAACAAAACTGGCAATTGATTAGATATGCTGTATGTCCTGAGTTTCTGTACCACGTAGTATTAGTATTATATTTAAATTGGATATCTGGAAAACATCCGAAACCACATGTCCAAAACAAACTTGATCATCTTCTACCCAAAACTAATTGCTCTTTCCAGCTCTCAGTTGCTCTATTAAGGGCACAAGCTTCAGAATCTAGGAATTTTTCCATTACTTTTGAATACTCTCTGTGTCTCACTGCACATATAAAATCAATCAACAGATTGTGTTGTCTTTATCTCCATGACATGTCTCACATTTTACTTTTCTTACTCATCAGTGTTACCATCTCTCACATTTCATGCCTGTATTATTGTGATGATTTCCTAGTTGTTCTCCATGAGGCAAGTCTCCACTCTGACCCACAATTCATACAGTTGCCAAAATGCTTTTTTCCCAAAGAGTTGATACAAATGTATCATTCCTATAAACCAAAGATACCGATTGCTTCCTATTAGCTCTACAATCAATTATAACTCCTTTATTTGGCTCTTATGGTCTAGTCCCAATATTTCTGCTTAGTCAGGTTATACCTATTTCTTCTCCAACAATCTATCTTTAGGGAATTTGTCCTCTTTCTTGTTGCACAAGACTCACAATCATTCACTGTAAGGGTAATTAATTTAGCAGATACTTGGTCCTTAGTAACTAAGGATTAAGTACTTCTGTGAAAGAGGTAGAGGGTGTGAACTGTCTCCTGTGTGAACAGAGAGCGTGAGCTCTATCTCCTGTTGCTGACTGACAGGAGGGGTTTGGCTGAGACAGGAGGCCAGTGTGTGTATACAAGAAGAATTCCAGAAACAGAGAATCAGAATTAGGAATGTTCCTTCTGGTGGCTTCTGGTGGAGGAAGAATAGTAGAGACAGAAGCCAGATGAAAGAGAGAGAGAGAAAAAAAGAGAGAGAGAGAGAGAGAGAGAGAGAGAGAGAGAGAGAGAGAGAGAGAGAGAAGAGAGAAGAGAGAAGAGAGAAGAGAGAAGAGAGAAAGCTTCTCTCCCAGCATCTGGAAGCCAACTGAGAACTGAGTTAGAGTTTCTCTTGAGACCAGAGTCTGGTGAAGGCTGAAGTTGCTCCCACCTGGAAGGATGAGATTACTTCTGGGTCCTAGGGCCAGCCAAACTGCTGGAGTACTGAAGAAGCATGACCGGGATAAGCCTGTGTTTGTTTGTGGCTTTGTGAATTCTTGAGTTCCCAGAAAGAGAAGGTGGTAAAGAGTTTGAGATGTGTTGGACCCCGTGAACTGGACAATGACCTGGGAGCTCTCTTCCCCTGAATCCAGAGGACTGTTTGGTGGATTCAGGTAGGAGCTTGGACCATGGAAGTGGATTTAGGGAATCTGAGAGACCACCCCTAGTCAAGATGAAGAAAAGGCCTACCCTTGGATGAGTGATGAAATTGAAGTTTACTAAACATCAAAGGGTGGAGGGTTTGTGTAATTTTCTAATGATAATATTTAGTGATTAATAATCCTTAGTGACTGATTGCTAGATAATGGACTCATTAAGTTAATTTATGATTGCCCCATTAGTGGAAGACTGTCTATTGTATTGTGAAATGATTGAGTGATTAAGTAACTAGTTTTTTTTTCCCCCTTAGGGAAAGCAGATGATTATTCTTTTGTTCTTTGTTCTAAATACTGTGGCCACTATAGTGAAAACTATGTGGATGTTCTAATGTTAAACTGTTGTGAACACTATACTATATGACTTTCTATGATTGTAATGTTGTCAATATTATATTGTGATTTGTTGTGAATGTTTCCCTTGATTTGTAATGGAATAAATGGAGTGTTCATTATGCTGTGTAACCAGAACTTTAAAAGCTGTTCACATTTTATTAATCTCTCCTTTGGTTGTCATTATTTTTCTAATTTTGTATTTAATTGGGGATTTTCAGTTTGTTCTTTTTCTAGCTTTTTCAATTGCTTGCCCAATTCATTGTCCTTCGTTTTCTCTAATTTTTTGATGTATGCGTCACAGTAGCAGTAGTATGTTCACAGTAGCATTCTTTTGGGAAGCTGCTTGTACATGGCATTACATTGGCCTCCAAACACTTTCACTGCTGTCCCCAAATGTTCACAGTCTAGTGTCTCCTTTTGTCCTGGTTGTGTTGAAGAGGTTACTCAAAGAGGGTTAGGGTTGGCCAAGACCCCAAAATACCCACATGCCAGGTACTGCCAAAAGAATTCCACTCAAGTCTTCTCAGGGAAAGAAAAGCAAAGTTTATTGAAAGTTCAAGTTCACCTTATAGGGTAGCCTCTTAAGGAGCCAAAGTATCTGTGATGCTTGCATTGGGCAAGCAGGACAGAGTAAGTCTGTGCAAAGCTATTCTATAGTGCTCTCATACCACATGAAGGGAAGATGGGATTCTTATATAGAGAGGAATCTTGGGGTGTTCTAGAGGAGGAGTTTGGGGAGGGTCTTCAGGATGAGTTAATGAAGTCAATGCAAGAGTGGATTGATATTTTAATAGGCAGATGGACAATGTAGGGTCAGGTTAGTAACAGAAGTTTGGGCCCAGCCACAATGAAATACTTATGGGGTCTACAAATGCCTCATCAAGTGGGAAGATTCGATCAGACTTCAAGGGGTTTACCAGAGACTGTACCTCAAAGATTCAAGGAGAGCTCAAGGGGGGTCCCAGAGCCTACACCTCATTAGTGTCTCTCATTTATGTAAAAATGGAAGTTTCTACTGATTAATATAAACACTGACAGACCAGTATTCTCGCCTAATTCAAAGAAACAACAAAAGGTATAAATTGGATTTAATTGTTTTGGGAAAAGTGAAGTTATATGATCATTTGATGAAGACAGGGAATATCTTGTGATTAACTGAAAGAATCAGACACATCACTGGGCCAATTCATAACACAGAAAGGCAGACTGAATGTGAAATCAGGAGTCTAGTAGGGTGGGGATTAAATCTAATAATGAAGAACTTCTTAGAGATTGGCCTGGATGACAATCTCGTGCACTCCAAATGGTTAGAAGACATACCAGTAAAAGGTAGGTTCAGGGCTTTCAAGGGCATTGACCATTAGAACCCATCAGAGAGCTACACCTAAGGAGGTATGAGACCTCCAGAAAAGAGAATAAAAACAATTTGT
The DNA here is from genome assembly GCA_028646575.1 of Pseudocheirus occidentalis. Classification (NCBI taxonomy): domain Eukaryota; kingdom Metazoa; phylum Chordata; class Mammalia; order Diprotodontia; family Pseudocheiridae; genus Pseudocheirus; species Pseudocheirus occidentalis. The sequence goes on from CM053597.1 coordinate 185,406,723, forward strand.
CATCAATTTACCTTTGGATACATGTACTCTCTATATTCCAGCCCTGTCTCCCCAAAGCCTAGTGCACACAAGAGGACAATTTTCTCAATTCAGAACAATGTTTCTCTCACAACTCTCTATTACTCAGTGAAAACCTTTTTAAAGCTAAGTAATTATGACTGATAATAAATGTAGAATCATACTGGGAAGTGCTAATGCAAGATAGTATTAGAAAACATAGTGACCCTCAATGAGATTACCCTAAGAATTCCAAAGAGAGAAGTGAGTCTGCTTTCCTCCAAGGCACACATTTACAGCATTCAAGAGAGTCTGGAAAAAGTAGTGATAAAAAGTCTTACATTTACTTAAATTCTCAGATAAAGACCCTTTTAATGGAAACTCTTTCCTTATTTTCTCATCTGTTAGTAGCCTCTGTCCATCAGTGTCCTTACCTTTGTTAATCTAATGCCTGGCTAAATGTCTTGTTAATGGTAGATATATACTTGTTGATTTGATTGACTTATAAAAGCAAAATATACCCTCTTTATAAAGTCTGCAACTTTAAAAAATTGTTGGGATGACAAAAATAATTTATTAAAAGACATTTAAGACGAAATTCTGGAAAACTACAATCACCTTTTGTACTTGCTATATACTCTTTAAGATCTCAAGATAAAGGGAAAAATATGTCTCCCTAAATCAAAATATACACTATGTCCTACAGCAAGCAAGAGTAATATCTGTTTCAGCTGTCACAAGCATACGAGCCATTTTATTTCTGTCCTAACTCTTAGGTGACTTTAGTCCTTAAAAGTTTAAATGATGAAAACAAACTTTTTATGGGTCTTATTCCATTCCTTCTCAGGACAGTCTCAGGAAATGTCAATTAGTGTGAAAGGATTCCAAGATGAAAACATGAACTCACAAATACTCTCTCATGGCTAAAGATTAGTTATTATTATTAATATCATTGCCTTTATCATCATTATCTGATCAGACCCATGCTTTCATTGATATAAACAGCTCCCTTTAAGGAACTCCCATCACCACTGTCAAATATCAACTATTCTATAGGTTTTTTGTGTTAGAAAGTTGTCTATGGCATTGAAAAATCATAATATTTATTGAAGGCCTCACAGTGAGCACAGGTGAGAAGCAGAAAATGAACTCGGGCCTATTTACTCCAGGATCAGTTCTCTCTCAACTAGGTAAGGCTGCCTCTCAAAACTATTTTTGCAACATAGAAGCCTTAATTTCTTTAAAAATAATGGTCTTGATGTCCTTTAAAAATGCATCTGCATTACTTCCCACCAATTATACCCAATCTCACCATTATCAACAGAGCTCTTCATCAGAAAAACAATATGTAGACAAGAAGCAAAAATCAAACATTGGCCATTTCAGAAAGTGTATGTTCATTTTGTTCTTCTAGTCAAGCTCTTTTTACCAAATTGTGGGAGGAATTTATGCCATAAGTCTTTACATTTGAGCACAGGTGTATTGATGATGTACTTCATTTTGCTTGAAGAAATTTAGGTATTTGGACTTATGGAATGTCTCCCTGCTTACTCTTCCCTATCTCCTTTAACAGATCATTCATGCTTCCATTCTCTCCCCTCTCCCATGTCATCCTCCAGACAACTGTCAACGTGTTCTTTGTAGATCACAAGATCTGCCAAGTCACTCCTCTACTCAAAAACAATCAGTAGTTTCTTGGAGCTTTTAGGATGATATATCAATCCTATATGAACATTAAATCCCTTTGCAAACTAATTCCTAATAATAGGACTTTCTGTAGGTCAAAGGAGCTAGGACTAAAACCAAGAATCACCTATACAACAAAACTGAGTATAACGTTTGAGGGGAAAATATGGTAATTCAATGAAATAGAGGATTTTCAAGCATTCATGATGAAAAAAACAGCTGAACAGAAAATTTGACTTTCAAATACAAGAAGCCCAAGATGCATGAGAAGGTAAATAAGAAAAAGAAATCATAAGGAATTTACTAAAGTTGAAGTATTTACATTCCATCTTGGAAAAATGATAATAATTACTCATGAGACTTTTCTCAGTATGAAGATAGTTAAAGGGAATATAGATGTGTATATGTATATTATGTATAATATATATATATGTGTGTGTGTGTGTATATACACATATATGTATGTCTACGATGGTGTATGTATATATAAATATACATATGTAAGTGTGGTCATATGTATGTTCATGTATACACAGAGGGCACAGGATGAGTTGAATATGAAGTGATGATATCTAAAAAAAGAAAATTTAAGAGGTCAGAGAAGAATATATTGGGAGAAGGAGAAAGGGAGAGATAGATTAGGGTAAATTATCTCATATAAAAGATGAAAGAGAAAACTGTTACAATGGAGGGGAAGTTCAGGAAGGCGAAAGGGAATGGGACAATCTTATTCTCATTGACTTTGGCTTAAGGAGAGAATAACAAACATACTCAATTGTGTATCTTACCCTACAGGAAAGTAGGAGTGAAGGGGATAAGAGGGAGGATGATAGAAGGCAGGGCAGATTGGTGGAGAGGGTAGTTAGAAGCAAACATTTTTTAAAACAATTGGGTCAACGGAGAAAATAGCATAAGTGGAGGGCAGGATAGGATGAAGGGAAGTATAGTTGTTCTTTCAAAATATAACAATTATGGAAATGATTTGGGTAACTACACATGTACAATCTATATTGAATTGCTTATTTTCCCAGTTGGGCTGGGTGAGGAGGGAAGAAGTGAAAAAATCTGGAACTCAAAGTTTTAAAAACAGATGTTGCAAAAAATTTTTTCTACATGCAATTGGGAAATAAGATATACAGGCACTGGGGTATAGAAAGCCATCTTGCCCTACTAGAAAGTTAGGGGGGTTATGGGAGAGGATATAAGAGAGAACAGATTGGGGCAAGGGGTATTCAGTAGGCTTGCTATTTGGGGGTGGGTGCTAGGAGAAAGAAGGGGAGAAAAACTACAACTCAAAATTTTGTGTAAATGAATGTTGAAAACTACAAATAAATAAATTATTAAAAAATTAAAATAGATGATAGTATCTTTATGATCAATTTAGTATAAGACAATCAATTATTGGATCCTAGGCCTCATGGACACAGGTATAATTATGTCAAATTTTTATAAGGATGCTTTCATACAAAAGAAAGTCTTTCTATGTTCTCCTATCACTGTCATATACATGGTCCTTCGTCTAGTCTGGTTCATGGTATTTGGTGTATTTTATATTTAAAAACTTCATTTCTACAGGAAAATTCTGTTGGACTAGATAATTGTTTCTGTGATACAGACTATTTCTTCATGTTGAATATTTTTTATCTGATATTACAGAACTTAGCAGCTATTTACTACTTAAAATATGCCTACAGTGCATACCATCACATACTATTTATATATTCCCATGATGTTCAATGTAGTTAGATTAATTATGTGTTTTATTAGGACAGAAATGAAAATCATTCCATAAGCATTCTCCTTAATTCTCTCATTTATAATGGTCTAACATATCATACATCAGTTTTGCATCAACTTTGAAAATAGTCTATCTTTGACATTTGCAGTGAAGAGTAAAATCAATGGCCCAGTGTAAAAAGTCCATAGTTTCCTAGAAGAAAGAGAATCATGAGATAAAAAGTAATGCAACAGGAAAGTCTAGTGTAAAAAAACATGCGTCTGCAAAATACTACAGTAGAAAGCAGGAAAAAAATAACCAGCTGACTGTCTAAGGAGTTTGACTCAGTTAATGAGTTTGGTGGTTTATTGGTCACTCCCACAGTTGTTTCAGTGCCCAATGTCTTCCTCTGAGTCATGGCAAAGCCAAGCTAATACAGCAGTTCTATATTTCTGACTGACTATTATGTTGATGGAATATGCAATAAGCATTATTTCACCAATCAATATTTTCCTGAATATTCTGTATTTTATCCTTACTTCCAATCTGAATCTTCTCTATCCTTAGTCCTTCCCTATACCCATATTTATCCCTACTGACCCTTCCCTATTGAAAAGTCATAAATGTTCTGTGGTCAGTGATCAATCATTGGAGTAAATTTCCATATAAAAATTTGTCTACTGAGTGATCAACGAAGTGAGTTTCTTGCTTCCATATGACCCGTGATTTTTACATAATGCCAATTTGTCCTTTTGCTCCCCTCATTCCTCCAAACAATGCTTTAGTTGATCAGTGCACTTTCCAAAGAAAATCTTACACCAGATTTCAAACGAGATAGCACATCTCATCTCCATGGCTTTCCTTGATCTCTAACTTATAAATGATCTCACCTTTCTCCAATTTTCCCACAACACTAATTGGACATTGACTTTGCACTTTTCTTCTAATTTGCATCACAGTTATTTAAGGTCACAAAGTAGCTCTGATATTAGATTTTAAACTCTTAATGACAAGTCTACTGATATATCTTTGCATCTCCATTATCAAGAACCTATAAGACTTATAATATTTTAATGAATTTCTTGGTGAGATCATGAATCCCACATCCCTGGAGGGAGTTAATCAATGGCTAGATGAACACTGAGTAATGATGCTGTCCAGATTATTTGACTGGCAACAAGTTGGACAGTATAGTATCTAGATTTATTTTTTACTTTCATTTCTGATGTGTCTATATCCAAAATTAGATTCATTGTCTTCCCTCCTCCCCCCAAAAATCCTTCTCCTCTACCTTTATAAAATGATTCTTCCTATGGAGGACACCATCATCCTCCTTTTCACAGGTTCACAACCTGTGTGTCATCCTTGAATCCTCACTCATTCCCCCTTTCCAATATTAAGGAATTTCTAAGCCCTTGTGTTTGCATTTTTATATTATGTCTACTCTGCCCTGCCTCCTCCTACAATACTACAACAACCATGGTAGGTTCTTATCTCATACCTGTGTTATTTTGATAGTCTATTGTTGTTTTTCTATCTGCCTCAAGACCCTCCTCTATTAAGTTTATCACCCACTAAGCTCTTGAACTGATCTTCCTAAAGTATGTCTGACTATGTCACTACCCTTAATTCAATCAAATCCATTCACTTCCTATTGCCTCCAGAATTAGATATAAAATCACCAGTTTTTTTTCATAAGCTGGCCCCTTCCTACCTTTCCAATCTTCTTACTCTTTGCTCTCCTCTGCATACACTTAACTTCAGAGATACTGACCTCCTTGCTGTTTGTCTCACACATTCACCTCTTATCCCCCATGCCTTGACCTCTCTTCCTCTGACTTCCTAAATAGCTACCTTCTAAACTTCTACTTCCTAAGCTCTACCTCCTCTCTTCCGTGACTTCCCTTAATTCTCAAAAAAGTATAACCTTCTGAAAGGTCTTTTGAAGATCTTTTTACTTGTAATGCCTTCACTCTGAATTAGATTTTAACTATTTGAATAGCAAGAAGGGATAAGACCTAAGTGACCTTGAGAAAATAAAATTGACCAAAGCTAGCAATGAATTGGATATGCTGAGTAAGAAAGAAAGGAGACTCAAGGATGGTTCTAGAATTAGATTGGAGGATTGGGATGATAATGGTATAGAGAACACAAAAAGGGAAATGGAAAATATGGTATAGTTTCCTATCAAATGAAAAAGTATGTATATATGGATGTTTAAGTAAATATGTATATAGATGAGTGTGTCCTTGCATGTGTAAACTACATATACATTTACTTTGAAACATACATATAAATACTGACTTTGGCAAGCATATCAAGTGTAAAAATGTATGTTTGTGTGTGAGAGAGGAAAAAAAACAGAAACAAAGATAAAAGGATGGTGACAACCATTCATTAAGCACCTCTTAGTTAGTCATTGTCCTTCACTCTGAAAGAGGACCAAAAATGACATCACTATGTAAGGGGTAAGTTATGGTGAGTCTGATTGAGGCTGATCAGACAAATACAAATTGCCAAAGCTCTACCACAGGTCAGACACAAATAGCCTATGTGAACATTTGGAGCAGAGATGTCTCTAAACTTGAGCATCTCATGTTTCTTTTAAGCTGCTGCAATTTTCCTTTGCTCATAAAGCACAGTACCTTCTTTGATGTAGGCATGTGATGCTGAGCAAGTGTTGTTCCAGTGTTTCCCTTCTTCTGATGATAGAGTGTCAGACCTACAGTCCGGAAAACTCATCTTTGTGAGTTCAGATATGACCTTAGATACTGACTAGCTATGTGACCCTGGGAAAGCCATTTAGCCTTGTTTGTCTCAGTTTCCTCATCTGTAAAATGACCTGGAAAAGAAAATGGAAAACTATTTTAGCATCTTTTCAAAGAAGACCCCAAATGGGATCAGAAAGAGTTAGACATGATTAGAAACAATTGAATAATAACAACAAATTAAATACTAGGTATTTCACTACATACTTTACTACATATTTACTACATACTTCACTACATATTTACTACATATTTACTACATATTTCACTACATACAACATTAGTAGGGATATGTTATGGTTATCTGCATATTACAGTTATAGAAACTGAAGCAGACAGATTTTAAGGGTCTTGCCCAGGTTAAACATGCTAGTAAAAAGTTCTGTTTAGGAGCAGCTAGGTGGTGCAGTGAATAGAGCATTGGCCTTGAGTCAGGAGGGCCTGAGTTCAAATGCAGCCTCAGAAACTTAACACAAAATGTAGCCATGTGACTTTGGGCAAGTCACTTAACCCCAATTTGGGGTTAATTTAATCATTTCCAAATTGCTTACAATTGTATTAATCCCATAAAATTCCTAGAGCATCCACTTACTAATAGTGAGGGAGGGTAAATAAATCTTCCTGGGCCATACTGTGAATCAATTTTTTAATGTCAAATTAACACTATATACCTTTTCAGTCATATAACCATACCATTTCTGAGTTCTAATACCCTTGGCCCTCAAAAAAGGAAATATTAACCTCAAATGTATATATATAAAGTTTGTACATATATATATATATATATATATACATACATATATCTATATATAGATAGATATATACACACACATATAAATAAATACTCACACGTATATGTATGGATGTATATATGTGTGTATATGTGTACATACATATATATTTTTCTGTTCCCCTTTCCTTAATATTAGTTTTGTATAAAATATCCCTAAGTAATATAAATTCCCAAAACATGATTTACATATATCCCAATTAATATATGTAACTATAAGTTTATTTTAACAGAGCTCATAATTTTACCAAATTACATATTTTAGAAATGCACAATGTCCCAAACATTATGTATTTAAACTTCCCATTAATAATTTTTGGTGAATGTATTTCCAAATAACTTTACACAGGAAATAAATTATAACTCTAAACTGATGAGCTACAGGCTCTGGGAACCCCCTAAACTCAAATTGAATCCTTCCATTAAATGAAGCACTTGCCTGAGGCCATAAGCCCTTCCCTGTGGCTTGGCCCAAACCTCTGCCACTCCCTAGCCCTCCTCTGTTTCATCTCCTGGTGGAGGAATGTAGGGCAGGGGTAGGGAAAGAAGCGGGTCCTAGGGGTGTTCTTTTCCCCCAAGTCAGCCTCCAAAAACTTACTAGTATTTTTCATTACTATTTCCAACACAAACATGAAACATTCCAGACACACAGACACGCAGAGACAGATCAGACATAGAACATTACAGAGTGCACCCAGAAGGTAAATCTAATTCAGACTGGTCAAAACTCAGAATCCTTTCCAAATTTTTCTTTCTTTCATCTTTTCTCTTAAACTCATGTTTAATTTGGTTGGAGATCATTGCTGACCTTCCCAGGTCAGAAAACCCAACCAATTATGGACAAACACCTCACTCATTCAGTCACCAATGAAGCCTACCAGATGGTGCCCTTATCTCAGTCAGCCCAACCCATACGTTTAGCTGAGAGCCATTGCTGGTCCCTGCAGGTTAAAGAAAAACCTAACAAATTAAGAGTCAAGGACCCATAAGGTATCTTACCTACAAGGTATGTGCACATAGTTTGCATTACTGTCTTTATTTCCACCAGCTGACTAGAGTTTCTTGGTTCCTCTTGGTATGTTCCTGTTCCTCCCAAAAGTTCCTCTCTCTGGGACTTTACCCATGTAGAGCTGGAACTCCCCGTCTAAGTCCAGAGACCACTGGAGAAGTCTCCAGAGGGTGCCTGCCTCAAGGCGGGGAGCAGTTGTTTACAAGTGGGGACATCCAAGACCAGCCACCAAATCTGTGTAGGGTATGGGGGCCCAAAATATCCCCTCCCCCAGAAAAATTAAAAAATCAGGAGCATCTTGAGGAAGGAACAGGAAATTTTATCCTCTTCCCCAGCAGGAAGAGGCCAGTCCTCTACATGGTGGGGATCCAGGAGAGGAGGCAAAGAGATATCTTCCATATACTTTTAAGGGCAGAGTTAAGTGTAGAGCTTTTAGTCCACAGGATCCTTTTGACCTTTGTTGCATGTGTCATTGTTATTTAGCAAAAGCTCAAAATGAGTGCAACAAAAAAGAGCTCATTTTGTCTATAGACAAATTCCATTATAATGAAACATATAGCAAATGCTAGACAGAACAGGAAAGTTAAGGGTAAGTCATTTCAGTTTTCCAGCATAGAATCACACAAGCCTCCAACTACTTACGATTTTATTAAATTTGAGATGATTACAGTCTTCATTTTCTATATTCAGTCCACTATTTAGTTATCTCCTAAGTTCATTCCCCTTCCTAGGACTCAATAGTTCAAAGACTACTCTCACCTTTCACCTCCCTCCAACTCCCTACACAGGCTGCGGTGCGCACACACACGCACACACGCTGCACAAACCTCCCATATTGCCCTCTCCAAGCTTGGGAAAAATCAAATACTATTTTTTTCCTCAGTCTCCTAGTCATGACAGAGACAGAGACAGAGACAGAGAAAGACAGACAGACAGACACACACACACAGATAGACACACAGACACAGAGATACAGAGAGACAGAGAGACAGAAAGACAGACAGACATAGAGACAGAGACAGAGAAACAGAAATATATTGAGTCAGAGGCAAAGAAACAGAGACAGAGAGAAAGATTGACAGATTGAGAAAGAAACAGAAATAGATGGAGAAAAAGAGTCAGAAAGAGACAGACACAAAGAGATAGAGACAGAAGGAGAAGGAGAGAAACAACAGAGACAGGGAGATTCAGAGAGAAATAAAGCAGAAAAAAAAACAGAAGTGGAGGTATAATGTCCACATATTGATAAATGTGATTGGGAAGTATACTAAGAACCTTGCAGATTAATTGAATTTTTTGTAAATTGCTGAGCATACAGAAATGAATAGGAATTTAATAAATGTCTTCAACATTGAAACACAATACCTCTGTTTATAAAACCTATTTGTCATCATGTTTATAGTAAATCATTGGAATATTCACTCTGTAAGTCTGAATAAGCTCAAAGTCAAACCCTGCCTTTATTTGAAGTTAGCTATAAAGCAAACAAGCATTACCAAAAAGATTTCAAATCTCTCCTCTAGATGAACTCACAAATTTTAAAACAGTCAAAGTTTGAAATCCCAATGAAAACATTTTTTGTCCTTCTCAGTTGGTAGCTACCTCATTCTTTGTTTTCACGGCACTCATCTCTTTCTCATAGTGTGATGGATCACATTACCTCTGCCTATGCTGGAAAATGGGATGTTCTGTCTCCATGGTCGTGTTATTATTACATGCAAACAACTCAGCAGGAGTTGGGCAGGGGAGAGGGCACCATGCTGGACACCACAACTTCTAACTTTTTATGAAACGTTGTGTGCAGTGACTTCATTCCAGGAGATGACAGTGACAGTAATTTTACTGTCCATTAAGAAGGTCATGTGCCCTGCTAAAAGTAGGTATTAGCAGATAGAAGGTTCTATGGTTGGATTTTGTTTTAGTAAAAACGTCAAAAGAAGAAGACCTGTTACAGCTTCCAGTACTTTAGACTCTATACATGATTTTGGAGGCACTACAGATTTGGAGTAAGTCAGGGCTCAAATTGAAGCCCTTCCACTTTAGTACGTGTGGTGTTGGCCAAGTCCCTGGACCTCTCCGAATATCACTGTATATGTCAAATAAGAGAGTGGAACTAGATGAACTGAGATCCTACCAGTTGTAAATCTGTGATCCTAATCCTGTCTTCCCACAGGTAATCTTGTGATTTCCCAGGCTTTAAAGTGGTTGTTTTACATTGAAGAAAGAGTCAGAGTTCACAGAAGATCTTTATGTGACTCTGCCTCTGACTCTTAACCACATTAACCCCCATGAACCAAGATTTCCTCCCCTTCTAAACTGAGACAAACCTTTCACTACAAATCTCAGCAGACTAGGGGTTAGGGGTGAGGTGGAAGATGGAGTAATTTGCTATGGAAATGGAACTCTTCTATTCTATCGTTATAATAGCGATAAATGCAGTTGTACACAGGGCCATACAACTATTACCATTATTATTCCCAGATGTATGCTGGAATGATCAAATATGCACATTTTTGTCATATATAAATATGAATATGATTCACTAACAATTTGGAGCAGCATACTAACAGAATGTCAGTGTTCTTCAAATGTTCACTCCCTTTGCTTTCCACTCTAATATTTTAAAGAAAATGTTTTATTGATATTTTGTTGCTTTGACAATAAAGTTATTTACTATAGTTATCTCCTCTCTTTCATTCCACTCCCCCAAAACATCCTTTGTATTAATAATGACAAATATTTAAGAAAAAAGATGAAAGAGTGACCTAGTGGGATAATGTATATATACTTCCGTGTTCTTCATACATATCTTTTTTTTTCAAATTGGATCATTGCAGAGACAAAAATAGCTTTTCTTTTAAAGATTAAACCATAGATTTATAGTGAGAAATTTATACAGATGAAGAGGCCTAGGGAAGCTAACTAGACCAGAGACTCAAAAAAGGTCGCCTCATTTCAAATCGAGTATTCTTTGATTACTTATAATTAATGATTGTGCCTGCACAAAATAAAATCACTTTGACATCTGTTTCTGTTTGTTTGTTTGTCATTTGTCTTGTAACTGTTTTCAATCACATTCTGTCTTCCAACCAAACTGGACGTTTTGTTTTTTTTCCATTCCTAAAACATGACACTATCTCTTGTCTCTGATTTTTGTACTAGTCAGCTCATATGCCTACAATACAGTTTCTCCTTACAATACCACCACCCACTGCATACAAGCAGAGTTGTAATTCCTCACTTCCTTCAAGTTTCTGTTTAAACATCATCTTCTGCATCATTTTTTCCTATGCCTCTCAACTGTAATGACTTCCTCCTACCTTATATTTCACAACTCTAGGTATATTTATATGTATTAACTTATATTATGAATTACATTTTATATGGACTTGTCTCCTCTGTGAGAATATAAGGAACTTACTGTTAGGGATTGTCTCATTCTTTGTACTTGTATCTCAGTGCCTAGTACAGTGCCTAGCATAGAGTAGGTGTTTAATAAATGTATATTAATTAGTTACTGGTTGAGTGGGGAGGAGAGTAAGCAGTAGAAATGGACATATTATAAAATTACATACACACATATACATGTGAAGAGAGAAAGGGAGGGCAGGAATGAGGGAGAGAGTAAAAGAGGGAAGGAGGAAAGGAGGGAGGAGGGAAAGACAGGTGAGGGAGGTGATAGTGAGCATGGTGATCCTTTTTCATTGCAAGGGAATGGTAAACATCTTTACTGTCAGACAGAGTAAAGAACAGAAAACATCCTGTTAAGTAAAATGGGGGAAAATAAACTCTCTAAAGTTTATTTTCATCATGCTAAATGTTTTATTCCATATAAAGTGTCTGTAGGCCAACAGGTGAGAGAGAACCATACCCACAGAGTGTGTGACAACTCAGAGAGCACATTCAACCTTCCTTCTGTGCAATACATTGCACTGGAGATGAGAACTTGAGTTAGTGAGACCTGAATTCAATTGAAGCCTCAAGAAGTCACATTGCTGTATGAAATTTGGGCAAATCATTTCATCTTTACAAGACATTTTTTCCCTGATCTTTGAAATAAAAGGGTTGGATTCAGAGTTTCCCAAAGTTTTGGCAGGTCTAAATTGATTAACCTATGACAAAAAGTCTTTGACTTTGGAAAAAAAAAACTTTCAGAAAGTTACTTGATCATTTGTTGATTTTTAAAAAATGGGTTTAGGTGAATTCCATAGGGAATAAAATATCATTCTAAGCAAATGCAGCTAAGACACTCAAATCAAATTCTACCATGTCTCCAACATCGCTATGACCATATAGATATGGTCAAAGTGTTCCTTATCAGTTTCTTTACCTTCCTCTAATGCAAGAAGTAGGCAGTTGACATAGTATGCCTCAGTTAAGTAACATTTCACTACGCATTTTATGAAACTGTTATATTACCCTAGAACTATGGCTGCTATAAAACTTGCATTTCTTAACGTTGCAATAGCTTTAAAAATGTGAGCTGTTGCAGAGTGGAGTGATTGTAATCAGGAGAACAATTTACAAAGTAATTAAAAATGAAACCGGAAATATTTCCAGAATACTGAAAAATTCCTATGAATGCAATGATCAATCACTATTCTGGAAGACTGATGAATCAAGTTCCCTAACTCTTAGGAGAAATTGTTAGACCAGAAATACAAAATAAGATAAACATTTTCAAAAACAATATTCATTATGAGTGTTTTGTTTGACATGAAAGGGTTTTTAATTTTAATTTTAATGGCAGTGGAGGAAGAGCAATGCAAAAGGAAAGGTAAATATCATCAATTGAATAATTCAAAATATGCAAGAAAATTGAAGAAAGTTTTAAAAAGGGGACATAACCAAGTCTGTTGCTGTCATCATATTGCATTTAATACGTATCTAAAAACCAAGCTTTGAATAATAGATTCATAGTTACATACGCGATACTCTTTCTATTCTATGTATATGGAAATGTCAGTGTTAGTTGATGTTTGGTAAATTCATATTTAACAAAGGAAGATTTTAAAAGATCATTACAAGGATATCCATTTGACTTTGTTCAACAACAAAGCCTCTGAAAGGTTAGAGCAACTTTGCATTCTGTAACCATCATTTTCACAATCACTATTGTTTTCACCAAAAGTTTCTAATCAACAACAAAAGATGACATTGTACACATAACTGGACCCAAATATGTAGTTATTACCCTGTCATATGTCATCAGCAAGCACCACATTCAGAGGGAAATCTTTTTTAAACAACCTGTCAGAGTTAATTGGTATATCCTGTAAAATAATCCTTAATAAATAAATATGTAAAGCCTGTAATGTAACATGAATTGTTTTCTTAGAATATTCAATAGGGCATTGTCAGATCCTTTTAAGTTTTAAAATTAAAGGAGAAAAATTCTTTCATACTATATTATGGAAGAATTTCTAGTCTATAATTCTGAGTAATGTCCATGTTCTGGTCATAGACATTGTATAAATTTTGTTTTTGTAATGTACATATACTTCTGTGTGTAAATATGTACTTCAAAATGTATATTCATATAGCAATGCACATATATCTGTATATTTATGCTTCATCAATTTCCATTAAATTATACTCTTGACACATAAAATAAACACATGTGAATATATTTATGTATATTATATGTACTAAAATATGCATGTATATGCTCTTCTATCAATTTCTATCAAAGTATAAATAACACACACATGCATATATATCTGTATGCACATGTGCTTATGTATATGCAATTGTATATGTAAGTGAATATATTTACTACCTATAGCAAGTTCACATTATAGTATATGTGATTTTCTGTATGGTCTAAAATAGACATACTAAAAAATAAATACATTATAATCAGGGATCATCTTTCGTACTCACAATAACCTTTCTGAAATCCATAATAATTTGAAGTATGTTTTATATATTTACATGGGAGATGATGGGGGAAAGGAGTATTGTATGAATTCCTTTTTTTAAAAATAAGGAAATGGTATTTCAGCAAAATTCCCTATTCTTTTTTTTTTAATTTTAATTTATTTTCTTGGTTACATCATTCATTTCCACAAGGTTTTGAGTTACAAATTTTCTCCCCTTTTTTGTCCCTACCCCCCAGCCCAGAACATTGATCCCACTGTAAGACCCCTCCC
>CM053597.1:185421341-185447247 GCA_028646575.1 Pseudocheirus occidentalis
GCAGCCCCACCTCCCAGCCTTGGCTCACTGAAAGCACACCCCAGGACCAGCACTCAAGATCACAATCCAGATCCAGGCCACTCAATGCAAGAGCCCTTGGCCTCAATGGATCACGTCAGCCCCCCTGCTATCTGCAGGCCGAGGGCTCTGAAGCAGCCCAGTGGGGGCCGCTGCGGCTCTCAGATGTTCCTGCTACTACAGCCGCCTCCCTCTGCTTCCTTGCCCTGGGAGCAGTTTGGCCGGACCTGCTCTTCTCCTCCCGAGTTAGCGAAATCCACTGACCTTTCTCTTAGCCTTTTTTTCTTCTGGCATGATCGATGTGGTAACTGTGCCTCCAGTGCAGCCAATCTGCTCTCCTATAGACGTGGCTCCCGCCCGATGCCCCAGGGCTTGACCCGGCTGGGGTTTCAGCTGCGGCTCCCAGAGTGCTGCGAGGAGCCCCACCTGCTGTGCTGCCTGTAGCAACAGATGTGCTTTCTGTCTTGTGGAGAGTTTTGGAGCTTGAAAATCTGTTTAGCGTCCCATTTTATGGGTTTTTTAGCATGTTTGTGTGGGAGCTGTGGTTCTTTGCTGCTTCTATGCCGCCATCTTGGCTCCGTCCCGAAACTGAGTTTTGCTGAGGGCAAGGACCTGGGAGCTGTCTACCTCTGAGGACTGGATGAGGACCTGGCAGATGTCTGCTTCTGAATCCAGGTGCTTGTTTGGCATATTATAGAGGGAGCTGGAGCCCTGGAAGGGGATCTAGGGAATCAGAGAGACCTCCCAGAATCAAGATGAAGGAAAGGCCTCCCCTTGGACTAAACTGAGGTGTGCTGGAAACCAAGGGGTGGCAAGTTTGTGTGGGAAGTTTGTGTGGTTTTCTAAGGACTGTATTGGTGACTAATGATATTTAGTAATTGGGAATCTAGCTGTGACTGACTGCTAGATGAGTGACAGATTAAGTTAATGGTTGCCCCATGAGTGGAAGATTGGTATATTGTGCATTGATAGATTGAATCTTTAAGTGAGAAGTTTTTCCCCCCTTGGGGAAACCAGGTGATTCTTCTTTTGTTCATTGTTATAATTATTGTGTCCTCTGTAGTGAAAACAGTGTGGCCATTCTAATGTTAAGCTATTATGAACACTATATTGTGACTTTCTCTGATAAGATGTAATGTTGTGAATATTATATTGTGAATATTGTACTCAATCTTGATTTGTAATGGAGTAGAGTGTTCACTATTACTGTGTAATCTGAATCTTAAAAGCTGTTCACAGTAGCAGTCTTTTGGGAACCTGCTTGTGCTTGGCTTTACACTCCCCTACTTGCAAAGGCAAACAATTTGATATTAATTATATATGTTGAATTCATGCAAAACATTTCCTTATTTGCCATATTATAGAAACACAGACACAGACACAGACACAGACACACAGACACACAGACACACACACACACACACACACACACATAAAACAAAGTAAGAAAAATAAAGTAAAAAAAAAGTATGCCCCCGTTTGTCAGAGTTCATCAGTTTTCTCTCTGAAGCTGGATGGCATTTTTCTTCATAGGTTCCTTGTTACTGTCTTGATCAGAGTAGTTAAGTATTTCACAGTTGTACAATCTTACATCATTGATCTGTGTACAATGTTATCATGGTTCTGTTCACTTTAGTTTGCATAGTTTTATACAAGTCCTTCCAGGTTTTTCTGAAAGCATCTTGCTTATTGACTATAGCAAACAGTATGCCATCAAAATCGTATAGCAAAATTTCTACAACCATTCTCAAATTGATGGTTATTCCTTTGATTTCTCATTTAATGTCATCACAAAAAGAACTCTCTTTCTATATATGTATATATATAATGTGTATGTGTATATATATATAATGTGTATGTATATATATACATATAATTTGTATATATAAATATATATTGTACAAATAGGTCCTTTTCATTTTTCTTTTGTCTCTTTGGAATATAGAATTAATAGTGATATTCTTAAATCAGAGGGTATGCACAATTTTATAACACTTTCAGCATAGTTCCAAATTGTTCCTCTGAATAGTTAGGCTCTTTCACAACTCTATCAACAATGTTTTAGTGTTTCACTTTTTCCAGATCCCATCCAGCATTTGTCACTTTTCTTTTGTATCATGTTAGTGAATTTGAAAGATTTGAGGTTTTAATTGTTTTCCTAATCAGTAGTTATTTAAGTCATTCTTTCCTAAGACTATTAATAGCTTCTGAAAACATCCTGTTTTGTATCTTTTAGCTATTTGTCAACTTGAGAATGGCTCTTATTTTTAGAAATTTGATTCAATTTTCTATGTATTTAAGAAATGAGGCTTTTATCTGAGAAACTTGCTGTTTTTTTCCTTTTAATTCAGCTGAATTGGTTTTGTTTGTACAAAAGCTTTTACATTTCATTTAATCAAAAATATTTACTTTACTTCCCTGATCCTCTGTATCTTTGTTTGATCATAAAATCTTCCCTTATCTAGAGATCTGTCTGGCACACTTTTTTGTTGTTGTCCCTTTGTTGCCCCAATTTGCTTATATTATCACCCTATAAGTCTAAATCATTTATCCATATCAACTTTAACTTGGTATATGGTATGTGATGCTCTATGCTTAGTTTTACCAAAATGCTTTGTAGTTTTCCCAGAAATTTCACGCAAATGTTGAGTTCTTACTTTAACCTTCCATCTTTGGGTTTCTGAAACACTAGATTACTATGTTAATTTACTACTGAGTATTTTGTACTTTATCTCTTCCACTGATCATTGTCTTGACCATTACTCCTTTCTAATTTAGTTTAAAATCTAAACCTACTATGGTGCTTTGCTTCACATTAAAAAATTTATTCTCTTGGTATTCTTCACCTTTGATTCCTCCAGATGAATTTTATTGTTATTCTTTTTTTCTTGCCCATAAGATAATTATTTGTAACTTTGATTGACATGAAACCAAACAAGTAAATTAATTTAGGTAGAATTATAATTTCTGTCATATTGTGTTAGCCTAGGCTTTCAGTAATTAATATTTCTCCAGTTATTTACATCTGTCTATATTTGTGCATAAAGAGTTTTGTAATTGTGTTCAAGAAGTTCCTGAGTTTGTTTTGGAAATGGACTGGCAAATATTTTATATTGTATGCAGTTATTTTAAATTGAATTTATCTTCCTCTTACTGCTGATCTGTGTTGGTAATATGTAGAAAAGCTGATGATTTATTGCATTTATTACATATTGTGTGACTTTGCTAAAGTTGCTTACTATTTCAATTAGTTTTTTATTTGATACTCTACGGTTGGCTAGGTAAATCATTGCATGCTCTCCAATGAGTGATAGTTTTGTTTCCTCACTGCTAATTTTTATTCCTTTAATTTCTTTTTTTCTTTTTTAACTTTGTTTTAGACAGAAATTACTTGCTCTAAGAGAGACTCCAATGATTGTTTTGCTTTCCATTGCTTTTCATAGGCATGGGCATTATATCTTGTCAAACCTTTTTGTTGTTTGTTTGTTTTTCTTGCATCTTTTTATATAATCATACAAATTTTGTTGCTTTTATTATTGATAGGATTAATTATGCTGACACCATGCATTGCAGATATAAATTCCACTTCATTTTACTGTGCAATTTTTATGATATATTCCTGTAATGTCATTGTTAGTATCTTATTTAATGTTTTTTTTTGCATCGATTTTTGTTATGGAAAATGGCCTATAATGTTTTTCTATATATTTGGCTATCAATCAATGTCCTCTTTTTCATTAAAATATCCATTTTTCCCTTGAAGGATTATACTCAGTTGGGTAGGTTATTCTTGGATGGAATCCCAGCACTTTTACCTCCTGGAATATCATATTCTAAGCCCTCTGCTCCTTTAATATGGTGGCTGCTAAATCTTCTGTGATCTTGACTATGGCTCCATGGTATTTAAATAGTTTCCCTCTACCTGCTTACATTTTTCCCCCTTTTCCCTGGGAGCTCTGGAAATTGGCTATAACAGTTTTTGGAGTTTTCATTTTGGAATCTCTTTCAGGTGGTGATTGATGGACTTTTTCAATTTTTATTTTACCCTCTGGTTCTAGGATAGGCAATTTAACAAAGTAATTTTTTGAAATGTGCTGTGTAGGCTCTCGCTGATCATAGCTTTTGGGCAACCTACGTTTAAAAAAAATATATTTCCTTCACCTAATTTCTAGGTCAGTTGTTTTTCTTATGTGGTATTTCATGTTTCCTTGTATTTTTTACTCTTTATTCTTTGTTTTATTGTTTCTTGATGTCTCATACTGTCATTATCTTTTTCTTTTTGCAAATCTAGTTTTTATTATTTTATTTTATTTTATTTTTTGCTTTTTTTTTTTAGAGGGCAGTTGGGGTTAAGTGACTTGCCCAAGGTCACACGGCTAGTTTTTGTGTTAAGTGTCTGAGGCCGGATTTGAACTCAGGTACTCCTGACTCCAGGGCCGGTGCTCTACTCACTGCGCCACCTAGCCGCCCCTAAATCTAGTTTTTAAAGAGATATTTTCTTCAGTGAGCCTTTTTAAAATCTCTTTTTACATTTGGCTAGTTAAAGATTTATTTTTATCAGTTTATATTTTGTAACTATTTTCCCATTTGGCCAATTCTATTTTTTAAAGTGTTGTTTTCTTCAGTATTTTACTGCCTTTTTGAAAACCAAGGTGTTAATTTTCTTTTCATATTTTTATTTTGATTTAGCTAATTTCTGGTGAGTCAGAAGTCTAATGGAAAGAGTATCATTGGATTCTGGAGTCAGAAGACTTGGCCTCAAGATTTGAAGTCATATAGGAGACTTAAAAATCTGGCAGGCATTTGTAGTTCAAATGATCAGGTTAAAAAAATAACCTTCATAAACTCAAAGGTAACTTGGCAGCAGACTTAATGAGAATCAAGTGGCATGTTCTTTGAGAATTAATACTTTTGGGGAAAATGACTATATAAATTGCCACACTCATCAAATAATGTTAATATTATTCATCCATAGGTGTTGTCCCCACACCTATTCAGCTATATAGGAATGAATTTGGTATCCTATATTAGCTTAATATTTTCATTCTAAAATAAAATATTTTACTATCATAATGATACTGTGAGATACAGGACATTATCACACCATATTTTAATTGTAAAAATACAGAGAGGTTAAGCAGTGTATGGTAAGTCACATATTACATCATTGTTAGGAGTTCCAACTACCTGATTGCTATCTCATAGAAAAAAAATAGGAAAAGGGGAAAGCGATCTCAAATGGAATCATGAGAAGACTTTTTGAAAGCCTTTTAAAATGTTTAACTTGTTAAAGGTTGGTTAACCTCTCTTTAAAAATCTGATTCAAGAACTCTGTCTTTATACAAAGGTAACCCTCTGTGTCACTATTAACAAACTGCTTGTCCCTAAGGACCATGGAATCATTACATTTAAAAAAAATGATGAGGCATCTAAAAAGTCCACATTTAGATTTCTACTTAAGAACATAGGATCTGTCACCTGGATGACATGTATCTGTTTCCTAAAAGTACTCACAAGGGTCTTTCTTAGCTTATTCCCTATATTTAGTCAAGTGTACTATTTTTTTTTGATAAGTGTCAATGAGATTTTTTTTTCAAATGTTTAGAGAGCCATTATTTATTTTTCTCTCATTTAGGTAAAGGGCACCGAAACCTGAATAATGAGGAAAGGTCATGATAGTTTGGGCATGTCTTTATCCTCACATTACTAGATCAGTACTATTACAATCTCTCTCACACACAATAAAATATATATCTTAACAAAACAAAATTGGTTAGGTACTGATGTGGTAGACAATTAGAATCTATTCTATTTGTGCTATTAGAGAAAGCATGGGTTAGAGGAAAAGTAAGTAAATGTCAAGAAAAAAGATAAAGATCAGAAAAAGAAACATCACACAGTTAAAGCAACATCCTTGGTTATTTAAAGTCAACTGAAAAATGGGAAAATAAAGATACTGAGTTGAGTATTATTTCTTAAAAAAGCTTTGACTGATACTTCACATCTACTATATACAATAAAGATACTAAAAACATACAGAAATCATCTCATCCCATTTAAGACTCCGTCTCTTTATCAAGACAAAGCATATGTTATACAAGGAAAACAATAAATTCCTAAATAAAACAGTATCAAATGTTTTTTGATAGGGGAACCTAAGTGGCACAATGAATAGAGCACTGACCCTAGAGTCAGGAGGATATGAGTTCAAATCTTGCCTCAGACATTTAACACTTACTAGCTATGTGACTTTAGGCAAGTCATTTAACCTCAGTTGCCCTGCCTTCCCTCCTCCAAAAAGACAAAAAGAAAAAAAAAGAAACACGGTAGATTAATGACATTTTTTCAAATTAATAAAAATTGGGGGAGAGGAAAATAAATCTTTCAAAACTTGATGGGAGAGCCAGCTATGGCAAAACAGTCTAGAATGCTTTTATATGAACTAGTAAGGAAGGAAATAAAGAGCCTAAGGGTATAACAAATTTCCCAACTGTTCTATTGTAATCTATCTTCATCATTGAAGACAATTAGGACACTTCAGTTGACCTCCCCCTGATAAGGTCACCAGATAGGCTGAGAAATTGCCAATGACACAAAATGACTTAAATAAGAATGTCTGGACTTGGCCAAATGTAACAAAGTACCAATACTGAAAGTAAAACTATTTAAAATGTATTCAGGACTTTTTAAATGTTGTTCAAGGAAGACAAGTTCTTGAAAGAAGGGAAATGTTTGCTAGGGGTTATTGATAGAAGTTGAAAAGTAGCAAGAGTACACTAAATTTATAGTATAACTTCCCATGAATAGGAGCTATACAAAATTGGAATCTTGCTTCAGGAGGAAATGCATTGTTCTTCACTGAAGTTCTCCAATAAAAGCTCAATGATCACTGGTCATTAATGGAAATGAATTCTTACTCACATATTGACTGAAGTAGATGACCTCCATGTGGTCTTTCAATTTTGTGATTATTTCTTTGTTCCATTTTAGTATTAATTTACTACAACAAGGCTAATGTAAAAATATATTTAATAAAAATGTATGTAGAGCCTATTTTAGATTGCATGCCATCTTGGGGAGGGAGGTTGAGAAAATTTAAAACTTATGGAAATGAATGTTGAAAACTAAAATATAATTAATTTATAAAAAAGAAATACAGTTACTTAAAAAAAGAATGGCAATTTGCTAAGGGTGTGCTAATGTTTTTTCTCTTCAAAATATATTTTTATTAATCTGCTAAATAGCATATGCATTTCATTTTTATCTTTTATTTGAAATTCTTACTTCTGTGTTTGTTTTGGGTTTATCGGCTAAATAATATGCCTGTTTTTTTTTAACACAATGAATTTTTTTCATCCTTTCTGATGAACCAATTTCAGTGATATTTGAAAGACTGTGGCAAATAGGAGGCATATCACATGATTGAAGGACTAATGGAAATTAAAGTTATATACGTATGTATAAATATGTGTGCTCTTTGTGTGTGCTTGATTTCAACTGTGTCAGAATTCTAGTGCATTATTAAATAGATGGCTACTGAATATCTAGCATAAGTAGAGATTATCAACTAACGGCAAAATAACTTTTTCCAGAATAGAGGGTAGAAGACAGAGCAATTGGGGGTAAGTGACTTGCCCAAGGTCACATGGCTAGTAAGTGTTAAGGGTCTGAGGCCAGATTTGAACTCAGGTCTTCCTGATTCCAGGGCCTGTGCTCTATTCATGGCACCACCCATCCTCCCCTAGAAATTAAGTTCTAAAATCATTATGTGAAGTGAAAAATCATACTATGTTTTTTTCTTTAAAATACAGAAACTAATCTCAAAATGCTACATAATTTTTATAAATAGTTGTTGCTAGAAATGAATTTAAAACTTTTAAAATAAAAGTCAGCCTGTATCAGAGAAAGCAGATCTGAAATAGTTTCTAGGGAAATACTGAAGAAAAGATTCAATATTTCCATTCCTTTAGTTGCTGAGTTCCTACCACCATTTTGTGAAGAATTCCAACCATCCCATTTCATTTCTAGCCCCATTCATTCTCTACACTTCGCTACCTCATCACCAACAGGCTTCTTACCTTGGGAATATCTCTGTAATGTTCATTTTTCTTTTTAATTTTGAGCCCCTATCCCAGACCATCATTTCTTGGATGACATAAACCATGCTCATCTTATCCTGGTTCCATCCATTTCTTGGACTTAGTCACTTTTCGTCATACTCCATGCCTTCTTAACTACAGTATCTCCCCTTTCCATATCTCGTTCATGTGTTGTGTTCACTGTTAGAATGTAAGCCCCTTGAGGGTAGCAATACTTTCATTTGCATGTATTTGAATTCTCAGTATTTGGTACATAGTAAGCGACTAATGTATTCTCTATGTGATGATTAAATTATCCAAGAATCATCCAACTATCAAAAAATCATAATCTACTCCTCTCCCCATAAAAAAAGTAAGATATCTGAATGAAAACCCTCAAGATCTGTTAGACCCCAGGGGCAAAGAGAAAAATCCAAAGAATCCTTTCCTTGATCCCTTTCTGAAAGAAACCACACAATAAAAACTACCAGAAATTTAGAGGTTACAGGTGTTTTTTAAAGGTCAAATATGAAACAACTCCTGCCAAGGTTCCCAACACCTTACAACTATTGTTTAAAGATGGAATATTGGGTTATTGTATACCAAAAGGCAAAATACAAATGCTTACAATAAAGGATAATTTGTCCTAAATTACATTTAGAAAAAAACTTTAATAAAGGAGAGAACTTCTAAACATTCTTGATGAAAACACAACAACAACAAAGCCGAGTGCTGTTGTTTTTGTTGTCCAATCATTTTTCAGTTATGAATGGCTCTTCATGAACATATTTGGGGGTTTTCTTTGCAAATATATTGAAGTGGTTTGCCATTTCCTCTTCCTCCTCCTCCTCTTCCTTCTTCTTCTTCTTCTTCTTCTTCTTCTTCTTCTTCTCCTTCTTCTCCTTCTTCTTCTCCTCCTCCTCCTCCTTCTCCTCCTCTTTCTCCTTCTCCTTCTCCTTCTCCTTCTCATCCTCCTTCTCCTTCTCCTTCTCCTTCTCCTCCTTCTCCTTCTTCTCCTTCTCCTCCTTCTCCTTTTCCTCCTTCTCCTCCTCCTTCTCCTTCTTCTTCTTCTTCTCCTTCTTCTTCTTCTTCTTCTTCTTCTTCTTCTTCTTCTTCTTCTTCTTCTTCTTCTTCTTCTTCTTCTTCTTCTTCTTCTTCTTCTTCTTCTTCTTCTTCTTCTTCTTCTTCCCCATGGCTAGTAAGTGTTAAATATCTGAGGTTGGATTTGAAATCAGGTTCTCCTGACTCCATGGCTGCTGTTCTATTCACTGTGCCAAATAGTTGCCTCTACCATTTCCTTCTTCAGTTCATATTACAAGTGAGGAAACTAAGGCAAACAGGGTTAAGTGACTTGGCAAGGATTAAACGGTGTGTAAGTGTCTGAAGTCAGATTTGAACTCAGGAAGGTTGGCACTCTATCTACTGTACCACCTTATGGCTCAAAGTTAAGTAGATACTTTGATATGCAAAGTGTACACTCAAAAGAAACATAGAAAGGCAAATGAATTTAAACAAAAATAAGGCACTCTAGGATGATGAACTATTTACATTCTAATAGGACAAGAAATTTAAAAAAAATTTTACAGCCTACAAGAGTCTTACAGGGCATTAAATAAGACTAAGGGTAACAAGCTGGCATAGTGGATAGAGAACTGGGATTGAAGTCAGAGAGACCTAAGTTTAAATCCAGCCTCAGACACATGTGCTGTGTGACCTTGGGGTAAGCCCTTACCTCAGTTTCTTCATTTGTGAAATGAGCTGGAGAAGGAAATGGCAAAGCACTTCAGTATCTCTGCCAAGAAGACCCCAATGAGGTAATGAAGAGTTGAACTTGACTGAAAAAAAGGATAAAATAAGAGTGAAGGCCCGCAAGTAGTTTACTTGTTTTTTTTAATATTATGTTGATCATAGGAGTAGACCACAAGGAAGGGGAAAAGGGCACTACCCAGGAAGAAATAATAATTAAGAGGTAGAATGGGGGGGTGGAACCAAGAGGGTGGCAAAGGAACAGCAAAATTTTGCAGCTCACACAACCACCTTAAATACCCATAAAATATGACTCTAAAGAACTATCAGGGCTCCAAAACTCTCAAAAATACAGGAAACACATCTCTGGCTGAAGGCAGCTCAGCAGGTGGGGCTCAGGTTGGCAAGCTGGGAGCTGCAGCCAGCCCAGCTCAAAACTGAGGCCTGTCTTCAGGGCAGTTGGGCAGAGCCACAGCTCAAGTCTACAGGAGAGCAGATCTACAGCACTGGAGGCAGTTTCCACATTTATCAGGCCAGAAGAAATAAGGCTAAGAGAAAGGACAGTGGAATTGGCTAAACTGGGGGGAGAAAAGTGGTCTGGCCAAACTGCTTCCAGGGCAAGGAAGCAACGGGAGGTGGCTGTGGCAGCAGGAATGGCTGAAAGCAGCAACTGCCTCCACTGGGGTGCTTCAAAGCTCCCGGCCGGCAGACAGCAGTGGCCTGAGGTAATTGATCAGGGCCAATGGCTCCTGCATTGAGTGGCCTGGAACTGGATTGTGGTCTTGAGTGGCGGTCCTGGGGTGCCTTTTCAGTGAGCCAAAGCTGGGAGGGGCTGCAGCACCCCCCTAATAGCTCCAGCAGCTGTGAAAACCCCGGTGATTTGGACAGAGCTGTCCCCCTGTGGAAGCAGAGTTCCACAGAGCTAAACATCAAGCAATTAATTGACTGGCCAAAATGAGTAGAAAAAGGAAGCAAAGTAAGAACAGTAATAAAACTCTAGAATCTTTTTTGGGGGGCAAAAAGGATCAAAACATGGAGCGGGAGGAAGACAACACAGCGAGAACTCCCACTCCAAATGCTTCCAAGAAATATGAAGATTGACTACAAGCCATAGATAAACTTAAAAAGAACTTTGAAAACCAAATAAGAGAAGTGGAGGAAAAAATTGGAAAGAGAAATGAGAATGATGCAAGAAAACCATGAAAAGAGAGTCAACAACCTGACTGAAGAAAACAACACCTTAAAGAACAAAATAACCCAAATGGCAAAAGGAACCCAAAAAGCCAATGAGGAGAAGAATGCTTTAAAAAGTCGAATTTGCCTGATGGATAAAGAGTCTCAAAAGCATTCTGAAAAGAATAATTCTTTCAGAATTAGAGTGGAGCAAGTGGAAGCTAATGACTTTATGACAAACCAAGATACTATCAAATGGTTAAAAAGAAATGAAAAAATAGAAAGCAATGTGAAATATTTCCTTGAAAAAACCACTGACCTGGAAAACAGAGCCAGGAGAGACAATCTGAAAATTATTCGACTACCTGAAAACCATGATCAAAAAAAAAAAGAACCTGGAAAGCATACTTCAAGAAATTCTCAAGGAAATTTGCCCTGATATTTTAGAATCAGAGGGAAAAATAGAACTTGAAAAAATTCACCAATCACCTCTGGAAAAATATTCCTAGAAGAAAACTCCTAGAAATGTTATAACCAGGTTCTGGTATCCTCAGATCAAGGAGAAAATAATACAGACTGCGAAGAAAAACAATTTGAATACTGTGGAAACACAATTAGGATAACCCAGGATCTGGCAGCTTCTACATTGAGGGAGCGAGGGGCCTGGAATATGATATTCCAGAGAGCAAGAGAGCTGGGATTAAAACCATGAATCACCTACCCAGCAAAACTGAGTATAATGTTCCAGGAGAAAATATGGTCATTCAGTGAGGTAGAGGACTTTCAAGCATTCTTGATGAAAAATCCAGAACCGAATAGAAAATTTGACATTCAAACACAAGAAGCATGAGACAGTAAACATTGGGAAGAAATCATAAGGAACTTATCAAAGTTGAACTATTCACATGCCAATATGGAAAAACGATAATAGTGAAATAGTAACTTATGAAACTTTTCTTAGTGTGAGGATAAGGGAAGGGGATTCAAATATGTATGTATGTGTGTATGCTTGTGTGTAAACCTACACATATGTCTATATAGGTGGGTATATATGCATATGAATACATATCTGAGCATGTGTGTATGTGTGTGCATAGAGGGTTCAGGATCAATTGAGTAGGAAAAGATGATACTTAAAAGGTGAAATTCTGAGGTGGGAGGGGACTTGAATGAGAAGAGACAGGGAGAGACAAAATTGGGTTAGTCATCCCATACAGAAGAGGCAAGGGATAACTGTTACAGCTTTACTTTCCTTTACTCTCACTGAATTTGGCTTAGGGAAGGAACAATATAAACTCTAAACTGGGTATCTTGCCACATGGGAGAGTAGGGGAATGGGGCTGAGAGGGGGGGCAATGGAGGGAAGGGCAAGGTTTGGGGGAGGGTTGCTGGAAGCACACGCTTCAGTAGAGGGATAGGTACATGGTAGAGAGTAAAACAGGGGGTGGGTGGGACAGGAGGAAGGGACATACATAGGAGGAAGCCTCTCACAATGGGTCTCCTGTGGAGATGTCCTGCATAATTACACATGTACAGCCTGTGTTGAATTGCTTGTCCTTACAGTGGGGGATGGATGACAAGGGAGGAACCAAGAAAATCTATAATTTAAAGCTCTACAATCAAATGTTAAAAAACAAACACACACACATATGTGTGTATGATTATTATTATTATTAACCACAGTATGCAACTGGGAATTGAGACATACAGGAACTGGGGTAGGGAGACCCTCCTTGCCCTACCAGAAAGTTGGAAGGAGGACATAAAGGAGAGCAGATAGGGGAAGGGTCTTTACAGTGGGATCACTGTTTTGGTGTTGGGGTAGGAGAAAGAGGGGGAGAAAATTTGTAACTCCAAATCTTGTGATAATGAATGATGTAAACAAGAAAGTAAAAAAAATAGGTAGAACTATTTAGCTTAATGGAGGGTCCTTAATGAACGAATATAGAATAGGTGTCTAGATGATACAATGGAGGGAACAGGCCTTTGAATTAGGAACACTTGAGTTTGAATACTTCCTCAGGCATTGACTCATGATATAATACTTGCCAAGTTATAATCTCTGTCTACTTCATTTTCCTTATCTGTAAAGTGGGGATAATAATAACATCTAGTTCACAGGGTTGTTAGAAGAAGAAATCAAGTTAATTTATGTAAAGTGCCTCAGAAAACCTTGAAGGATTATATATAAACTCTCTCTAGTCATTATTATTGGTATTACATGGAAGCACAAAGAATGGTAGGAAACAGCATTATATAGCCTCATTTTCATTTGAACCAGACAAAGAATGTTTGAATATACACACAGGTTTTTTTATTTATTTTTTTTAAGTATCCAGCTCATCAGGGAATTAGGTGGGAGTAAGTATGGGAAGGGGAGAACTGAAAGGAAAGGTTAGGTTCATGGAAGGTAAAGTCATGAGCAAAATAAATTGTACCTTTAGAGGGCCATTTTGAAGGGTATTTGAAAGATAGAAAGAAGAGCTGAAATATGTTATTGGAGATAGTTCTAGGAGGGAAAAGGAGCAATGGATTGGAAACAGACTGTATTAGACATAGAACTTGAGCATTGACCACTCTTTCCCACAGCTATCTTCTTTCTAGAATAGCAGTTCTCAACCTGTGGGTTATGTTCAGTTTGTAACAATGAAAGTACATCCTGCATATCAGATATTTATATTATGATTCATAACAATAGCAAAATAATAGTTATGAAATAGCAACAAAAATAATCTTATGGTTGGGGGTCACCACAGCATGAGGGACTGTATTAAAGTGTCATAGCATTAGGAAGGTTGAGAACCACTGTTCTACAGGATGGGGTAGGACAAAGTGGCAAAACTCATATTCTCAACACCACCAACAACAAATAGGACAAGAGGAAATACACAATTAAAATCATAATTATGTATATAAATGTGATAAACTCCCCTTAAAGTAAAAGTGGCCACAAGAATGGATTAGAAAGTAGAATTTAATAAGAACAATGATTCACATAGTTAAAATGAAAGGCTGGTGAAAAGTCTGTTATCCTTCAGGTGAATTCAAACTACGCTGTGGGGAATCAACTGATCTCTCCAATCATCAATCATTGGAGACTGGCTAAAGGAGATTCTGATAGCCATTTCTTATTGGACAATCAGATGGAGTTATAGAGTTTAAACAACGTTCAATTTAATTAAAAGAAAATCATTCAATTTATTTACAACTATTCCAAATATTTATGTTAGGTATTAAGGCCCACCTGGCCATGCAAACAAGCAAATCAAGCAATCTTTCTGCTCACAAAGTTTATGTTCTCCTTTTCGGGGTGGAGGGATTGTACCGTTTACAGGGTCACTTGGTTGTTGTCTTTTATCTTCTATGAGGATCAAAATGAGATCCCTGTGCTGGGGTCATGGTGCAGCATGTGCAGCTGTGACTGATCAGATCAATATGAAAGGGCCACCTGTCTGGCACAGAGGTAATGCTAAGGAGATGCGCCTTCTAGGAAAACAAGATCGCCTATGCAAAGACCCAGTAATGGCACAGAGGAGCCAAGATCTGGGAGCATTTGACTGAAATATAGAATGTGTCTTGGACATATATATGAACTAAGTCTACAAAGTTAGGTAAAAGCCAGAGTTTTGAGGTTTTAATACAAGCAGGTATATATGTCTATATGTATATGTGTATACACACATATTTATATACACACATATACATATGTGTGTATGTATGTGTGTGTATACACACACACACGAGAATGGGTTGTGAATGGCAGGGTATAAGAAAAGGAAATAAGAAAAAGGAAAAGCTACCTAAGCTATTTGAGCAGGGGGAATTAAAAAAAAAATTCTTATCTGTGTCTACAACTCTATTTCCTGCATCAGAGTGGGTGGTTTACATCACCTAGAAGCTTACCCTTATGGCAATGTGATATAGGAGGAAAAGAACACTGTCCTAATCTCATCTCTGCTACTTGCTAGTTGATGACATTAACATTTTTCAATCTCCATAAGGTAATTCTCCATCTTTCAAATCATAGGATTGTTATGTGGATCAGTTGCATCATACACACACACACACACACACACACATATCCATATAGATATATGTGTGTGTAGGACAGTGAGATGGCACAGTGAATAGAACAGTGGCCCTGGAGTCAGGAGGACCTGAGTTCAAATCTAGACCCAGACACATAACACAAAAACTAGCTGTGTGACCTTGGGCAAGTCACTTAAGCCCAATTGTCCTACCTTCCCCCTCCAAAAAGATGCATACTTACACACATGCATACATACATGCATACACACATACACATACATGTATGTATATATGTATATATACTATATGTGTATATATGTTTATATGCATATCTATGTATATGTAGGTATATATGTCTATATGTGTATGTGTATACACACATATTTATATACACACATATACATATGTGTGTATGTATGTGTGTGTATACACACACACACGAGAATGGGTTGTGAATGGCAGGGTATAAGAAAAGGAAATACATTTTGCTCTATTTTTATCCCATTCTTGCCATACAGCTGTTGTGGATAAGGGAATGTAACTTTGAGCAGGCTCCATTGGATAAGAATAACAGACAAATTCAAAGTTAAGGCTTCTTTTCAATTCCTGAGTCATTTACAGAGGAGAGATGCTTTGTGGCAGACAGAACACTCTACCTAAAATCAAGACAGCTCAGTTTAAAATCTAATCTTTCTTGCTTACAGTGGAATGTCATACTCTCCAATTCTTCCATTTTCTTAGCAGTAACATTGATATAATAATATTTATTTCCTTATTATCAAGATCCAGGAAGATAAGAAGTAAAAAGCCTGGTCAGTGTTAGAGCACTAATTCCCATGATCTCACTCAGAAGGAAGTGCATAACCCAGCCCTTTATTTTCTTCACGTGAATTTCATCTCTTTGATTTCATACAATGGGACTGCTTTTGCATATGATAGAGATGATGATGATATCAGTGGCGGTGATGAGGACATTTACATGATATTTATTTCGTATTTTGAAGCTTACAAAGTCCTTTGTTTTGATTATTATGTTGCAATGGGGCCCATTTGCTGGAGAGGCCCTTCTGAGTCTTAACATTTTGTTTCAATGCCTCACTTGGGCTAACTATCTGCCACTGTGATTCATTCTTCTTCCATGTCCAGAATATTTTCTTTTCAATCAGCTTCAGTCCTTGAGCCGGGGTACCTCTCTGACCAGGGTCTTCATCCTTTGAATCAAATAGACTAGAAGGTGAGGAAGTGCTTGACCCTAAAGGAGCAAAGGTAGACAGTTGTTCTGACTCATTTTTCTTGCTCTTGAACAGTAGGATCAAACATATTGCCAGTGGAACCCTCAACAGTTCTGAATGAGGTCCAAACCAGATTAAAATGTAACTAGAAAATATTTTTAAATGAATTAAAATAAAATAAAACTTGGATCAATTCATATTTGAAAACTAAGCCAATATGTGAACTGCATGGACTTTCATATATGGATTAATGGCCCCCATTTGTATTTGAGTTGACATTGCTGCTCTGGAGTAACTCTGGGAAATAGTTGATAAACAAAACTAAATTGTGGCTCGTTTACAGAGCATCCTCAAAATTATTTTATAAGGTATCTTATAGAAAGTTACTAAAAAGACAGTGTTTGAAACACAAGTAAATCTCAAGCAATGGGTAACACAGGTATGTAGAAAAATACTATTTTGGAATCACTGAATTTCATATTACAGTGCTTCCTGATTAATTTGCAACATCAGGGTAAGTTTGTCTGTGTCTCTTGCCTCTGTCTCTGATCAATCAGGGTATGACTTAGGCTGGGTTAACTATTTTACTGTAGTATCAAACTGGTGCTGTTGCTTATTCTTCTCTTATTAAGAGAAAAGCAACTAGCTTTTTCTGCAAGATTCTTCATGAGTTTCTGAAGAGTTACCTCTCAAAATCAGTGATACGTGACATTATGTATTGACAGAAAAAAACAAAGAAGTTTTGCCTTTGGCGTTTGTATGTTTATGTGCGTGCCTGTGTTTGTGTGTGTGTGTGTGTGTGTGTGTGTGTGTGTGTGTTTACATAGTTCCTCCCCCACCCCACCCCTCCTGGCTCCAAATGAATAATTCCTAAATCCCTGAAGGGTTTTTGTTTCAAGTGAAAACTGAGAATCTTTAAATACATATAAAATCCAACAAACCCAGATAGACAGACAGACAGACAGATAGACAGACAGACAGATAGATAGACAGATAGATAGATAGATAGATAGATAGATAGATAGATAGATAGATGATAGATAGATAGATAGATAGATAGATATAGATAAATGTAGATAGATAGGTAAATGTAGATGTAGAGAACTCAGGTGTATGTGCATGTTTGCTTTTATATGAATTTGTTTTTTATGTATATACATATACATACATGGATGTGGAGAGGGAAAGAGACAGAGACAAAGAGTCAGAGATGAAGACACTCATATGAACAGATTAACTCAAAGAAGGCCAATGATTCAACTAATCCTGAGGATGAAGTTGTTCCTTTAAAGAGAAAATAGTACAGCCTATGTAAACAAGATAATTTTTCTACTTCTCTCTCTATGGTCAACATAACAATATGAAATAAAGTTACTTAAATGTCTGTACGTGTTGGAAAAAAGAAAGGGATTATGTTGGGTATGTGGATATGTGTGGGTGTATAAACACAAAAACATTTATACATATATACATGTTTTAGAATTTTATCTAAATAGCTGAATTCATTAGTGTTGAGAAATTTAATTCTGGCAATCCCTGAAGTGGAGCCTTCATTCTGATTTATACTATTTGGCAGCTCTAGAGAATTTGTTAGCATAACCATCACCCCTCCAACATCATGAGGATGGTCCTCTATGCTAGTTTTTGGTTGTACTCTAGAGATAAAAGTAGTGTTATATTTCAGTAGGGGTGTGGGGGAGGAAGATGCAGGAAGAACTTAAAAGCCAAGGAGAGCAAATCCAATCATTATTTTTCTAAAAATATTCCAGCTTAACTCAGGGGGGAAAGCCATATGGTACAACAAACCACAGGGGAAATTACACTATTTTTTAGAAAACATTCCCACTAGAAAAAGGGCAAATCTTCTGTTTATCATTATATTTTATGAGGTAATTTCAATGAAATCATGGAAGTATTATCATATGAACTGCAAAGGAGGTCCTCTTTTTTGCCAGGATGGTCAAAGGGTGGGGAATGCCAGAGAGTGGCACAACTGAAGCTTATTTTCCATCCTGAAATCAAGTCCAAGGCCTGGTAGTTGGTGAGGAACAGAAGGGTTGATTTCTGTCAACAAAAATGGCCAATATTCTCAGAGAAACTTTTATGTGGGATGTGGGATGTATGTGATGTGCTCAAATTCAGCAACCAAATTGAACTTCTCATTTAGCTAACATTGATCCTTCATGTGGGCAGGGTTTGGTCTTACTCAAATGTTCCAATGTGTGAATAAAATAAGAGCCAGCCCTTGAAGGAGTATCCATGGTGAAAAAATAAGTGATGTCCATTTCTCTGCTTTCCTAGAAGGACAACAGCAGGAATGGTCCTATTCTTTAAATTAAAATATTCATATTTTTTCTGAGAGTAAAATGTTTTAAAAATATGCTTTCCTATAACATTTCACATGTTTCTTTTTAAACAGGGAAAAGTCTAACTAATAAAATACTGTATTTCTGCTCTTTTCCATCTGTTCTAAAAACATGGAGCATGTGTTTTTAGCAATGCACAAGGCAATCGGAAAATATAGTGGAGTTTTTTTGATTGAGTAAAAGGCAGTAGTTAATTTATCATATTTTTAAACAATCATTATGGGAAATAGTTTAGGGGAGTTCATATAGATTTTTTTGAGGGGGGAGCAATTGAGGTTAACTGACTTGGCCAGGGTCGAACTGTTAGTAAGTGTCCAAGGCCAGATTTGAACTCAGGAATATGTTTTTTATTGATTCCAAACCTGGCACTCTATCTGCTGTGTCACGTAGCTGTTATTTATACAATACAATATATACCTGCGTGTCTGGATCTATATTTGCATGCAAGCCTTTGCCAAAGACCCATGATTTCAGCAGTAATGGAAACTCCTGGTGTGAAGACTCCCAAGGCAGATCAAAACCCATTTATCACCTATTAGAAAAATTCTAGAGAGTTGTAGGCAAAATGAGGTTAATTCCTTTGCCCAGGAGCCACAAAACTGATGAGTTCCAATGTAATTTTTTGAATCCAGGACAAATTGATGCCAAAGCCAGAAGTTTCTCCTCTATCCATGTGTACAAACAATCTTTCTATCTCCCTGTGCTTTCTATGTATCTATCTCCTCTCTCTCTCTCTCTCTCTCTCTCTCTCTCTCTCTCTCTCTCTCTCTCTCTCTCTCTCTCTCTCTTTCTCTCTCTCTCTCTCTCTCTCTCTCTCTCATCTATCTGTCTGTCTTATCATCTATCTAAACTACATGGTTTTATTGCTCTTAACAAAGTTGAGATATATAATTTTCAAATTAACCTAATTTTTTAAAGACCCGATAGTTTACAAAAGGAAAAAAAAATCTTGAAAATTTATAGATTGGCTAAATATTTAGTTTTCTGTCTACAGAGCCAGTAAAACTTCTTAAGAAGAAAACAAAGTACTTTCTAAGGTCTACAAATATTTTTGACATGTGATTTAAATAAAAAAAAACATGTCCCTCAATAATTTCCTAGCTGACTGAAAAGCATTGTAAAGCATGAAAAGACATGAGTGTAATGATGCCTGTTGAAACTTTTGAGCTGGGTGGAGTTTCTTATTTCATCTGTAAGAGAAAATATTTTATGAATAGACTTGCATTAAATAGCCACTTCCCAAGGACAATTTTCTTTTTTTAAAATTAGTGGCTCTTTAGCACCGGAAACATTTTGACTTTCTTTAAGCTATTATAGAAGAGAAATACTAAGGCTTCATTTTTTTTAACATGAAAAACTGTACTTTGAAGAAACTGTTCCTATCACATGGACTTCAGTCCCCTATGGGGCCTCTTCAGCATGTCAATGACTTCCTGAAATACTGTGCTCAGAACTGAACACAGTGATCCTGATATGATATGAGCAGAATGCTTTCAATCACTATTATTACCTTCCTCTTCTGGGTGCCATGTTATGCATAATACAGTTTCATGTAACCTTATCATCATAATATTAATATTTGTATTCCTCTTTATCCTCCTCCTCTGACAATGATGATGGCAGCTGTATTAAACTATTTTTGAAACATTTCTTTTTCTTTATATGGAACTGATTAAAATAAAAAAAACATTGAAAAAAATTATGTGAGTCTAAAAAGTCTTGTCTCCCCCTCCTCTTCTCAACTCTATTTAATTTAGTCAAAGAACATAAAAAGAAGAGAACATGTTTGAGGTACTGACACTTGCTGATCCCCCTTTGTCTAAGCAACCCCCTTCCTTGGGGTTTCCATCCAAGATTATCTCCATTTCCCCCTGCAGATATCTTTTATTATGTAGTCATTTAAATGTTGTTTCCTGCATTTGACTGTGAGTTCCTTTAGGACACAGATTGTTCTAGCCTTCCTTTTGATCCACAGTCCTTAGTACATTGCCTGACATAGAGTAAATACTTAATTCTTGTCAGTGACTTGTTTGACTT
The DNA here is from genome assembly GCA_028646575.1 of Pseudocheirus occidentalis. Classification (NCBI taxonomy): domain Eukaryota; kingdom Metazoa; phylum Chordata; class Mammalia; order Diprotodontia; family Pseudocheiridae; genus Pseudocheirus; species Pseudocheirus occidentalis. The sequence goes on from CM053597.1 coordinate 185,442,021, forward strand.
GACAGAATCAAGTTTGTAATGGCATTTATCTGAAAAAAACAAAATCAGCTCCAACCCTATGGATTTTATATTGGTAGGCCCTGAGGAGCTGTGTGTACTCTACATACCTCCTCACCATTTTCCTCATCCATCCTCCTCTTTGCTCACAAGGCCACCCCACTAATTAGGATCCTCATTGTCTCCCATCCTGAGTACTGTGATAACCTCCTCACTGGAGGTCCTGCCTCATGTCTCTCCCTTCTTGAATGGAGTCTCTGCAAGCGCTGATCTGCTCACATCACTTCTCTTCTCAACAGATTCCAGTTGCTCCTTATTAACTCCAGGATCAAACAGAATTTAACTTTATCTCATTAATCAATGAGTATTTATTAAGCTCTTACCACCTGGGAAAGTTGTAAATTAATTACAAAGAATGAAATAATCTGACCTATAGAGGAGTATTAGAGAAAACAGAGATGCATATATTAATATAAATGTGTATATGCACAGAGTACATATACACATATTACCTATGTACTTGTATATTTTATATAACATATGTACACACACACACACACATATATATATATATATACACATTCTCCATTTAAATGATACATAGAGAGAATAAATATAATTGGTAAGACTAATTTTAAATTTTGTGTTTTATAATATGTATAATTATTTGTCTAATAATGCTTTATATACCTTGTAAATAAATAAATACCCTGTCTTCAGGGTGTATGTGTACAAATTTTACACATGGGTTACAACTCAAAAATGAAAATTATTGACGACTGAAGTTGCTATAGATGCCAGTTTGTTCTTCCCTGGACTCTCTCTCCTCACAAAGTCACTTAAATTTTTTGGTCCATCCTAGACAAGAAGTAGCCTTCATCAATGCCATCCCATTGCCTTCTTCGTCAAAGTTAGTATGGTTAGAAATGGACTGAAAATAATCGATCAATTAGTAAAATACTTGGTGTAAAAAATAGAATTCTTTTCGATTAGTCCTGGGTCAAAAGCCATCTCCATTTAAAAAACCTATTGCTAAACAGAAAGGAACTTGTGAACTCAAGTCTCATAAACTTTTTTATTACTTTGTCAGAATACCTAAATAGCCAACATGTGTGACTAGCTTCAGAGGAATGCACTATAATTAAATACCTTTACCATTAAAATTGATCTTTAGCATAATTTATCCATTCTTTAATTGAGAAGACATTTCAGTATGATGTTGATGAGCATCAATCATCTTCATACAGTAAATGTATCAAAGAGCTAATGAATACTCTAGTTAATAGAATGTTGGATGGGAGAAAAGATTTTACTCTCTAATATAATAATGGCATAGTTACTGGAATTACATCCTAGTTTAACACCCACAGTTAATTAAGTATGCTTTTACTCAAAAAATATAGATATGCTCCTTTTATTTAGATATTCATGGTATTATTTTCACTTTGTTTTTTGGAAGCTTTATTCACAATTTCTACATTCACAATAAAATATTTCCTTTCCTGGGATTTGTCCACTTTTGTTTCTTTCTTTCCTTTTTGATCACAGAGAACCCAACCCTTAGATCCTACAGCCTCTATTTTCAATTTTGATTGTTGCAAATGATCCCCAGCTGTACCAACTTTAACCCCCTTTTGTCTGGCCTCACCTATTTGTATTTTTTTCCAGGAAAACTCATCTCCCATATTGCGTAGCCTCAATGGACTTTCTTTTCCTTTGATTGTGATGATATAATGAAATTCAATTATGTGTCTTATGATATGTAGTGGATGATGTGGATTTTATTATTTACTATTTTGAAGAATACATTTTTAAGGCAACAAAGTCTTTTTTTCTACCACTGTGGTTTCATGTTTACTCAGTACTTAACATTTTCAAAGTGGTTTACTGTTTCTTTTTATAAAAGTCTTTTGAGAATGATAATGTCATCATCATGGCTAGAAGACCATAGTATTCTACCTTTTGTTACAGTACTTAGTACTGATATAGCAGTTTAATCTCCACTAAGAACTGTATTATAATTTCATTTGATCCCCAGTGCATCCTTTATGTAGGAGAAAACCAAGGCTGAGAGAGAGTAAGTGACTTACCCATTTACTCTCTCTCTCTCTCTCTGCCTCAATTAATTTCCTCTTCTATAAAATGGTGTAGCTATTATTTAACTTGTTGCTGTATTTATTGACTGGGAGTACCTTATAGCTATGAAATAAAAAAAGTTTTAGTCCTTCATTCTAACCAGTTTAAAAACTAGGGCAAACACACATATTAGGAATGACTGAACAATACTGATGACGAAGCAGCTGAACTGCTAATCCCCCTCTGCTACCTGATTTTTAGGGGACTAAGTGATTCACTTACCTCTTATTTAGGGCTAAGGGAGTGAAGAAAACCTGTTTAGGTTTGGTGTTAGTCCTGGATATAACATTCAAACATCTCAAATGCAGTCTGAAATTAGATTCTAAGTGCCATGAAGGCTAGGGAGATTTTTTTGTATCTTGTCCAAAAGAGTAAGACATGACTAAAAATGACTGAGCAATACATCCCTAGTGTTTAGCACAGTGCCTGCTACATTTTTTGTTGTAGTAGAGTTGTTTCAGAATCATCTGACTCTTTGTAATCCCATTTGGGATTTTATTGGGGAAGATACTAGAATAATTGGCTATTTCCTTTTTCAGTTCATTTTACAGATGAGGAAATGAGGTAAACAGTGACTTGCCCAAAATCACACAGCTAGCATGTGTATCTGGCCAGATTTGAACTAAAGGAAGAGTCTTCCTGACTCCAGGCCCAGTTCTATCCAAGGCACCAACTAGCTGTCCCCAGTGTATATGCACCATACTCCTAAATGAATACAATCTTTGAGTCTTGGCCTTTTTTCTGTTCTTTTTCTTCTTATTAGTTCCAAATTATTGACATGTGGTAGGCAGCTAGATTGGCTTTTTCTTGAATTGAGATGTGGAAGTAGGAAAGCATTGAGGAAGAGATATTTAAAAGTAAAAGTGGAACAAATAAGAATTTCCCAAAGAACTGAACTTCCCAGGTTAATATTTGGACAAAGGCACTGATCAGTTCTTTCTCAAGTGATGTTTTCTCTTAGCTGTATAGTGTATGCTTTATACATTTTTTCAAGAAATGCATTACTATTGAATGTCATTTGCTATTGTCATGTTATCAAAAGGAGAAAAAATACAAAAAAATGTTACTGTCAAGAAAGATGCTTTCTTTATCAAAGCACAAGTACTTTAGGGAAATGAATTCACTATGTTTGGGTAAATATCACCATATCAAAAAATGTTATCCCTCACTTGTTTGAATGAGAGTTTCTGACTCCCATTCTCCTTTATATGAATCATATTGGAATTATCAAACTGTCTGGGCTTAGATATCAGGCCCATCTATTGTTGACCATGAGGCTATTCCTCAGCTTTGCTCTCAAAGTGATATTAAAATGGAAATAAGCCAACAGTAGTTTAAAAGAGAATTCACTCATACATGCCTTCTCTTGACCATCTTGGTCCACTTTTTTTCTTTCCTCTTTCTTTCTCAGTTATTCTTTGATAAATATATTGGATCTAAGAATTTTCTGAAACTAGATGAAAGTAGATGCATTTTCTCCCTCCTGAAGGAAAGAATATTAAAAAAATATTCAAAGTTTATTGAAACAGAGTCTAAGAAGATATCCATGCATTAACCCCTGAAAGAAATTGCTAATAAAGATAACAAACGAAAAAGATTGAGTTGGAAAAGTCTACTGGAGTCATCTGCAGTGCAACACTATTCTTGTATAGATGTAGAAACACAGACCCAGATATATGAAATAATTTGGCCAAGGTCACATTATGATATGTTAGAACTTGAATCTAGGACCCCAGATCATAGGGTCATAAATTTAGATCTATTAGTGAATTTAGAGGTCCAGTAAAAAAAGTACAATTGGGGTGGGTTAGGGTGGATCAGAGATTAGAAGATATGGGTTATCTGAGAAAATGTTTGATAGTTAAATAATTGTTTCAATTTAAAATTTTAAGTTATGGAATAAAACTCTCATTTCTATAAAAGTGTAATAAAATTGATAATTGAACATGAGTATTCAAATCTATTGAATATGATTTGCTATTCCTTTTAGACATATAAGAAAAGGTATGTACATTTCATTTTTCCTTTTTTCCCTTCCCTTTCTCCTCACCTAAATATAGCTACCATTAGACACAAATTATGTTTGTACGTATACATACATGCAAAATCATTCTATATGCACTTCTATTTATCAGTTCTTCCTTCCTCTCGATGTATATAACATTTTCCTTCATATGTCATTTGTTGTTAATTTGTGTATTTATAATAGTCAAAATGACTTCTTCACTGAAAGTTGTTCTTAAAACAATATTTTTTTACTGTATACAATGTTCTCTTGATTCTACCTATTTTGCTCTTCGTTATTTCATGTAAGTCTATCCATGTTTTTCTTTTTTAATTAATTTTTATTGACTTGTTTGTTTACTTTTAGTTTACAAGATTCAGTTCCAGAATCACTTGAGTTTCAGATTTTCTCCCCTTCCCTCCCCTGCTCCTCCATGGTGGCATACAGTCATGTATAGAATCTGCAAACTCACATTGTACAATAGGCTGGTTATATAGAAGCGTTGTAACCAATGGAGTGAACAATGTGAAAAAAGAAACAAAACCAAACATAGAAAAAAGAGATAGCATGTATTGCTTCATTCTCCATTTAAACTCTGGTCTTTCTAGATCTTTCTCTGAATATAGACATCTCCTTCTATTCTGAGACTTGCAGAGTTGTCTTTTAACTGTGTGTTGCTGAGAAGAGTCCAGTTTATCAAGGTTGGTCGTCACAATATCATGTATCTGTAACTGTGTACAAATTTTTTCTGGTTCTGCTCTTCTCACTTAGCATCAATTCATATAATCCTCTCCAGGTAATTATGAAGTCCATCTCCTTCCCATTTCTTTTTTTTTTCATTTATTTTCTTGGTTACATCATTCATTTCCACAAGGTTTTGAGTTACAAATTTTCTCCCCTTTTTGTCCCTACACCCCAGCCCAGAATATTGATCACACTGTAAGACCCCTCCCACAATCTGTTCCCTTTTATGCCCGCCTCCAACACCTCTCTAGCTTTCTAGCAGGGCAGGGAGCTCCTCCCTGCCCCCATCCCTCTATGTATTATTTCCCAGTTGCATTTAATTGTATAGCTTTAAATACTAGATTC
>CM053597.1:185447747-185470644 GCA_028646575.1 Pseudocheirus occidentalis
ATGGAAAAAGAATCTCAAAAGCATTCTGAAGAGAACAATTCCTTTAGAATTAGAGTGGAGCAAGTAGAAGCGAATGACTTTATGAGAAACCAAGATACTATTAAACAGTTACAAAGAAATGAAAAAATAGAAAGCAGTGAGAAATATTTCCTTGAAAAAAACACTGACCTGGAAAACAAATCCAGGAGAGACAATTTGAAAATTATTGGTCTACCTGAAACCCATGGTCAAAAACAGAACTTGGAAAGCATCCTTCAAGAAATCCTCAAAGAAAATTGCCCTGATGTTTTAGAATCAGAGGACAAAGTAGAATTTGAAAGAATTCACTGATCACCTCTTCAAAAATATCCCCCAAGGAAAATTCCTAGAAATGTTATTGCCAGGGTCCAAAATGCCCAGGTAAAGGAGAAAATATTACAGGCCTCCAAGAGAAAACCATTTGAATACTGTGGAAGCACTATCAGGATAACCTAGGATCTTGCAGCTTCTACACTGAGGGATCGCAGGGCCTGCAATATGATATTTTGAAGATTAAGGGAGCTGGGATTAAAACCAAGAATCAGCTACACAACAAAATTGAGCATATTATTCCAGGGGAAAATATGGTCATTCAATGTGGTGGAAGACTTTCAAGCATTCTTGCTGAAAAAACCAGAACTGAACAGAAAATTTGACAAACACAAGAAGTATGCGAAGGTAAACATGGGAAAGAAATCATAAGGAACTTGTCAAATTTGAATTATTTACATGCCAATATGGATAAATGATATTAGTAACTTATAAAACTTTTCTTAGCATGAGGATAGGGTAAAGGAATACAAATTTATGTATATATATATATATATGTATGTATATATATGTGTATATATGTATTCTAACACATATGTCCATATAGGAGGCTATATATGCATATGAATACATATCTGAGCATGAGTGTATATGCATATATAGAGGGTATCGGATGAATTGAATATGAAGAGATGACACTTTAAAAGGCGAAATTTTGAAGTGGGAGAGGACTAGAATGAGAGGAGACAGGGAGAGACAAAATGGGGTTAATCATCCCATATAGAAGAGGCAAGGGATAACTTACAACTTTACTCTCAATTACTCTCATTGAATTTGGCTTAGGGAAGAAATGTCATGAACTCTAAACTGGGCATCATGCCACACAGTTGAGTAGGGGGCATGGGGATTAGATGGGGGATGAAGAAGGGGTTAGCAGGGTCTGGGGGAGGGATGCTGGAAGCATAAACTTCAGTAAAGGGACAGGGACAGGGTAGAAAACAGAACAAGGCAGGGAGGGATAGGAATGAGAGACAGATGATCACTGTCACAATATATCCACTATGAAGATGTCCTGCATTATCACAACAAATAAAAAAAATTTTAAAAATGATTCTATGAGGAACTACTTTTATAAAACCATGGATTAGAGATATTCTTTATTATGTTTACCTTTAATAGTTATTCAAAAGACAAAATTATCTCAGAGTAACAATATATATTATGATGATATGGTGAATGCAATGGCTAAAAAAAGAAAGCAAAAATAAATTGTCATCTAAGCCAGAGCACACTTTCCTACAAATACACAGGGTCAATAGAAAGAAAGGGAACTCACATCATATACTTGTAGAGATATAGTGGACATTTAAGAAAAACATTGGGCTAAGTAATTCATACTTTTGATGTTTCAAGACCTTTCGTTCTCTTGCTTATCATGATGTCCCATACTATTTCCTTTGACTGCGACATCTCTTCTGGCCATGTCACACCACTAGCTCTCTGAGGAAGCAAGTTTGGAATTATATTGCCTACTGACCCAGCAATTCCCTTGAAAGATGTTATAGATAATGGGAGATAGAGAGAAATGCCATCCTTCACACAAAGAAAAAAAACAAAACAAAAAAAGACAAGGAACCACAAATAATAAATTGTAGGATCTCATTTCATTTATGGATCTTTTTTTAACTTCCAGAGCTCACACTTTTTAGAGCTGTCTCCTGCCTCAATAGACTCCCTACAAAATATGTCCTTTGCGAAATACCATGAGGGACATGATAGAGTTTTTGAGCATTCAATGGTTAGCTACATTATATTTCCATCAAGTTTTATTTGGTAACTATTTCACAACCCCTAAAAGATTAACAGTGTCAAATTTTCTTCAGATTTCTTTTTAAGTCCTTGACCATTCAATTTTCTTTATCACCTATCCCTTTGATTCAATATTTTTTATAAAGTGGTCCGTAGTGGGGTAATAGATTAGAGTTCCCTTAATCAATAACACTCCCAACTGGAAAAAAATAACAATAAAATATTTATATAGAATTTTTTGACTAGTCAGCATATACACATGTACATTTAGTACCAACTATGTGCTAAATTCTGTGCTATAGAGACAAAAAAGGCAAAAATTTTCTCCAACCATAATTATCTCATGGGTAGACAATATGCAAGCAACTATGTACAAAGAAACCACACAGAAACACACACACACACACAAACACAATTATACACACATACACATATCCAGTGAAAATATATGGTGGAGGAAGATGGTATTACTTTTTGGTAAGAAGAGGATGAAGGCCAATGACATTGGATCATATGTGGAGGGATTAGGATTAAGAAGATTGTAATTGTAGAAAGGGCCCAGTTTATGAAGGGCTTTAAATGCCAAACAAAGGGTTTTATATTTTATCCTCGAAGTAATATGGAACCACTAGAATTTATTGGTAGTTAGGAATGGTATTAAAGCAGATAAGTTGAACTCTATACTCTAATACCTTTTAATCTTAAAGTAACAGAAACAAATCTTATTGTGAATAAATAGGCTTTCACAGGGTTTACCAAGTATGATGATACTCTAAAAGAATAACAGAGTCTTTAATGGATGTGTCATAGCAATTCTCTCCTAAGCATGGTCTCAAATACTTTACCACATAAATGGATACCTTAATTAATTTGTTTAGCATGATATAGTTAGTAAATGGCTGAGGAACATTTGAACTCTGGCTTTTCAGACCATAAATTTCATAATTGATTATGCATAACTGCAAATGCCAATTATTTCAAAGGAAGTATGTCTGTTAACAAAAGAAGTCAGAAATTTAAAAAATGCATAGAAGCAAGCCAATTGTTTTGGTAGATTTACTGTTAAAGTTGTCCTAACTGGGATTTTACATTATTGGATTGTTTTGAGGAGGTAGAATGATGTGTTTTCCCCAAATTATGGTGTACTTACTTTGAATGTGTGTGTGTGTGTGTCTGTACTTTTAACATGCATATTCTCTCTTTTAATAAAACATAGGCCCTTTGACAACAGGAAATATTTTTTGTCTTTGTTTCCTCAATACTTAGCAGAGTGCTTAACATGCTGTATGTGTTCAATAAATGATTGTGATTTCCTTATGGGGATTCTGGGGAGAAATCAAATTCGTTCTTGATGGAGGTTTTACATCACCTCCTTTATCTTTAGGGCTATATAGATGTGGATCTCAGTTTTGGGACAGATAGGGACAGATAGCTTACCCCCATTTTGCAGGTGAACTGAGACTGAGAAAATTGAAATTACTCACTCAAAGTCATGAATCTAGTAAACAGCAGTTCTAAGATCAAAATGACATTACTTGATTCTCCAAATCCAATGTTCTTACTATTGTTCAAGGCTGTCTATCCTAAATAATGCAAAAGACTCTTTAGTTGCAAATATCAATCACACATATATGGTTATTGCTTAATAAAATGCCAATTAAATAAAGGGAAAAACACACATTACGTGCTTCCTATACACAAAATGATAGGGGCAGCTAAGTGGCCTAGTCGATCGAGTGCCTGGTCTGGACTCAAGAAGAAGAGTTCAAATCCAGCGCTAGACACTCAAGAGTTTGTGAACCTAAGCAGGTTATTTAACCTTGTTTACCTCAGTTTCTTCATCTGTAAAATGAACTGGAGAAATCACTCCAATATGTTTTTTAGGAAAGGCTCAAAAAGGATCATAAAAGTTGGACACTATTGAAAAGAGACTACACAGCAACAACTAAGCAACATGGGGGCAGATCCAGAAACAATATCTTTCCCTCAAGTAGCCTATATTTTCATGGGAGGAACACATATAAGAGAGTGGTGGCCAAGAAATACAACTTTGATCTTGAAAGCTATTGGGAGAATGAGCAGTGCAATAGCTAGGGGAGTCAAATGTCACAAGTTATCCAGGAAAAATGACACAATTGATTTGGTCATGGTTCATGATCTGTGAAGAGGTATAAGAGCAGAAATTGGTGGAAAGGGGGCTGTATAGGAGGTGATGGGAGAGCAGGAGCTGAATTAGTTCTGATTATGGCTTTTCTGAATTGGTATTCCAAGAGACACAATTATCAATTGGGAGGTTAGGAATTTTGTGGGAATTTCAAATGATTCTTGATGAACTTAGGGCTAAGATAATTTAACTTAAACATTTATTAAGGACTTCTTAAAACCATTGTGCTAGGAGGGAGGGAAAGAGGGAGAAAAGGAAGGATGGATAAAGGGAGGGAGAGAGGCAGAGGGAGAACGAATCTCTGCAAAGAGCTTATATTCAATTAATACTCTAGTGAGGGGAGAGGGTGTGTGTGTGTGTGTGTGTGTGTGTGTGTGTGTGTGTATGTGTGCGTGCGCGCATATGCGTGTGAATTAAATTAATAGTAGAATCATACAATAACTTGGAAAAATGACTTTGGAATATTTATGTCCAAGTCACAGGTTTTGAGATCTATCTGAATTTACACAAGGTCTTTAACCTCCTGTCTTCTTATTTCCCTGACTTCTCCAGTGAGGGACTTGGACAAGGTTACCTTCAGAAGTCCCTTACATCTCTAGGTTTCTAGTCCAACTCTCACTTTACAGATGCGTAAACTGAGGATGAGGTTGATTCATAGAATAACAGATCTGGAGCTAGAAGACACCTCAGAGACTATGGAGTGGAAATGAATTATGCATAGACAAGGAATTAAGGCCCTGGAAAGGAGAGTTTGCTCACGATCAAAGGGATATTAAAGCTGATGCTGTATTTGCATCCTGTTCCTTTGACCCCAGGGCCAGGGCTTTTTCCACTGTGTCATACTTCTTCCCATTCCATGACTTACCTGGGTTCCCTCCTTCCTTCCTTCCTTTCTTCCTTCCTTCATTCCTCTCTCTTTCCTCTCTCTTTGTGTTTTTGTTTCTCTCTCTCCCTTCCTTCCCTTCTCTTTCTTTCTCTCTATTTCCTTTCTTTCTCTCTTTCCTTTCTTTATCTCTTTCTCACATTCTTTCTTTCCTCCCTCCCTTCCTCCCTCTCTTCCTCCCTCTCCATCTCCTTCTTTCTTTCTTTCTTTCTTTCTTTCTTTCTTTCTTTCTTTCTTTCTTTCTTTCTTTCTTTCTTTCTTTCTTTCTTTTTCTTTCTTTCTCTCATATAGGTTATTTCAGATCTCAGGGAATAAAAGCCCAGTAACTTGAAGCCATGGCTTAAAAGACTAATAAACTAGCAAGGTTTTCACATACTATAGACACAAAAGGTTACTCTGTGAATTGTGAACAGGGCTGTTTGCACAGTCTGTCTTTAATTGAAGCTCTTCCCCATGGGGGTCTAGAAGCATTTGTATAGACAGATCCTCCCTGAGTTTGGATTTCTGATTGTTCATATAGGAGAATTCAGTTTCCCCCTGAGGTTGCCAGGGTGCCCAGTTATAATCAGCATAAGTATCCTCCTCAAATGGTCTTTTATTGGTTCAATTGAGCATAGTTGTCCCTATCATTTCCTACCTGAATTTGTTAAATATTCATACACAAAAAGAAAACCAGTTGTTTCATCTGCTCTTCTGCTAGAAAATGTATGGTTCATGAATATTCATTGTTTTTGTTGTAATAGATGCCTTTGAGTTAAAAACATACTGTACTGATCTTTAACTGGCACAGATATCATCAGTGATAGTAATCATTATAATAGCAATGCCTGATAATGATAATGTAGAAAATAATAGTATTTCAACTTTGCAAGGCATTTTGTATGACTTCATGAAAGTCAGAATACTATAGGGGAAAGAGTCTCAATGAAGTTGTCTTCAGAGGGCCTGAGTTTGAATTTTGACTTTGGCATTCATTAACACTGTGAGTTAGTACAAGTCACGAAAATTCCTTAGAGAGTCATTTTCGTCTTCTTCCAACTGAGGGGCTTGATTTCAGTTAGTTTACACTGCTTCTAGCAGGAGTGTGCTGGTAAACCTTTAGCTACTGGCTCTCCAAATATACTCAGTGAATTTTAAAATTTAATCTTTTTTTCCTTTTTATTTTTTTTAAATAATTAATTTATTTATTTTCTTGTTTACATAATTCATTTCCATGAGATTTTGAGTTATAAATTTTCTCCCTATCTTTCCCCTGCCAAATACCTCAAAACAGCCACTCCATTGTATAACCCTTCCCCCAATATGTTCTCTCCTATGTCCTCCTCCATCCTCCTTCTAACTTTCCAGTAGGACAGGATGGGTCTCCCTACCCCAGTGCCTGTATATCTTAATTACCAGTTGCATGTAGTTATGATAGTACACACACACACACACTCTCTCTCACACACACATTTTTAGCATTTGATTATAGAACTTTAAATTCTAGATTCTTTCTCTTCCTCCCTCGCCACCCACCCATAGTGGAAGGACAAGCAATTCAATACAGGCTTTACATGTATAATTATGCAGAACACCTCCACAGTGGATATATAGTGAGAGACTGATTATATGTCCCTCCATCCTATTCTGCCCCCATTGTTCTATTTTCTACCCTTTCCTTGTCCCTTTACAAAAATGTGTACTTCCAGCAACCCTCCCCCCAAACCCTGCCCTCCCCTCCATCATCCTCCCTCTCATCCTCATCCCCTCTACTCTCCTGTGTAGCAAGATACCCAGTTTAGAGTTTGTCATTCCTTCCCTAAGCCAAATTCAATAAGAGTAAGGTTGACCCTTCCCTTTTTCCTTCCTGTTCTTCCCCTCCATTGGAACAATTATCCTTTGCTTCATATTAGATGATTAACCCCATTCTCTCTCTCCCTGTCTCCTCTCATTCTAATCCTCTCACATCTCAAAATTTCACCTTTTAAAGTATTGTCCCTTCCTATTCAATCGATCCTGTGCCTTCTATGTACTCATATATACATATTCTCAGATATGTCCCTCATATATATACATCTATATGTATATGTATATTTGTATTCCCTTCACCTATCCTCATACTAAGAAAAGTTTCATAAGTTACAGTGTTCATTTTTCCATACTGGCATGTAAATAGTTCAACTTTGATAAGTTTCTTATGATTTATTTTCTATGTTTACCTTCTCATGCTTCTTGTATTTGAATGTCAAGTCCTCTACCTCATTGAATGAGCATATTTTCTCCTGGTACTCAATTTTGCTGGGTAGGTGAATCTTGGTTTTAATCCTGGCTCCCTATAATGTCATGTACAAGCAAATTCCCAAAAGAATGTTAGTGTGAACAGCTTTTAATATTCAGATTACACAGTATAGTGAATACTCTGTTTATTCCATTACAAATCAAGGCAAATATTCACAATATATCGCAATGTAATATTCACAACATTACAAGATTCAGTACACTGTTCACAACAGCTTAACATTAGAATGGCCACAGAGTTTTCACTACAGTGGCCACAATATTTAAAACAAAACAATCAATCAATTCATAATACAGTAATCAATACTCAATCATTCAATCAATTTATGATACAATAATCAGTCTTCCACTTGGGGCAAATCAACACTTAATCAATCACTCAATTCATTAATACAATAATCAATCTTTCACTCATGGGGCAACCATACATCAACTCAATGAGTCATTAAATACAATCATTAGAAAACCACACAAACCTTCTACCCCTCGGTATCCAGAAAACCTCAATTTCATCCAAGGGAAGGCCTTTTCTTCATCTTGACTCTGAGTGGTCTCTCTGATTCCCTGAATCCCCTTCCATGGTCCCAGCTCCCTCCTGAATCCACCAAATAGTCACCTGGATTCAGAAGCAGACAGTTCCCCGGTCCTCATCCAGTCCTCAGAGGTAGAGAGCTCCCAGGTCCTTGCCCAGTCCTCAAGGCAGTACCTGGCACACACTGAAGTTCACAGGTTCCAGCACATCCCAAACCCTTCACCACTTCTCTTGTCTGGAACTCAAGGATCAGCCAGGCCATGAACAAACAAAGTCTTATCCCAGTCATGCTTCTTCAGTTCTCTAGCACTTCAGCTGGCACTAGGACCCAGCAGGAATATTGGCCTTCTGGGTGGCCTTCACCAGGTTCTGGTCTCAGGAAAACTCCAACTCAGTTCTCAGTTGGTTCTCAGTCAGCTGGGAGAGAAACACTTTCTCTCTTTCTCTCTCTCTCTCTCTCTCTCTCTCTCTCTCTCTCTCTCTCTCAAGAAAACTTCAACTTACTTCTTCAGTCCAGTAGCCCAGCACCCAGAGGCTGAGACAATCCTGCTTCCTCCAACAGGAAAATTCCATTTCTGTCTTTCTCTCTTTCTTTAGAATTCTTTATATATACACATTGGCCTCTTGTCTCAGTCAATTCCCTTCTTCCAAGTCCACAAGGGAGTTCATGCCTTCTCAACTGTGGACAGGATTCACACCTCCCATACAGAGCTTACACCTTCCATACTTAGCCCTAAGTTACTAAGTGCTAAGTATCTGCTAAACTGATTGCTGTTGCACTCCCTTGATCTCTGGAATGTCATATTCCAGGCCCTTGGATCCCTTAATGTAAAAGCTTCTAGATCCTGGGTTATCCTAATTGTGTTTCCATAGTTTTCAAGTTGTTTCTTTTTTGCAGCTTGTAATATTTTCTCCTTGATTGGGGGACTCTGAAACCTGGCTTCAACATTTCTAGGAGTTTTCTTGTGGGGATCTTTTTCAAGAGGTGATTGATGAATTCTTTCAAGTTCCATTTTGCCCTCTGGTTCTAAAATATCATGGCATTTTCAGCCTGGTTGGTTTAGGCTCCCAGCATACTGCAATGGGCCTTTCATGCCTAGCTGCTTTCAGTGGGAGATGTTTTTTTCTGTAATTTTGTGAGTTTCAGAGTGCTAAAATTTGTTTAGAGTTATATTTTAAGGTTATTTGAGATGGCTATGTGGGAGCTGTGTATTTTTCCTGCTTCTATGCTGCCGTCTTGGTCCCCCCCCCCCATTTAAATCTTCTTTATTAACATTTATACCACCACTTTCTTAAGTCTAGACAATTAGCAAAATAATAAACCAATCCTGATTTGCAACATTTGCCAATTCCCAGCATGTAAATGCTCACACTAAAAATTTAACAATCGGCTCACTGGGTATGAGCTGGACCAAGTTTTGCTTCTAGGTCTGACATTAAATTATTCTAAGATTTTGGTTTTTCCTGCTTTTCAAAGACCAGTTTAGGGATGATGAGTGATAGAAATTAATTAAATGATAGGAAATCTATAAAAGTCACAAGATCGTAGCTTTGGGGGCTCTGCCCAATCTAAAACTGTAGAGGTTTAAATTCGTTTACAACTCAAACTATTGGGGTTTCATGATATGCTGTGGTGGAGCCATCTCAAAGAATTCCTCATGAAGTGGGCTAAAGTCCAAGAGGAACCAGCAACTTCAGAGGAAGCAAGATGGATTTTTATAGGGTAAAGATGCTGGTTATGCAATAAAAATTTTCATAGAATATAGGGATATAATTAATGTTTTAAAAAGTAGGAGTTTGTAAAGGGATTATGTAAATGAGGATGGGTCCATTCTATATTTTGATGCTTAAACATTCTGGTCATGCTGCCCTCTAATTGGCAGCATTCCTGTCTCATCAACATGGATAGTTACATTTTGTGGTTCTGTCTTGGGTTAAATGGATGATATGATTGTAATTGGATATGAGAACACACCTGTTCAAATATATTCAATGGGTCTGGGGGCAGTTGCTAGGTTGAGGTAGTAGCTGGGTTCCTATCACATGGACAGGTCTACTGTTCTGTGAGAAATATGAGTTCATGGACACACCTGTTGTTCTAGTGAGCAGCAAGGCATATATGAAGTTAGGATATTGAGCAGGGGGAGACTAGATAAATACAAGGGGCTTACTGTTAAGTGGGGCTTATAAGGAAGATAGAATATTGGGGCTGGGGGGATCTTTATTAGGATTCCATCAGTATCTAGTTTAATATTTTCCCTTAGAAGATGAGGGCTCTGGTGTCCACGGAGATTAAACTAGTAGCCCATTATCACAGAGTTTGTGAGGGTTTGCCTTAATGGTTGCAGTTCTCTCCATATACTGAAATTTTGTCCATAAATCCCAGGTCCAATAACTGGGCCACATATAAAAGCAAAGCCAAACCTTTCTGATAGTAATTGTCTTCCTAGACCATGAATTTCCCAAGCCTCTGTCCTGAGTTCTTTTCACTCACTTGTGTCTCTTACTCTTTCTTCTTTCTCTTTCTCTCTCTTTACTCACCATCTCTGTCTCTGTCTGTATGTCTTTGTTTCTGTCTCTCTATTTCTGTTGCTGACTCTCTGTCTCTCCCTGTCTCCCTGTAAACCTCTGTCTCTTGGTTTCTCTCTGTCTCTTGGTTTCTCTCTGTCTCTTGGTTTCTCTCTGTCTCTCTCTCTGTGGACTTCTATCTCTTTGGGCCTCTGTCTGTCTATTTCTATCTCTGTTTCTTTGTCTCCCCCCTACCCCCACCGAATACCTCATTATTTCCCATGGATTTAATTATCATCCTTATGCAAATAAGTCATATATCTGTATATGTCCAGTTCAAGATTTTTCTCTAAACTACAGTCCAACAACACTGCCTACATCTTAGACATTTCAAACTCAATATTTACAAAGAAAAATCATTGGTATATAAGCCCAATTGACCCATCTTCCAAGCTTTTCTGTTTTTGCTAATGTCATCACCATCTTGCCATCTGCTAATTTTATTACCTTGACATTATTCTGTACTCTGCATTTTCACTCACTTCACATATCCAGTCATGGAACAGACATTTCCATTTCTAACTATGAACATCTCTTATCTGACCTCTTCTCTTTACTCACAAAGCTATCATCTGAATTCACACCCTCATCATTATCTGTATATACTATTGCAATGGCCTCCGATGGCTTCTCATTCATATCCATCCTCCATACCTTTGCCAAAGTGATTTTCCTTCAGCCTCAATCTAATTAAGTCACTACCCTATCAATAAATTCCATGGATTCCTTCTTGCCTTCAGGATCAACTACAAACTCTCCTGGTTGACTTTAATGTCTTTTATAAGCTGTCATCCACCTATTTTTCTGCTTTGCTGTCTCTTTGGTTCAGCCAAATTGGCCTTATCTTCATTTCTCATACACATTCCATATCCCTTCTCCATGATTTTTCAAAGACATTTTTTCATGCACAAAATGCACTCCTTGTTCATCTTATTATAAAATCTCTCTCTTCCTTTAAGATGTATATCCTTCATCAAATCTTTCTTGATCTCTTCAACTGGTAATGGCCTCCCTCTCTCATGACCTATGGAATTTTTATTTTGTAATTATTTTGGTTGGATTGATTTTATTCATATTTACCTATGTACATGCTCTCTCCTCATCAGAATGTAAGCCACATGAGACTGAGGATTGCGTTTTTTTTCATTCTGTCCCTAACTGTCTAATGCAATGCCTAAGCCATAGCAGGTGCTAATTAAATGCTTGTTCACTGATAAGACATCTGTTATTGTTAGACTGCTTTGATGTTAGAATTAAGATTCAACCTTGGCCCTCTGATTTCAGATCCAGCTCTCACTTGATAGCATGATGCTGACTTCCTCATTTTATTGAAATTATTGAAAAGAATGTTAATAATAAATTTAATGTAGTGCAATTCGTTGTAGGAGTTACCTTTGTGCTGCTGATGTGGATGAAAAATAATCATTAGACTGGTGTGATCCGCTGTGACGTTTGGACAATTCACCTCAGGGGAGGACAGCTGTAAGTCATTTAGTGTAAAGATGTGTTAGGTACTTTGGCTTGGGACCAAAGTTTGCCTTTTTCAGATCTGGATGGTAACACATAGTTTGTGGAGAAGTACATCCAACTCTTCTGTTTTGAACCTCAGTCGCTCAGGGCTATCCCATTTGCTCCTCTGCCAGAAGGAATACTCCATCAAATGTTTAAGTTATCAAGACTCTAGCCACTCTGTAGACTAGTCAGAGAGCTGTCAGGGTACTTTGGAGAGCTCTAAAAATGCCATGATCCATAAACATTGAGGACTGAGTCAAGGCCCAATTTGGATTCTTAAATAGCACATTGTGTTTAAGGATCTCCAGATGCTTCATAAACATTGCTTCTTTGATGAATTAGCTCTTCAGTGGTATGTGGCATCCACTACCTGATTATTACCCAACTCAACTTCAAGTGGGGCCTTGTGACACTTTCCACTTTTGTTTCAAATTGGTTTCAACCAAACTCTTTGAAAACTTGGATTTCATTCAAATTGACCTAGTTCTTGACTATTCCCTGTACACTTCCTCCCCAGACCAATGTTCTTTAGACCACTTTTGGCTATTGTGATATTTAAAGGAGGCATTAGAATTAAAGTCAATGTCCTCTTGGAAGTTTTGATAATAATGGAAGAGCTCCCCTGAGGTTGTTTCTCAGTGTGTTGAGTAAGAACTAATACTGAACTATTTCAAGTCTCTGGCTCAGTGGTGGGGTTAAGAAAAACTGAAAAGAAACAAACAAAAACATAGAATGGTTCTGTAAGAACTTAGAAACATCCAGAGCCCAAGGAACTCTCACAATAGCTCAGAACTGTCTGTTACATAAACACCCAGAACTGTTTGTTTAGAGAAATGTGCCCTAAGGGACCCACCAATATGATTTGAGCTAAATTAGAATGAAACACTCCCAAAATAAATATTAGGTCATGACTAAAGAATAAATTCCCCCTAAGTATTTGTAAAAGTAACATCTTTTACAGCACTTGACTTTTACAAACACAGAGGTTTGCACTATATGTGGGGAAAAGGAGGAAATGGGGTGAGATTCTTATCCTTATATACTTAGAGACTGGAAAGGGAAGTGAATAGAGAACTGAAGTGGGAAAAAAGGAAGATCCTCAATTCAAATTTGAACTCAGACGTTTAGTAGCTTTGTGTCCCTGGTTAAGTCACTTAAGCTTTATAAATTTCCTCAATTATAAAATGGGGATGATAATAACACCCACTGCCATGTTTATAAATTAAATATGCATTTTAAAAACTCTTGTTTATTTTCTTCCTTTCCCTCTCCCTTCCCTTCCCTTCCCTTTTCCTCCCCTCCCCTCCTCTCTCCTTCTCTTCCTTTCCCTTCCTCACTCCTTTTCCTCTTTGCTTCCTTTCCTTCTTCCTTCCTTTTCTTCCTTCTTTCCTCCCTCCTTTCCATTTCTCTTCTCTTCTCCTTCCTTTACTTACCTTCCTTTCCTTCCCTCTTTCCTTCCTTTCTTCCTTCTTATCCTCATCTAGGAATAGTTGATTGATTGACTGATTGATTGGAATTTCAATTACCAGGATAGACAGAAAAAGACAGAAGGGTTTGGAAGCCAGCTAAGTTTTAGGGCTAAATCTGTGTTCTCTTGTGTGTATTGTTGCTGCATAGAACCTGCCATTAGTCCCATTTCTTGTCCTTGAGCTTGGTCTCAGATTGAGGTCATAATGATCCCAGTGATTTGAGGTTGTAGAAATAAGCTGGTTATTTTATTTACCTTTGCTACATCACCCTGCTCAGGAGTCCCTCATCATAAAAAGACTGAAAACCAAACCTGTATAATGTATAACTAAAATGACCAAAAATTGTTTCTGGAACTTTATTTAGTAATTTTTACCTAGAGATCTTTAATCCAAACTCTTTCCAATCAGAATCCCCTTTCAAATGTCTGCTTACTACTTTACTTTCTCTATTAGCTGCCTCATGTCCCAAATTGGAATTCTTATCATCCCATAAGGAGAGAATGGAAAATTTTAGGAGTATAGGGAATTCCAGGGTAAGGAGACATCTCTTGTTGATTAATATTGTCAATCTTCAATTACTTATACTCCTAGACAGTTGCCTAGCACACTCAGAGATTATGGGACTTGCCCAAGGTCACACGATCAATATCTATCAGAGTCAGTTCTCACTCCCAAGTCTTCCTAGTTTGGAGGTTGGCTTTCCCTCCATTATGCCATGCTGCCTCTCCTACATTTTTAATAGCTTCACAAAAGTCATTTTTCCACTGTAGCATCTTTTGTGCTTCTTTGTATTTATTTCTGCCTTAAAATTTAATAGTTTTTTTTCCTTCTGTTTTCCACGTGGTCACAACAAGGTTGTCACATGCCAGCTTTTATTTAATGTTTTACTTAACTCAGGACCCACATAACAAGAGTTGTATCGAGCTGGATTTTTCCTATTCACTGCAGAGTTCTTCATTTTTGCTTTCTTTGTCACTAAAAATGTCTCTGGCTCACACATTCCACCCGCTTAACCCAACACCTACGTTGACAGCAATTTTAAAAATTGCTTCTCATGGAATTGCTTTTTTCCAGATATTCTCCCTCCCCCCCCATGCTGTTGTTTGCTTTAATCATATTCAGTTCTAAGAAGGTTTCATATTCACACAATTTCTTGGATTATCATGATAATGGTATCCCAGCCAAATCTTATTTTTTAAGTTATTCTAAAGCCTCTATTTGCAATCGAAACAAAGAGGGTTATTATATGTTAATAGAACTTCTTGAATCATATGAAAGACAACGGCTAGGATTATACTTTCCAGGATCCATTTGGTTATTTTCACTTTTTTCCACAGTCTTCAAAGAAATCATAAAATCAAAATTGGGACATTTGTCTAGATGAGTCATGTCAAAATGTGATATTGCTTATTTATTTGACATAGGTCCTTTCTGTTAAACAATCAGTCCATCTACAAGGAGCATTTGCTATGTACCAGATGCTTGTGATACAAAATCTACCAAAAAACAAAATAAATTGTCCCTGATTTCAAGCTTCTTTCATTCTATCTGTTAAAGTTATTGGATGATCTATGAAATTTACTTTCAGAAGAAACATGTTATAGCCATTTTAATGGTGGAATCAAAGGCAGAGGGCCAGGATCAATTCTCTCTCTGCTGCTTACTGTGTGACTGTGGACCAATCCCTGTCCCTTTCTGATTCATAGTTATCTCATTTATTAAATTAAATAATTAGATTAGATGACTTGTTAGGTCCCTTCAAACTTGAAATCTATGATTTTTCCTCTTGCCTTCCTTGCCATTCATTCATCCAACTGATTATGAACCTCTTCACTAGATGATGAATAGAGGAAGTCAGAATTTTAAATTAAATTGGTTTTCTAGTCTTCTGTAATTAGCAACAATGAGGAAAGTTGTTAGGTATTGGAGAACTTTGAAAGTTAATGCTTCAAAACAAAGTATGAACATGTATAATATGGAAATAATTTTATATGATTGCAGATACACACATATACATATGCCCATACATACATATACACACATGCATGCATGCATACATGCATACATGCATACATACATACATACATACACAAAAGCCTATATCAAATTCCTTACTGTCAAAGGAGTTGGGAAGAAGGAGGAAGGGAGGGAATCATTTTAGAACTCAAATTTTTAGAAAAAAATGAGTTATTAAAAAAAACCCAAGGTATCTACTAGTACAATTTCTGACATGGTAAAGAAAAAAATCGAAAAAAAGTTTTAAATGTAAAAGAATGCTACTTTTTACCTCCAATTTTGTTTTCTTGTTTTCCCCCCTCAATGTGGAAAACAATGTTTCACAAAATGAGTGAGAGTTGGCAGGACTTAAATGGAAAAATGTTTCATCAGCCAATATGCTTTGGAGGCATCTGAGTGTCTAAATAGATGACACTCCAATGAGTATTTTTGGCTTGAAAGTGCCTCCAAACATTGTGATCAGGAATTTGATGACCATATGTCCATTTTTTCCAACTTACTCCATAAACACGCAGCAGCTCTCCTGAGCTTTGCCTGTTCCCTGAAAATTCTGACTTGTTCTGTTAAGAACTGTGCTCTGCAGATTTTGTCCTTCTTTGTACTATGACCCTCAGCATATTGATCCTCTCAGCAACACTTTTTTGGATTCTCACATACTATAATAATGTACTGAAATATATCATTGACTGCAACAGGCCTATCTCAAATATGTAACTATTTTTCGGATTTATTCATAGTCACAACTAGGGTAAAACAAATTTAAGGATACCAATAAGACGATCCCCAAACACTTCCACCCTTGTCTTTGGAGGCAATTGGATGTTTCAAAGATGTCTCAAACTCAACATGGTTGCAGTGGATCTCATGATCCACACCTCCTTCACCTCCACCATCCCTTTTCCATACTTCCCTAAGATTTTGGAGGGTCCCTTCACTCAATAAAGCACCAAGGCTCACAATCTCAGTAATGTTCTCAATTTCTTATTCCCTTTCACCTCACCTATCCATTAGCTATCAAGTCTTGTCAGCTTTAATTCCACAATATGTTTTATATCTGCCTCCTTCTCCTAACTCACATGGTTATCACTATAGTTCAGGTAGTTATCACCTGCTCACCCCCCCACTCACCCATTCTCTTCCCTCTCTAATCCACCTGCAGCTGTCAAACTGATATTAATAAAGTTTGGGTCTGATTATGTTACTCCCTGAATCTAGGATATAATATAAACTTTGCTTAGCTTTTCAAGTCCCTTATAACCTAGCCCCAATATAACTTTCCACCCTTATTATTCATTGCCCCCCATTGACACCTTCCAGTCCTCATCCCTAATACTCCTATCTCCATGTTTTTCCCTTCGCTTTCCTACCACCTTGGAATCTACTCCCTCCTTGACTCTCCTCCTAGGATCCCATTTCTTTCTTCACTTATTTTCTTATATGCTATTTTCTACATGAAATCTTTCCTCATCCTTACTGTTATCAATTTCCTCTCTTCCTAAACTTAAGTTGTATTTCTGTACCATAGTGCAGGGGTGGTGAACCTATGGCATTGAGAGCACATGTGGCTTTGTTGGTCCTTAGGTGTGGCCTTGTGAGTGCATTCAAGTTTTACAGAACAAATCCTTATATTAAGGGGATTTTCTTCTGTGAAGTTTGGATTTAGTTGAAAGGCCACACTTGAGGACGTACAGGGCCACATATGGCCTCCAGGTTACAGGTTCCCCGCCCCTGACATAGTATATATTCTATACACACAGACATGCATGTGTATGTGTGTGTGTGTGTATGTGTAAATGCATGCTCTCTGTAGGTAGCTAGATGGCACCATAGTCAGCACAGTGCTTGACTTTGAGTCAAGAAGACCTGAGTTCAAATTTATCCTCAGACACTAGCTGTGTGAGTCTAGATAAGTGACTTGGCCTCTGTCTAACTCAGTTGCCTCAACTATAAAACAGAGAGTAAAAAGATAACCTATTTCCCAGGGTCATTCTAAGGAACAAATGAAATAATATTTTTAAAGTGAACACTTATCATAGTGCCTAGAACATAGTAAGTACTTAATAAATCCCTCTTGATTGATTAATAGATTGTGGATCACTATCCCTAAGTTGGTGGTTTAATTCAACATGCTTCCTCTCTCATCATCAACTGACAAACTTTATGATGTCCAGAGGTGGGTATAATTCTCCCCACTTGCAGATACCCCAGATGAACCACACTCCCATTCCCACCCAGACTTACCTCAGGTATTAAAATGCATATTTATAACTCAGGATATAGCAAGTGTTTTTAATGCACTGCTTTATTGTATAATATTAATAGTGGCTGTGGTCATGCACTACAGAAGACAGCAGGATCTGTGAATTTTCTGTGCACTGGAGACCTTCAAATCATATTAGTTCCTGATAAAGGAAACTTTTAATATTTCCCATGCATTTTTCAAATGATTCTGACTTTATATTTGCCATCATTAACATTTTCAACTCTCAAATGTATACATGTAAATTATCTTGCCAATGGACGACTCAAGAGCAATCCTTTGCCTCATCTGAGCAACCTTTATGTTTCCAGTGTCCCTAGGCGTACATTGGCAGAAAGTAATGGTGGCATTTTAGTGCTTTTTAAGTACTTATTTCAGGCTTCAACAAGTTATTCTCCTTTGTTCCCTCTCTCCCCTTCCCACATATTACCTGCTAGTTTGGGAGAATTTTATGTCATCGTTTAAATCAAAGAATTCTCTTTGTTATGTTGTTAAAGTATCTTATTCTCAAACAGCCAAAGTATTCATTTGAATTTCTTGGTGAAACATCTTGGGAATTATAGAGCAAAAAGAACCATCAAGATGGAATTTAATTGATCAATTTATACAGCAGGGCAAGGTTGGCGTAGAGCCTAGGTAAAAATGGAGAAGGTTCAATCAGAAACTCAAGTGGTATAATTGAAAATAAAGGCTTTTTAAAAAATATATTTAATACCTCACCTAGTGCAATGGGGAATTTCCCTTTTTGTAATGGATAGCTTGAGGCCTCAATCTCATATCTAAAGGCATCTAGGCCTACTAAGATTATATATCAAGTTAAATAGCTCTCTGGCTGTTAGACATTTATGAGGAGAATTTTGAATGATCTCAATTTTTCAATTTAATAAAGGGGATGGTGCATTTTAATAGCTTCTGAGTATTCAAAGTCCTTTATTGAGCTCAGAGATGACCCCATACTAAGTTCTTGGCAGGAAAGCAGCTTTGCTGCCTTCATCAGAGATGCATTGAAGGGAATAGCTATAGATGTAGGCTTTCCCACCCTAATGTTCCAGCACTTTATGATTACTTAACTTTGTTTTGGGGGATGCAATTTCTCTCCATTCATTTTTCTTCCCTAGGGCTATCATGATGTGAGACTCTGAAGAGGTAAAGGTGAAGCCTGATGAAGGCTCTCATCTCATGGACTATATAATCTAATGGCAGGGATCTCTCTCTCTCTCTCTCTCTCTCTCTCTCTCTCTCTCTCTCTCTTTCTCTCTCTCTCTCTCTCTCTCTTTCTCTCTCTCTCTCTCTCTCTCTTTCTCTCTCTCTCTCTCTCCGTCTATGTTCCACTCAGATTATAAATGATGATTTTTATAAATATGTTGTATATTTCATAAAATATAGATATATAACTTTATAGCACTTCATATATATATTTATATATTATGTATATACATATATCTATATGTGGGTATGTACCTATTCTCTCCCTTAGACACATTTTATATGTGTGTGTGTGTGTGTGTGTGTGTATAGAGTATATACCTAGTATCTATATCTATCAACCTTTTAGACAGAGAACATAACAACCCTTTTTCGCATTTATAAAACCAACCAAACTGAATAAAAGCAATGAAATTTCATGATGGTAGGGTTGTAGAGAATCAGATCAACTCATCATTGTTAAAATAATTAAAAACATGGTGAATGTTTTTGGAGGACAATTTGTGATTTTGTAGTGAAAAAATATATGAATGAAATACATATATATGTATATGTGGGTGTATAATTACACACACATACACACATGATCCACTAATTCTATTGTTAAGTATTCTACCATTATAAAGACAAAATTAAAAAAATAATCCATCTATTTAAAGATTTTTTTGTAGTAGCATTATTTGCATTTGTAACAAAGTGAAACATAACCATATAACAATACAGGAAGAGTTAAATGAGTTGAAGTACATCAATGCATTGAAAAACTATATTGCAATTACATCAACAGATGTGAGAAGTAGAAAGAAAGCAGGAAATTATTTTATCAAGTAGTTAAAAGTGGGAAAAATAGATCCAGAAAAAATACATAGAATATCGTTATTATTTATATGTGTCATGAACTGAAATCTCACCATATAGGAACCCCCTGGTAAGGAATTCCTTCTCCTAAGTCAGGTCAGCAAAGCCTGTGCAATTTTTGGTCTTAAATAATTGCACAGGGGCATTGAGAAAGCAAAAGTGACTTGCTTAGGGTCACCCAGCTAGCATGGGCTAGAGATGAGACTGGAACCCAGTTTTATATTCAAGGTTGGATCTGTATCTTTTATGCCACTAAGAATTAAAATAAATGGATGGAAAGTACTGATGGAGACTTAGAAGTGATGAGAAATGTTTTAAATGGAATGAAATTGTCATATATAAATATTTATGAAACAATTCAATTCATTACATTGCTATTCAATATTAAATTTACAATAAATAACCCTACTCTCTAACCCCCAGAAAATTGAACAGAGATGTTGATTCAATCAATTGTGTGTAGCAAAGTCTCACAATCTTAGGTATTGGTTCCTGACTATGACAAAAACTGATTGAAGTTTATTGTGGTGAGACTCTTCCTGTTTCTCCCCCTGGATCCCACACAGAGAGTAAAAGTTGGTGACACTGTACCTAGGTTGTGCACAATAGTACTTAAAATGCAAGAGGTATTTGTAGAGTATAGCACAAAAGACTAAGCTCAACTCTGCCACACTTACTGTTATTTATGAGACCTTGGAGAAATCATTCAAACTCTTTGAACATCAGCTTCCATTACCCATAAAATTAGAAAAATAATTTCTTCTGTCAACCTCATAGCATTATTATAACATTTACATAATATACAGGTGAATATGTTTAGGAAAAATACATAATGTACTATAGAAACATAAGATGTTATTAAAACCAACACTGATTTATTCCCAAAAGTTTATAGGTTTGTTATAATGACTATACACAGGTATTCTTCATCTTATCCTGTTTGTACTATTAACTTTTCGCTATGACAGATAGATAGGAAATATATGACAAAAATTATGAGCTAGTCACTGGAAAAAGTACTGGTGATACACACATGCACACACACACATGTATATACATACACACACAAGGAAAAATGACAATCCTAATCTTCAAGAGATTCCATTCCAGTGGAGGGGACTGATGCATAAAAGGAATATGAAAATAGGGGGATGTGAGTAAGCATACCTTTATAGAGACAAGGCTGCTGTGGAAAAAGTGGGAAAGTCTGGAGAGTGAGACAGGGAACCAGACCTCACATGGGCATAGACTGAATATCCCATGATATGATGGTATGAGCCAGGGCATCATCAGAACGTTGGGAGGCAGGACAAAAGGCATCTTTAGGTTGGAAAGATTGTGTATGTGAAGACAGAAGAAGAATGAAAAAAAAAATCGGACTGTGAGGACTGGAATTAATAGTAAAGTGAACATAGTCTGAATGTGTCATGAGATTTTGCTTAAGCACAGGTGAGGACAAGAAGGGTCCTTCAAACATTGGGTTAATTTTGTGAATCCATAATCAAGAAAAGAAGTCTTTACAAGGATAGGAGTTTTCATTACCGCTGATGATCAAAAATAAAGTCTTGAGAAACGAGAGACAGATTTGGAGTTTGAATGGCTGGATGAGATAGTTGAGTTGTGGGAAGAAGATTGTTGGCTAGTTATGTAGATTAAAAAAAATATGAAAAAATGAGAAAAAGAAGTATGTCAATAAAGTTTTTTTAAATACACAGAAAATAGGGAAGTCCAGAAAGAGATACAGAAAAAAATAGATGTGTGTTAAATTTAATATACTCTTTAAAAATTCGGAATTGTACATAATGAAAGTTAACAGTTGTACTCTTTTTTACGATCTTTGTGTTTTAAAACGCTCATATTTTTAACTTCAAATTGAAAAGAAATGTAATTTTAAAAATAATTCTTGCTGAGAATGAATTTTGATATTTAGTAAAAAAAAATGAAAAATGGTATCTTTGTAACAACTAAACAAAATCAGGTTAAACAAGTGGATGCTTTTTCAGTGTCCAACAGTGTATACCTGATTTATCTAATTTTGACCCTTAAGTCTATTACTCCTCGGTCAAGAGGTAGAAAACATCTTTTCAAGGGCAGCTAGGTAGTGCAGTAAATAGAGCCTAGAGTTAGGAGGACCTAAGTTCAAATCCAGCCTCAGACACTTGACACTTACTTGCTGTGTGAACTTGGGCAAGTCACTTAACCCCAATTGCTTTCCCCTCTCTGACATAACAAAATTTTTTTTTCTCATCAGAACCTAAAGTTGTGATTGCTTGTTTTATAATTTCCAAGTCTTTAAAAGTTTTTTTCTGGGGGCAGAGCCAAGATGGCAGCGTAGAAGCAGCAAAGCACCACAGCTCCCACACAAACACGCTAAAAATCTCATAAAATGGGACGCTAAACAGATTTTCAAGCTCCAAAACTCTCCACAAGACAGAAAGCACTACAGGCAACGCAGCAGGTGAGGCCCTTCACAGCAGTCTGGGACCCTCGACTGAAACCCCTGCCGGCTCAGGCCCTGGGGCATCGGGTGGGGAACCGCAGCTACAGGAGAGCAGATCGGCTGCACTGGAGCCACAGTTACCACCTTTATCAGGCCAGAAGACAAAAAGGCTAAGAGAAAGGTCAGTGGATTTTGCTAACTGGGGAGGAGAAGAGCGGGTCCGGCCAAACTGCTCCCAGGCCAAGGAGGCAGCGGGAGGCAGCTGTTGCAGCAGGAACAGAGCAGCAGCAGCTTCCACTGGGCTGCTTCAGAGCCCACGGCCTGCAGATAGCAGGGGGGCTGACACGACCCATCGAGGCCAAGGGCTCTTGCGTTGAGCTGCCAGGATCTGGATCGGGGTCCTGAGTGGTGGTCCTGGGGTGCGCTTTCAGTGAGCCAAAGCTGGGGGGGGAGCTGCAGCACCCCACTAAGGGCTCCAGCAGCTGAGAGGGCCCCAGCGATTTGGGACAGAGCTTTCCCCTCCAGGAAGCAGAGTTCCACAGAGCTAAAAAACCAAGCAATTAATAGACTGGCCAACATGAGAAAAAGGAAGCAGGCTAGGAACAGCAGTAAAAC
>CM053597.1:185471144-185556490 GCA_028646575.1 Pseudocheirus occidentalis
TTTGTAACTGTTTAATAGTATCTTGGTTTCTCATAAAGTCATTAGCTTCTACTTACTCCACTCTAATTATGAAGGAATTATTCTCTTCAGAATGCTTTTGAGATTCTTTTTCCATCTGGAAAATTCAGTATTTTAAGGCATTCTTCTCCTCATTGGCTTTCTGGGCCTCTTTTGCCATTTGAGTTAATCTATTTTTTAAAGTGTTGTTTTCTTCAGTCAGGTTGTTGACTCTCTTTTCATGATTTTCTCACATCATCCTCATTCCTCTTCCCAATTTTTCCTCCACTTCTCTTATTTGGTTTTCAAAGTCCTTTTTCCATTGATCTCTCACTTCTAGGAATTCTTTCAAGTGTCTTGGAAGCATTTGGTATGGGAGTTCTCACTGTATGGTCTTCCTCCTATTCCATGCTTTAATCCTTTTGGCCACAAAAAAAAGGATTCTAGAGTTTTATTGCTGTTCTCATTTTGCTTCCTTTTCCTCATGTTGGCCAGTTAATTAATTGGTTGTTTTTTTTAGCTTTGGGGTACTCTGCTTCTAGGGGGGAAACTCTGTTCCAAATCGCTCAGGTTTTCCTGGTTTCTGGAGCTATTAGGGGAGTATTGCACCCCACCAGCTTTGGTTTGCTGAAAGTGCACCCCTGGACCACCACGCAAGACCATGATCTGGATCCAGGCCCCTCAAAGCAAGAGCCCTTGGCCCTGATCAATTAACTCAGCCCCCCTGTGGGATCTGAAGGCCAGGGGCTCTGAAGCAGCCTAGTGGGGGCAGCCGCCAGTTACAGCAGTTCCTGCCCTTCCTCCACTGCTTCCTTGCCCTGGGGGCAGATTGGTGGAACTGCTTTTCCTCCCGCAAATTTAGATTCAAAGTTTCACTTTCACTGACCTTCTCTTATCCTGGATTATTATATGTAAATATTACTTGGTGCTGTAGATCTTCTCTCAGGTAGAATCACACTGTGGTTTGGGAGGCTCCACTCCTCTGGACTGCCCTGGGGCCTGGCTGCAGTTTTGGTTTTGGGCTGGGCTTTTCTCGGCTCCCAGTCTGCCGTGATGAGCCTCTCCTGCCACGCTGCCTTCAGCAAGAGATGTGTTTTCTGTATTTTTGTGAGTTTGAAGACCCTAAAATTTGTTTAGACTCATATTTTATGAGTATTTAGGGTGGTTGTGTGGGAGCTGGGTTACTCTGCTGCTTCTACGCCCTTGGCTCCGCCCCCAACAAATGCTTTTTTAATAAAAAAAAATAATAAAATGTTGACTGACTGACTGAAATTACTGTAGTTTAATTGAAAAATTAGATGAAAGTGAGGGTATCCCCATTCAGAACTGTGGCCCAGGGCAGAAGTTCCAAGGATAAAAGGCTTAAAATTTCCATGTTATGATCTCTAAACTTGGTTACCATGTGACTTGTGAGTAAGTATCTAGCTTATTGGATCTATTTAACTCAAAATTATGATTCAGAATAGTTCTGTTCCCAAAATATTAACAATAATTATACTGATTTATATATCATTTATATACCATATTAAGGTTTGCAAAGTACCAGCTCATTTAGTTCTCCTAAAAATTTTACTATACAGGTACTATTATGATCCCCTCCCCACTTTAGAATCAAGGAAACTGAGGATCAGAGAAATTAACTAATTTGCCCAGCATCACTTAACACTCGTATTGAGGCAGAATTCAAGGTCCAGCCCTTCAAACTCTTATTCCATCATCATTCAGTACTGCCTCTAATATTAACACTATCATGAATTGTCTTCATGAGCCTGAGTCATTGAACCCCAGTCTTGACTGTCTCAGAGTGAATGTAAATAGCAATTCTTTCTGTTTTTGAACAGAAACTCTGAAAGTCTTGCCCTCCCAGGTTAATTTTTTTTTAACTAGAGGCCATTTTTTGCCTCATTTTTTACCTAGCTTTAATCACTCAATTGGCCTTACTTCTGTCAAACTGAGACCTGTTAAATATCTTAGCTTTAAAAAGCCATCTCCTACTGCAGGGCCATCTTCAGCCATCCTGAACTATATCTTGCCACTGAACCCAGATGACTCCAGAGGAGAATGTAGGGTTGGTGACATTGCACAGCCTTCTCTCAAAATTCCGAATCACTTACATGTCATGGCATCATCTCCCTGATGTCATGGTCCTCTTCAAGAAGGAAGAATGAGCAACAACAACAACAACAAGGAGCTGAACTATGTCATAGTTAAGCCCCACCCAACAACAAAATACAACTATCCTATCTAATCTGAATTGGATTGAATAAGAATGTTACCATTGTTTATTCATTTACAATCATGTCCCTCTCTTTGGGAACCCTTTTGGGGTTTTCTCAACAAAGACTACAAGAGTGGCTTCCCTTTAGGGACATTTTTGTCACTCTTTTCCTTGAATACTAAATTATTTTTAAAATCATTGGACAAATTCAGAGCTCTGCCAAAAATGACTTCATGTGCTTATTTTTCTATAAACCTTTCAACACTGATAATTCCCATCTTTCCCAATTTGAATGAATGAATGAATGATGTCTTTATTAACATGTCACTAGAAGCAAAGCATTGGGTGAAAGTTGTTTTGAGGTTGTTTTTTTTTTTTTGCTTTTTTTGGAGGGCAATTAGGCTTAAGTGACTTACCCAAGGTCACACCGCCAGTTTTTGTGTTAAGTGCCCAAGGTCATATTTGAACTCAGAACCTCCTGACTCCAGGGCTGGCACTCTACTCACTGTGCCACCTAGCCACCCCTGAGTTGATTATTTTAGCTAGAGAAAAGTGGAAGATCTTTCATTGAGGAATACTAAACAAAATATGGCACATAGATGTGCCCCAGACAAGTAATTTAACTACCCTGAACCTCACTTTCTCCTTCTCTGTATGAGGTGATGAGGTGATTGGACTTGGTGACCTCTATGGTATTTTCCAGTTTAAATCTATGATATAATTCTTTGTAATGAACTATTACTATACTCTAATAAAATAGAAAAATTGTGACTATAGAGAAGCCTTCAATTAATTACATGAACTTTTTAAAGTGAAGTAAGCAGAATCAAGACAATATTTTCAATTACTACAAAATGCAAATGCAAAGAAGAATAGAAACAAAATAGGAGAAACTTAATACTGAGAAATAAAGATGATCAAACTTTTTTTCCAAAAAAGTATGAAAGGAATTTACACTGCTTTCTGAAGATCTGAAGGAACATCAATATATAATGCTGGATATAATATGAAACTTTGGGGTTACTTTTATTGATTTTTTTTTATTTTCATTCCAGCACCTTTTAAAAAAATCTTTATTATAATGGATGACTCACTGGGAGGGGGATTTAGATGAATCAGTGGGAGATGTAAATTCTTTTTAAAACTATTGATGCAATTAATTTTTAAAACAGCTAAATGGGAAAAAATAAAATTTAATATTCATTGGGAATTTATTTGCATGTTCATGGACCCTTATAAGTTGTGGGATCTTCATACCTAATTTCAGTATTAGGACAATTCAGGATTTCATCTGTAGAAGTGCAAAACCACAGTCAAATTTACAGCCCTAAAAATGTGTTAATTATAAGATGAAGCAATATCCCAACTACAATGAGAAATAATAGATATTTAAAATAAATTATAATTTGACAAATTTGCCTACAGACGTTCCAACTGAAAAATATTTCATATCTGACAAAACAAATTTTCTAGGCTTAAGTTTAAAAACAATCTGCATCATATTCTCTCTCTACCAACTAGTTTTGTTTATGGAAGTCTCTATTCAAAGGGGAAATATATTCCACTGTTGTAGGAACCATTAAAGGTCCAGGCTGAATATAAGACACTGAAAGAGTCACTAGAGGGAAACTACAGGGAAATAAATGGGAGGGGAGCTGAAGGAGGTTGTGACGTACCCTGTCAGAGACTTCTTGATGAAAACTCAAGATTTTTAAAGTAACTATGGGAAGCAAGGATGTGGGTGTGAAGATAAAGCAGGCTACTGAGGGCTTCCTTAACGAATACACTGTCTTTAGCTTTGTTGGAAAGAAGTGTCCTCTGGCATTCAAAATAATGTCAAGTACAAAGAGAGAAAATGTAAGAATTTAAGAAGAAAAAAACAGTCTCTTCCAGTAGGTAAAATCTGGGGTACTATGATGTCTTAGTAACATCAACAACCAGTTAAGCAGATTAACTTGGTATCTTTGAGTCAACTGATATGTGTTAAATTAACAGATCCTAAAACTGTATTGATTACAATCAGTGGTGAGGAACCTGCAACCTCAAGGCCCCATGTGACCATCTAGATCCTCAAGTGTGATGCTCTGACTGAATCCGAATCCTTTGTCCTATGAAGTTTGGAGTCAGTCAAAAGGCCACACTCAAGGACCCAGAGGGCCACATGTGGGCTTCAGGCCACAGGTCTCTCACCCTTAGGTTAGATAATAAAACCATATCCCAGTCATAAAGAGAATATAGCAAGTTAACTGAGGGCAGAAATTGCTTCTTTTTTTTTTTAGTCCTAGAATTCCTAACATATCCAACTACTTCAGGTATATAGAAAATATTTGAGAAATGCTTATAGATGAATTCATTTATTGATTCAAATTTATTAATAGATGCTGGAACTGAAAAAAAATTGAATGAAACATCAAAACACTCTTGCTACATATCAGATAAAGTGTTGATCTTGGCATCAGGAAGAAACAGACTCAAATCTCTTCCCAGACATTAGGTGAGTAACCCTAAGCAAATCACTTGAAAACCCTCAACCTTGGTTTCCTGGGTCTGATAGAAACACCTTTCCAACAAAGCTGTTTTGAGGATTGTGAATCAAATAATATATGAATCACTACTTGGATGAACATAGATATTTCACTTACACAGGAAACTAAGGTAATCAAATACAAATAATTTGCTGATGCAGCTAGGTGGCACAGTGAATAGAACACCGGCCCTGGAGTCAGGAGGACCTGAGTTCAAATCCTGCTAAGACACTTAACACTTACTATCTGTGTGACCTTGTGCAAGTCACTTAACACCAATTGCCCTCCAAAAAGCACAAAGTAATAATAGTAATTTGCAAATGTTTATTGATAAAAAGAATTTCAACACAAGAAGATGTCTCTTTCTGGAAGTCAAAGGTGTAATTTACTTTGTTTCTTTGTTTTAGTTTTCCCAATGAATTGCTGGGCAGGTTGGTAGTACAGTGGATAGAGCACAAAGCCTAGATTCAAGAAAAATTTAATTCAAGTCCAGGCTCAGATACCTACTAGCTGTGTGACCATGGGTAAGTCACTTAACTGTGTTTGCCTCAGTCTCTTCATCTTTTAAATGAGTTAGAGAAGGAAATGGCAAACTACTTTGGCAAACTACCTTGAATAAGTATTTCCCAAGAAAACCCCAAGTGGGGTCACAAAAATCAGATGTGATTGAAACCACTGAACCACAATTATTTTTTTAAATTTTATTAAATATTTCTCAATTATATGTAAAAATTTATTCTTTTCAAATTTTGAGTTACAAAATTTGTAACTGTTCCTTTCTTTCACCCGTAACTCCTCCATGAGAAGGTGATTTTATATAGATAATATATGTAAAGTCACACAAAACAGATGTCTATTTTAGACATGTTGCACAAGACAACAAAGACCCCTCCCCCCCAAAAAAGAAAGTAAAAATTATGTGCCTCAATTTATATTCTAATTTCATCATTTTTTTTCTCTGAAAGTGGATGACATTTTGCAGTGTAAGTCTTTTGGAGTTGACTAAGATCAGAATAGCTTCACACTTGATTGTTAATATTATCGTTACCATGTAGAATGATTTTATGGTTGTTCTCACTTCTCTTTGCACCAGCTCCTCTAGTCTTGCCATGTTATTGTTGCTGTTTTTCTTAAACACACCCATTCTCATTTCTTATAGCATAATAGTGCTCCATCAAAATCATATGCCACAACTTGTTTAGTCGTTCCCAAATTGATGAGTATTCCATCATTTTCCAATTATTTTCTACCATAAATAGTGCAGCAATAAATATTTTTGAACATATAGAAACTTTTTTTTCCTTTTTCACTGATAATTATTTGAATACAGACCTAGTAGTGCTATTGCCAGGTCACAGGATATACACAGTCTTATGGACCTTTGGAGAGAGTTCCAAATTACTCTCCAGAATAGTGGGATCACTTTGCAACTTCATCAAGAGTGTATTAATATCTAAATTTTGCTACACGCTCACCAACATTAACTATTTTCCTTCTGGTTTTTGGCCAATAAGATTGGTGTGAAATGGTACCTCAGAATTGTTTTAATTTGAATTTCTGTAGCAATTAGTGATTCGGGGCAATTTTATTTTTCCATATGACTATATATAGCTTTGATTTCTTCCTCTAAAAGGTACCTACCTGTTCACATTCTTTGACCACTTATAAATTAGGAAATGACCTGTATTCTTATAAATTTAACTCCATTCCTTATATATTTAAGAAATGAGGCCTTTATTAAAGGAATTTGCTGCAGATATGCTTTTCCAGTTTCCTGCTTTCCTTTTAATTTTGACTGTATTGGTTTTGTTTTTGCAAAACTTTTTAATTTAACATAATCCAAATTAATCCATTTTATATCCTGTAATGACCTATATCTCTTGTTTAATCATAAACTGTTCTGTTATTCATAAATATGACAGGGAATTGTTTGCCATGCTCCCATAATTTACTTACGACATCATCCTTTATGTCTAAATCATGTACTTATTTTGAATTTACATTTTTATACAGTGAGAGAGCTTTTTATACCCAGTTTCTACCACTTTTGCAGTTTTCTGAGCAATTTTTGTCAAAAAGTGAGCTCTTCTCCAAAAATTCAAATCTTTGCATTTATAGAACACTAGATTGCTATTGTAATTTCATGCTATATACTGTGTACTTAGTCTATTCTAATGATCCCCCCACTCTAGCTTTTTTTTTTTAGCAATTACCAGATTATTTTAATGATTACCAGTTTTTTAATAAAATTTAAGATCTCATATTACTTGGCCACCTTCTGTTACATTTTTTTATTGATTTCCTTGATATTCTTGAATCTTTTTCCTTCCAGATCAATTTTGTTATAATTTTTTCTAGTTCTCTAAAATATTTTTTGGTAGTTCGGTATGACACTGAATAAGTAAACTAATTTAGGTAGATTTCTCTTTTGTATTTTATTAGCTCATCCCACTCATGAGCAATTATTGTTTCTCCAATTGTGTCTGACTTATTTGTGTGAAAAGTGTTTAGTAATTATGTTCATATAATTCCTGTGTTTATCTTAGCAGGTAGACTCCCAAGTATTTTATATTGATTTCAGTTATTTCAAACAAAATTTCTCTATCTCTTGTTGTTACATTTTGTTGATAACTTATAGAAATATTAATGATTTATGTGGATTTTGTAATTTACTTCTTTTAAAAAAAACTCCTACATGTTTTATAACCTTTATTTATTTTTAAATATCATTATCTTTTAAAGAACATTAACATGAAACTGCCAAGAAATTTGATAAATAATAGCAGTAATACTCAATCAAAGGTTTAGAGCAATTAGAGCTCTCCAAATCACTTTCAACTCAACATCAAGGTTTTATCATTATCAACATGGATCTTCATTCATAAAGGAAAATTGTAATCTTCCCCCAAAAAATGGTATGTGGCCTTCTAGAGCATTTGTATGGTTAGAAAATGTCCTCACTCTTTGGGCAAACTTTAAACTTGGAAAAAAGATATTAGAAGAATCTCTCTCTCTCTCTCTCTCTCTCTCTCTCTCTGTCTCTCTCTCTCTCTCTCTCTGTCTCTCTCTCTGTCTCTGTGTCTCTCTCTCTCTCTCTCTCTCTCTCTCTCTCTCTCTCTCTCTCTCTCTCTCTCTCTCTCTCTCTCTCTCTCTCTCTCTTCTCCCCTCTTTGTTATTAACTGTTGACTTTCCTCACCTTGTTATATTAGGCTAGGATTAGACTGAAATTGATCAAGACTGCTTCACATCACTATATATATGCTGTATCCTTATGCTTATTTTTAACTAAGCTAGCCTCAGATAATAAGCATTCAGTGTATGTTGAGCCCTACATGTGAAAGAAAGCCTTCTAACATTATTAATCCTATTACCTTCCCAGAAACATGTTAACATAAGTCAGCTTTATTGTGTTTTTTACATTTACTGAATGAAACTTTATTTTTAAAAATTGATGCACTGTTCTTGTGAACAAAGATAAGAAAGGCACACAGAAGGGGATGGCACTCTTGTTTTAGGCCCCCTCACCTTTCTTTTGGAACCTTATAATCACCTTTTACATGGTTTCTCTGACTCAAATCTCTCAATTCAAATCCATTCTCCACTTGGCAGGCACACTGATTTTTCTAGATATATTAAGTGTCCTCCACAATAAAGTCCAGTGGCTCTTCATTACTTCTGGGGTCAAAGGTGAAAACCTCTCTCCATCATGAAAAACTCTTCATAATCTCTTCTCTTCTTACCTTTATATATTTCATACACTTTACTTCCTTCTATTTAATTTCTGATTCACCTAGAGTAGCTTACTTGTTGTGTCCCACACACTTCTCCCACTTCCCATCTCTGGGTCTTGGCACTGGTGCTCCCCAGTCCCGGACTGTATTTCTTCCTCTGCTTCTCTTCTTTTTTAGTATCTTTAGTTACCTTCAAGACTCAGCTGAAATCCCACTTTCTTTTAAAGGACTTTCCTTCCCTTCTTCCTCTCTTCAACTACCCTCAAAAATTACTTCCCATTCATTCTACATATATATCTTGCATGAATGTACACACACACACACACACACATGCATGCATGCATATACATATGCACAGACACACATGTATATCTATGGATATGTATGCATGGAAATGTTTATACTACACATGGATATACATATATAAACATACATAAATGTATATACACACAAAAACATATTCATATACATGCACACATATTCCAACTGAAAGTGCTGAAACTAGAGTCAAGAAGATTTAAGTTTAAATCCAGTCTCAGACACTTAGTAGGTGTATGACCCTGGGCAAGTCACTTAACTTCATTTGCCTTACTTTCCTCATCCATAAAGCGAACTGGAAAAGGAAATGGCAAACCACTCCACTATCTTTGCCAAGAAAACTCCAAATGGGACCACGAAGTGTCTGATGTGATATAGATAGATAGATAGATAGATAGATAGATAGATAGATAGATAGATAGATGAGATAGAGAGAGAGAGAGAAAGATAGATGTAGATGTAGATGTAGATAGAGATAGAGATAGAGATAGATATAGATAGATATAGATATAGATATAGATATAGATATAGATATAGATATATAATGATGCACTGTGCCCTTCAAAATTCATAAGTTCATTTCCTAACAATGCTCTGTGCAGTCAATGACCAAGGCCAGGGCCAAACTTAGACTTTTCTTCCCTTCCCGTATAAGAGTTCCTCTTGTCTCCCCTTTTCTCACTAAGAAGTTTTACAAGAACATCAATTTTCAAGTTTCTTCCAACCTCTCCAATAAATTCAAATGCAACTAACAATAATTTATAAAGAATTCCTAGGTCAACCAGTTTGAGTATAATTCCTATTCAACATTGCCCTAGTTACAAAGACTTTTCATATGTGTACATCCACATGTGTATTATATGACACATGTGCATGTATATGTTTATATATGTATGTATGTGTATACACATACAGTTATGAAGATACATACACATGTGTGTATACTGCCTGATGTTACATATGTGAACATAGATACATATAAATGCATATAATCTTAGATGTATATATTTAGCTAGCTGGGTGTGTAGGCTCCCACATTTGAGTGAGAATATGTTGCCTTTTGCTTTATTGTCACCATTTACTAAAGAATTTGGGGCATAGATAATGCATAATGCATGCTTATTGGTTTGACATGACATTTAGTAGGCATATAAATAAGTTAATATTATATAAAAGACAGAACTGAAACTTATCTAAATTAAAATTTTAAAAAATGAGTCTTTGATTTGAAAAAAAAACGTACTCTCTTAGGCATTAATAATGGACATAAAACAACCAGGTAAGCATCTTTTCTACTCAGCATATGGTATGTAAATCAGTACATTGACTTATTACCTATTCAGTAGGTCCACTGCACGATGAGTATTCTGAAGGGATTTGGAAGCATACATCCTTAGTATTTATTTCTTTACCCTTGTTACATGCATGCTTCCTGAAGAAATGCTTATAGAACACCTATGCAAAGTCCTGCCACTAATCAATTAGTGAGTGTTGTAGAATTATTTTCCTGGTGTAGAAGTGTCTGGTCAGCATAATTGAATTTATGTCAGCAGTCATAGTATGCTTTTGCTTCTCCTAGAAACAGAAAGATAGGCATCAATAAATACTTTCTCCCCCTTTCATTTAGCTAGAATAGCTGTAGGCAAAACACTTTCATTTGCAAAAAAGAATTAGAGGGGAGGAGGAGATGGATGGTATAAGGTGATAAACTCAGTGGAAGCAATGCATTCTTTCAAAGCAAAGACTGGCTATGTGCCTGGAATGTAGCAAATACTTAATAATACTTTATTATTTATTGATTTATTAAGTATCTACTATGCAGAAGTGAATATGTGAAGCATTGGACATATAAAGACTATTTTTTTTAATCCCTTAATGTCAAAGAGCTATCTTTCTATTTTTCACATCTGTTTATTCCTCTCCACTCTTTCTACAATATTAATTCAGAGCTCATCAGGGCTTCTGTGGACTCATTGTAGAAGTGTTTATCTCACTAGCTCCATTCCATCCTTACTTCCTGATCCAGCAAACTCTACATCCAAAATAATCTTACTAATGAAAATCAGTACTGGTCTAATTTAGCTATAGTAATTTGAACATAAGCTTTACAGATGGGTTTTTCGGTCTTGGTACTTTTTTCAATCTTTGAATGGTCAGCATGAACAGTGATAATTTAAAAAAAAACTATTGATGAATGCATTGAGCAATATTCTCCTCCCGTTTGTGTCCTACCAGCCCAAGGATAAGATTTTCTAAGTTCTCCAAGTGAAAGCTGTCATGATATTCATTTTTGCCTATTTCCCTGGACCCTTTTAATTCCATCTGTTCTTTTCTGTCTATGTCTCAAAATACCACTGCATCTCAGTCAAGCAATAACATGTTATGGCAAACTTCTCCTCCTCTTCCTCCTTGTATTTTGTCTTCATCTTCCCTCCTCCTCTTCTATGTTTTAGCTAAACCCCAATAGTCATACTCAAGGAACTAGTTTATTTCAGAAGCTTTTCATACATATATACATGAATATGTATGTCTATGTAGAAGCATATGCACATGTATGTGTATATGCATGCACATGTGTACATGTATGTGTATATACATTCGTCCAAACTGCAGTGCATAACTCATTGAATACATCATAATCTGTTTATGCATAAGACCAAAGCTGTGGGGGAATAGAGTTAATTCACTGAAAAACTTGCACAAGCAGATTGTTTGGCAGTATATTGAACAAAATAATGGCTGGTTGATTGAATAGTTTTAGGATAATCACAGACAGGTACATCATAATTGTCTTGGTCCAATCTCAACTTTGAAGATGACTGGAATGATCCTGCCATATAAGACTAGGATGGCTCTGACCAACCATGGCCTCCAGATATGATCAGAATGTAAGGTTAAAGTACCATTTCCATAGCACAATAAATACTGTATTAGAATTTGCTTTTCATACCTCATATTATACTCAATCCTTAATGGAAATTCAAAACATTGCAAAAGAAGAACTGTGCTCCACTCGCAGGAAAGGACAAAGACAGAGTTGAATTGTGTCCCCTGAATTCACACTAATAAAACAATTTCAATATTTGAAGTTTTGAATTGTTACAGTGTTATGCCTCTATGGACACAGTATAGCATTTTAAATGTAATATTTTTATTTATGCAAAAAAGCAAGATAATACCATACTTTCTAGTTCAATTGCTTTTATTTTCTTCTGCCACTCACGATTTTACATTAAGCATTCTACATACTTGCCTGGTCAGGAACTCATTTTTATACTCATAAAATATTATAATGACTCATAGTGCCACTGGATTATTCGGCATTCTCTATCCAGGAGCACTGAGTATTTGGAAAATTGTACAAAGTAACTTTAGTTGATACAGAAAAAATAAGCTCTCATATTCTGCTCTGTAGACTGAAGCATTGTTAGAGGAATGTGGTTTTAATTTTTAACATTCGTGTATTTAATTTTTCAGTCCTAACATTGCCTTCTCACAAGTTCTGCATTTAATGAATAAATGAATGAAATATGATTCTCATATTTACATAATATTAGGCCTTATATCTGAATAATTCTCATGTATACCAAGCACCACAGGAACTAGTTTATTTCCTTAACATGTATTTTGCTACTTAGGGTTAATTTGAATTCCTCCAGTTATTTATCAGTTTTAGCACAGAAGTCAGTAGGATTTATATTGAAAGACACCTATTAAACTACCTATGGGCAAATTTCCCCATTAAAAATATGTTTTAGCCTTAATATATAACTTATGCCTAAATATTCAGAAAGGAGTAATAGATTTGGATATTTAAATACTCATATTAATAATAGGACAATCCTAGGAAAATGCTACATCCCTGGGGCTAGAAGAAATAGCTTGGCATTTGTCCTTCATTCTCAAAGAGGACCATGACATCAGAAAAATGATCCTAGTTCTTGAAAATAAATTAGATTTAAGTGAGGGAAGGGTTGTGCAAAGTCACCAGCCTCACTTTCTCCTCCAGAGTCATCTGGGTACAGTGGCTTAGAATCAAATACTGTTAAGGCACCAAGCAATCATAGGGTTTATTGTGAGAGAATATTTAGTCATCATAACAACTGGCAATTTCTGCAGTGTTTTGATGTTTGCAATGCACAATACACACATTATTTCACTTGATCTCCGTAGAAAGCCTATGAAATCTATCTAGTTACATATCTGTCTGTCTCTCTCTCTGTCTCTTTCTGTCTGTCTCTCTTTGTCTCTCTCTGTCATTCTCTCTGTCTCCGTCTATCTCACTGTCTCTCTGTCTCTGTCTCTCTGTCTCTGTCTCTCTGTCTCTGTCTGTCTCTGTCTCTCTGTCTCTGTCTCTCTCTGTCTCTCTCTGTCTCTGTCTCTCTCTGTCTCTGTCTCTCTGTCTCTCTGTCTCTGTCTCTCTGTCTCTCTGTCTCTCTCTGTCTCTGTCTGTCTGTCTGTCTGTCTGTCTGTCTGTCTCTCTCTCTCTCCCTCTCTCTCTCTGCTTTTTAATCATTGCCTCACCTTTCTTTTTTGGAAAAGAAAATCATTAAGATAACTACCAGGCATTAATCATTTTCATTCTCTTTGGGTGATCTTAGCAGGTGGTTATATTTGGGAAATTTGGAAAATAATAAATTGTGGTTTTGTTACAGAGATATGATCTCAACATGTGGGCTGACATGTTGCCAGTGAAAAGATCTAAGTTGCCACAGGCTTAGAGTTCAAGATAAGACAAGGCAAGAATGGATACTTGCATATATTGACCTGTAGGTGAATTCTATAGTATTCTGATTATATATTGATAGCTGGAAGGCACCTCATAGGTCTTCTAGTGTAATCCCTTCAT
Organism: Pseudocheirus occidentalis; assembly: GCA_028646575.1. Taxonomy (NCBI): domain Eukaryota; kingdom Metazoa; phylum Chordata; class Mammalia; order Diprotodontia; family Pseudocheiridae; genus Pseudocheirus; species Pseudocheirus occidentalis. Next base: position 185,484,783 of record CM053597.1, read on the forward strand.
TTTTATAGGTGAGAAAATGATGAAAAATCAGGGCTTCTTAATCATTTTTGCTGTCATGAACCCCTTTGGCAGTCTGAGAAAGCCAATGTTTCACTTCTCAGATGTATTTTAAATGCATAAAATAAAACACAGATAATTACACAGGAAACTATTTGTATGAAAATATATTTCATCAAAGATAAAAGTTCACAGTTCTCAGGTCTTGGATGACCTGATCAGGATCACACAAGATTCATTGATTCTAAGCCAAGTTTTTCATATAATACCACACTGTCAGTCATCCTTTCTCTCTCTCACCCTTCTCCTCCCTTTTAAAATGTCTCCTTTCTTGTCCATTTCTTCCTTTTCAACTCTTGGATTTGTTATGCAAAATGGAAAAAAATTAAGTAAACAAGCAAGCCAAATATCCTTTTAAAAAATCTGAGTCTATGAAAATATTCGTGTTCACTTATTCACAGTGAGTTTGTTTTGGCATATCCACAGGGTACATTTCCTTAAGTAGACTTTATAAATGGCTTAGGCTTAATTATCTCTCTTCATATTTCTTATTTTGCTTTGCAACATGAATCATTTCCACAAAATTTAATGCCACCAACACTGGAGAGTAATGGAGTGACTTTGATTGTTTTCAATTGACTTTGAGAATAAACAAGATACAGTGGAAAGATTTGAATTAAAGGACATGAGCTCTCACCCCACCCAGTTCTACCTCTTATTAACTATTGAACTATTCACAAGTCACTTAGCTTTTATGGACCTCAGTTTCCCCATTCATAAAATAAATGGTTTTCATTAGGCAATGTCCTAGAACTAGAATTCACTATTAAATTTGTGCATATTTATTTATTTTTCACTTGCATTTCCAATTAGAAATTTCTTTGAGTGTAGGGATATTTGATTTTTCCCTTCGAATGTCCAGAGCCTATCATAATACCTGGAATACCTGGTCAATAGTAGAGCTTTACTGAATTCTTGTTTTATATATACGTATACAGATATAGATACACGTACACATACAGATACAGATACACATACACATATATATACATATGTGTGTGTGTGTGTGTATATATATATATATATACGTGTGTATATATGTATGTCTTTAATTTACCTTATTACCTTGCCAATTTTTAGGATGACAATTGGTCATACTTGTTAACACATTTAGATATTTGATTTTTTTAATGTCCCTACAAAATAAGATTTCCATATTTGGTGAACTATGTTCTTGCTTTCCTTAATAATATCCATTTTCCCCTTTAAATAAAGTACATGGGATAGTATGAACACATTAACAGATATATATTTTTCCTTCTTTCTTTCATTAATATATGTTACAGGAATATTCTGGTGCCTATAAATCCCTCCTTCATCTCATGCTTGACTCTTTCATGCCTCTAGGTTAGAATTTGGTTTTATTTCTCCTCTATTATGCAAAATGATACCCCCTAGGAATTCACCTCCTTTTGAATATTTGAGGAATATCAGAAATATCTCATTTCAGTTCTTAGAAAGTTGGAAATTCCTCAGGTACTGGCAGAAGTTTCAGTAGGCCAGAGGGCAGCAGTGGTCAGACAGAGATCTTTGTATTTGTTGAAATGTGAGCTTTATGATATTAGAGACAGTTCTAAGAGAGAATGCAGATATGTCAAGAAAGGAGATTGAGTAGCCATATCCCAGCATGACTTTTCCTCTCCTTAAAATGGAACTGTATAAAGATAAACACAAAACGTAAGGGTTTTTTTCCACAAAAAATAATGTTGTTTTACTACTCTGTATGGCCCCCAGTGAGGCAAACACATTTAGACAACTGCCCATCCAAATGCAAAGGTCTGTGGAGATTTTTAGCAGAGAAGTAGCATTCTTGGATTCTAATAGATCCTCACTTTATATTTCAAATGCAGTAACTATGGGCTGCCGTATTATGTCAAGACATAGAATACAAGAGTCTGAAAATAAATATTTGAGATAGTTCAATGGAGGAGTTCAATGGAGGCATTCTTTATGTGTGTGAGCAGGGGACAACATGTATCCAAGAAGGAACTTAGAAGAAAAACAAGATCTAGGACATGATCAAAGAATTCTTTATAGAATAGATGAGCTATTTACATGACAAACAATGCTGAACAGTCAGAGTATTCCACTAACATTTTTGTGATGTGCAATCATCTTGTTCCTATTTTACTATATTATGGAAATGTTTGTTTCTTAAATTTAGAATAAGATAAATTATAAAAAGAAAAGAGGCCTCTAGCATGTTGGGCAGACCTTGCAGGGTAATCAAGGGAGCACATGGACAAGAGTCATATAAGTTTGTAATGGGTGAATGACAAAATGCATCATGAGATAGCAGATTTGTGTGAATGTTGAAAGTAGTCAGAATGAACTGAAAGGAAGAACAGGCACTCAATGGCACTTAATGAACATTTACTCTGGGCTCTATGCTTTATACTGAGAATAGAAAACCCCAAAATGAAACAGCACAAAACAAAATAAAACTGAGTACCTGCTTTTACAGAGTTGGCTCTGATAGAAGAGATGACACATGAATATTGAGATTCATAGAAGTTATTTATAGATTCTAGAAGAATAAGCACAGGAAAGATCAGGAAAGGAAGGCCTTCTGTAGAAAGTGATATTGGAACCATGTCTCAAAGAAAGCTAGAAAAGTTAAAAGTCAGAAATGAAAGGGCAGAGTCTTCCGGACATGAGGTAAGGAAATAAAAATTATTGTGGGATCTTATTTGCAGAAATAAAGGTAGGCTAATGTAAATGGATTGTGTAATGCCTGGAAAAAAGACGATGAACTGCAGAGGCAGAATTCTAGAGGGGAAGTCAGGAGACCTGATTTAAAATCCCAATTCAGCCCACTTATCAACAAAATGAAGCAGTGAGTCTACATGATCTGTGAGCATTTTTTGTCTCTAAAACTCTACATTTGCTAATAGCAATAGTTCACATTGATAGCATGCTTTGTGGATTATAAAGCATTTCCTTACATATGTCCTGTGGTAGAGACTTCAGAGTTGGCATTGGTCTGATCAACCACAGTCAGATACATTATACTTTGACACCAATGTGATGTCATTTTGGTTCTCTTGGAGCACAAGGGACAACAACCAACCAATCAACCTTACATTAGCCTGCTGACTGTAAGTATTATTATTGTTATTTTATAGATGAAGCAAAAGTGAGAGAGAGTAAGCAGTGATATGTCAAAGATCATAGAAAGCATTAGCAGCAAGGCTAGGACCCCAACCCAGCTCTTACCCTGGTGCCTCTTTTCCTACTGTACCATGATTAGTCAATGGCATTGGAAGAGGAGAAAGCAGCTGTTTTCCTAAGCCAATTATTTTGAGAAATTATTTTTTTAGGTTAAGTGCCCCAAACTGTGTGTGCAGTTCACCCCAAAGCAAATTTATATTTATATTTAATTACATAGTATAGGTCATTTTAGTAACACTTCCCTTTGATGCCCTGCCCTAGGGCTTTGAATTGCCTGTTTTACTTCAATGAAGTGGACTGACCATGCTCTCATTACCTTTTTATTAATTTAGATTTTTTTCTCCCTTTCTGGTTTTTGTAAACAAAAAGGCTTTTCTTACTCTGGCCAAACAATTTCAGAAAAAATAAATACATCCAAAATCTTCGCTCAAAACTCAGACAGTAATAAAATAAACTTTTTTTTAAGTTCAGAAAGTTCAAAACTTTTTTTTAAGAATAAGGTTGTTTATTTCTCTTTTGGAATTTCCTGATTCCATCTTTGACCATAATATATAATACCGAATAGGTTTTCCCTAGCCCTGATAATTTATGCAGAAATCCAAGTCCATTAACACTAAAAAGAAAGAAATTTCAGAAAGAAGCTGACTTCTTCCAAGTCCCTAGCTGAGTGTAAAGACTGGGTACTATGCATAGGATTTCTCATTTTTAGAAGTCTTTGGATTAGGTGAAAATGGTTTGTCCAAACCTGTACTTATTTAGGACAATTTGTTGCTGAGTTATTTTAGTCATGTCTGACTTGGTTACCCCTTTGGGGTTTTTCTTTGTAAGGATACAAGATTGGTTTACTATTTCCTTCTCCAGCTAATTTTATACATGAGGAAACTGAGGCAAACAATTAAATGACTTGCCCAGGGTCACACAGTTAAGTGTCTGAGGTTAGATTTAATTCAGATCTTCCTGTCTATAGGCATAGAGCTCTATCCACTGTGCTATGTATCCCTCCCATTAATAAATGCCAATTCTTCTACCTGATGTGGCTTTCTATCATTTACATTTATTTAGTTTTATTTATTTGTTTGTTTACTTTTAGTTTACAAGATTCAGTTCCACAATTCTTTGAGTTTCAAATGTTCTGCCCTCCCTTTCCCCGTCTCCCACAATAGCAGCATGCAATCAAGTATAGGATCTGCAAATATTTTCACATTAGACATTAGTCTGGTTGTAAAGAAGGGTTAAGGAAGACCCATATGTATAAAAATATGTCTTTCAGCTCTTTTTGTGGTGGCAAAAAATTAGAAGTTAAGGGGATGCCCATCAACTGGAGAATGGCTAAACAAGTTGTGGTATATGAACATAATAGAATAATATTGTGCTGTAAGAAATAATAAGCAGTTGGACTTCATATTTACCTGAAGAGGCTTATATGAACAGATGCTGAGTGAGAAAAGCAGAACCAGGAGAAATTGTACAAAATTACAGACACGTTGTATGTGTGACAACCAACTTTGATAGACTGGACTCTTCTCAGCAATGCAAGGTTATAAGACAACTCCAAAAGACTCATGATGGAAAGAGATGTCTACATTCAGAGAAAGATCTAGAAAGAATAGAGTTTAAATGCAGACTGAAGCAAACTACCCACTCTCTTTCTTTTTCATGTTTGTTTTTTTTTCTCTACATTTATTAAAATCTTGCCCAATTATTGCCCATCCTTATTCCTATTTAAACACTACTTTTTCCTCGAAACCTTCCAAGGTCACCCTAGCTGAAGGCACTCACTTCCTCTTTTAACTACTGAAAGGACAATCATCCTAAGTATTAAAAAAATAACAAATAACCCACTGTCCTATTGAGATATAAGGAGAATGAGATTATTAGAGTACCAAAATGTGAGGATCTTTTGTTCATCTTCCCTATTACCATCCAAACAACTGTATCATTGGTTGTTTCTACTGAGTTCTTCACCTCATGCAGCTGTTAATGGTACTATGGACACCATAGAATAGCCCATTGGTCATCTATTATCCATACTCTGTAACCCAACTACAATTATTGTGATATGGGAAATTATTTTCAACAAATCTGTGACCTTGAATTCCTACAGAATTCTTTGACTTTCACTTAAAGGCAAATAAAATAATTCTGAAAATTATCCATTCCAAACTATAATATATAATAGCAGCCAGGATTTCTGTAGTGTGCCAAGGAATTACAAAGTACATAATTAATAGTATCTTGCTTTATCATCGTGAGACCAAAAGGTACTATTATCATCCTGATTTTACAGATGGGAAACTGAGGGTGAGGGAGCTTAAGTGATTTGATGCCTAGTGAGTGTCTGAGGTAGTATTCAAACTCATGTCCTCCTCACTCCAAATCCAGCACTGTAATTATTGCTTCATAATACCACCTTCTTCTTCTTTTCATGCATTGCTATGGTCTACCATCGTCAAACATAGACTGTATGATGATGTTTTTCAGTACCATGGACTCAAATTACTCTACTTATCCCCTCATTGTCCACAGATCTCAAAAGGATAGTTATTGAATGATTATGATGCATGAAATCATGAGGAAGTAACTAAATAAGCAAAATGCAATATATTTGTTTTTCAATTGTCCTCATTTCCTAATATATTATATCTCTGTAGATATATCTTTCTAATAAAAGGACAAGGTTGTTTCAGTTCTTGCTCCTTATAATGTACTCATTTAATATATTTTTACAAGTTCTACTTGCTTCATTGTGCATCAACTTATATTTTTTTCTGATTAATTCATATTCACCCTTCTTAAGTCTCATTAATATTCTATTCTTCAGTCAATGGGTATTATTTTGTTGATGGTTCTTATACGAAATAAAAACATGCTGCTATAAATATTTTAGTATATATTCCTGTAGCTTTCTCTACCATTTTCCATTCAAGACACTGGGAAAATTTTTTTTTAAGTTGATGTCATCCGGATTTTTATCATAGTCATTTCTCTCTTTTTTTGCCATTTGGGGGGGGGGGGGTAAGTGATTTGCCCAAAGTCACATGGCTAATTTTTTGTGTTAAGTGTCCAAGGCTGGATTTGAACATGGGTCCTCCTGACTCCAGGACCAGTGTTCTATTTACTGTACCACCTAGCTGCCCCACCTTTCTTTTTAAATATATGATAAAGTTATCACATTTTTTTCTTCCCTCTCCTCTCCCCTATCACAGAGGTGGCTACTATTAGACACAAATAGGCATAGATAGATGATAGACAGACAGATAGATAGACAGACAGACAGACAGACAGAGAGACAGATAGATAGATAGATAGATAGATAAAAGACGGAAAAAAGAAAGAAAGAAAGAAAGAAAGAAAGAAAGAAAGAAAGAAAGAAAGAAAGAAAGAAAGAAAGAAAGAAAGAAAAAACATACATACATACACAGATGAAAGAAAGAAACATAGATACATAGATACATACATAGACACATAGATACATGGATACATAATAGAGATAGAGAGATAAATAAATAGATAGACAGAGATATATACCTATTTTATAGGTGTATACATTTGTATATATTTGTATGTGTGATTGTATATGTACATATACACAAAGAGATACATAATTATATAAATATATATATGTAAAATTATTCTGTACATATTTATATTTATCAGGTTTTTTCCCCCTGGATGTACACTGCCTCTTTCTTCATTGTCCTTTATAGCTAACTTGAGTATTTATTTATGCATTCAACCTTCTTACTCTCTTCACAATCCTTTTTTCAATATATAAAGTCCTTCAGTTTGATTTCAAAGTTTTTTATCTCAAACTGGCTGTTACTTTTACTTTACTAATAAATGTTCTTATCAAACCATTTCATCAGGGAGAGATATAGTGCCATTACTCTCTTTCAGTGCAAGTCACATAGATAATCAAAACAAAGTAAGGGGAAAATACCACAGTCCATTATATTCACTTGCCTCTCTTAGCCTCTGACCTTGCCTCAGTTATTCAAAATCATTGTGTCCCTGTAGCATGGAGGTGATTCATATTATTCCACCTCACAACATATCCTTTGGCAGAGGGTAAGGCACATCCCTATCTTGGGTAATTCTGCAGGAACACAGCATGCTAAAGTTATTACTACAGACACAACCAAGCAGCAGGGAAACAGGGTCTTGTTAGGATTGATAACAACACAGAAAATTCAAAAGTGATTCACACATAATGTGGACCAAGTAACATCCCATTTGGGTCTACATCAAAGTCTCATTCAGTAAAAGAATGAATGATTTGGGTCTTATCACACTCCCACTGGGATATATTAAATCTTATTTGATCATATCACTTCTGTATATTACTTCAAAGGTATTATTCAAAGTTTTTACTAACCACTACAAGGTGCCCATGATGGTGTTTACAAAAGCATCAGGCATGAGGAACCTGTTGAGAGTTAATATTTGAAATAAATATTTTTAAATAATTATTTTAAATTACTATTACATCTGAATTCACATTTTTCCAAATGAAGTAACTTCAATGTATATATTAATCAAATAGCATTCAGGAAAAAAATGTATTTATAGACAAATAGAGGCATAAGGGTATGGTATGTAAATCCCTTTACACTTATGAATTTACTTACATTTGGACTCAGAAAAATACTGTGATCTTAAAGTCAAAGTATTTTGAGGAAGCTATAACTTTTTTATTACAAATTATAATATTCACAGTCCTAACAAGTGATGACAGACTTAGAATGGGAAACAATATGAGATCATCTAGTCTTACCTCTTCATTTATATATGAAGAAATTGAAGCAAGAAAAGGCTGTGCCGTATCCAAAGACACACAGGTTGTAAGTGGCAAAGCCAGAATATGAACTCAGATTTTTGGGGGGGGGGAGGTAAAGGGAGGGAAAGAGATGGTTTATGAATGCAAGCATTCTTTCCACTGTGCCACGAAGTCATCAAGATTTTAATACTACCGTATATGGGCAGCTTATTATATTAATTTGGCCTGAATTCTTTAAAAGTATTAATTTGTACAGTGGGAACTAGTCTATGCTTAATTTAAATGAATGGATTCAAGCTCAGTAGAGAGAGGAATGAAACGATTTTGTGAAGACTTAGCAGTCTGTAAAGTTGTGTACAGTATTGGGCTTATAGTCAAAAGAACTGGGTTCAAATTTTGCCTTATATGATTGCAAGCTGTGTGACAATACACAGGTCACTTAATCATCCCCTCCCTCAATTTCCTCACCTGTAAAATGAAGGGTTGGGATTCAATGGCCTTCTAAGATCCCTTCCATTTTTAACTAAATTTCCCTAAGGTCAAATAAGGGGAAAATTGGAAATAAAAAATGAAAAGAAAAAAAAAAGGAAGAAATTTGGGGAAACGGTTCTTTTTTTTCTCGTCAAATGGAAAAATCTAGCAAAGGGTCTATGTATGAAACTACTTAAAAAGCTTCACATGTGAATATAAGGGAATGGTTGCTTCTGTAGTTCACATGATTAACAAATCAATAAATATTTATTAAGCACCTAAAATGTGCCAGGCACTTTGCTAAGCACTAGGGATACAAGAAGAAGCAAAAGATCACTCTACCTTCAAGGAGCTTACAATCTAGGTTTTGTTAATTGAATAAAACCCTAAAAGATCACATAATCCAATGCAAAATGCCCAAAACTGATTGCCTCAAGAATAAATGAGCTGACTGGTTTGTTTTTCAGATCATTTTTTGGCTGAGATAAAATTACTTCTGATAGTTTGGCAAAAGCAAGAAATTTTGCATTTCATTAAATAAAACTAGTGTATTTAATAGGTATTTTGTGTGTGTGTGTGTGTGTGTGTGTGTGTGTGTGTATATATACATATATAACTTGTGTACATGCATTTAATATAAGTGCATGTGTATGTACACATATTTCTGTGTCTATGTATATACACATATGTGTGTATATATACATAAATCAAACATACACACAAAGCAAGCAACCACTTATTACACATTTTAATTTACCCATAAATATCCCATTTGTGTTTCCTCCACATTAATTAGAGATTTCTATCATTAAAGTCACTAACTAAGGGAAAGGGAAAATTATGCCCATGTTGGCTAGAAGCTGAAGGAGTATCATTAGCATATTCAAGTGGAGAGGTTTATCAGATTATTTAATTGACATATTGAGCAATGAGGACACAGAGATACAGCTAAGTATCCATTTTAGGCTGAAAGTAAAGGAGGAAAAAGCAACATCCTGCAACCACTAACAAGAGAAGGCTGGACACGAATAGGAAATGGCTCTAGAGAATGGAGGGTGTGGGGAGGAAGTGAGGGAAATAGGGTGGAATGAAGAATGACTGAGAATTGTGGGATAACAAAAGTTTCACCATCTTCTGAATTCATGAGGTCTACCTTGCTCAACCTAACTACAAAAATAAATTTATTTTTTCAATGTTTGCTTCAAATATAAAATGTTTCTTTCTTTCCACTCAGAATCAGTATAGAAAAAAATGAAAATGAATAATGTACCACCCCTCTTTGGCTACTTTGCATTCACATACGTAGGAGGTCAGTTACTACTTCAAGGACATAGAGGCATCTTGTAAGTACTCACTACATACATATACACATATATATGCATAAGTATATGTGTATGTGTGTATATACATATATATATATATATATATATATATATGCTATAGTAATAGCTCAAAAGCCTCCAATCTAATATTCTTCCCATCAACAGCTTGTCAATAGACAGGATCTGCTCATAGCACAGGAATTTACTTCTACTTGGTGATGTTGTGTTTCTCCTTTATTTTTTTCTTTTTAAAACTTTTTTTCTGTTTTTAGCTTACAACATTCATTTCCATGAGATTTTGATTTACAAATTTTCTCCCAAACTGTCCCCCACCCAATACCCCAAAGGAGCGATCCCACTGTATACCCCCTCTCCCAATCAGCTCTCTCCTATATCCTCCCCCATCACCCCTCTGACTTTCCAGTAGGGCAAGATGGATCTCCCTACCCCAGTACCTGTATATTTCCCTCCTTTGTATTCCACCCCCCCCACTTGTTCTAGTCTCTATTTTGTCCCTGTCCCTTTGCAAAAGTGTGTTCTTCTAACAACTCTCCCCCCCAAAGTACTCTTCCCTCCATCCTCCACCCTCTCATCCCCTTACCCCCTACTCTCCTGTAGGCCAAGATATCCAGTTTAGAGTCTATGTCATTCCTTCCCTAAGCCAAATTCAGTGAGAGTAAAGTTGACCCATTCCCTTTTGTCCTTCCTGTTCTTCCCCTCCATTGTAACAATTATCCCTTGCCTCTTCTATATGAGAGGATTAACCCTGTTTGGTCTCTCCCTCTTTCCTACTATTCCTCTCTCACCTCTGAATTTCATGTTTTAAAATATTATCCCATCCTACTCAATTGATCCAGCACCCTCTGTCTATGTATACATATATACAAACACTCACATATGCATTCATATGTATATAAACCCTTCTATATAGACATGTGTGTATGTATACATATATATATTTGTATAGTCCCTTCAACTCTCCTCATACTGAGATATTTCCATGCTGGAATGCAAATAGTTCAACTTTGATAAGTTTCTTATGAATTCTTTTCCATATTTACCTTCTCATGCCTGTTGTATTAAAGGTCAAATTTTCTATTCAGTTTTGGTTTTCTCATCAAGAATGCTTGGAAGTCCTCTACCTCATTGAATGACCATATTTTCCCCTGGAACATTATACTCAGTTTTGCTGGGTAGGTGATTCTGGGTTTTAATCCTAGCTCCCTTGATCTCCAGAATATCATATTCCAGGCCCTTTCATCCCTTAATGTAGAAGCTGCTAGATCCTGGATTATCCAGATTGTGTTTTCACAGTATTCAAATTGTTTCTTCTTGGCAGCTTGTAATATTTACTCCTTGATCTGGGGACTCTGGAACCTGGTATAACATTCCTAGGAGTTTTCTTTTGGGATCTTTTTAAAGTGGTGATCAGTGAATTCTTTCAAGTTCTATTTTGCCCTCTGATTCTAAAATATCAGGGAAATTTTCTTTGAGAATTTCTTGAAGGATGTTTTCTAGGTTCTTTTTTTGATTGTGGCTTTCAGGCAGTCCAGTAATTTTTAAATTGTGTCTCCTGTATCTATTTTCCAGGTCAGTGGTTTTTTCAAGGAGATACTTCACATTGCCTTCTATTTTTTTCATTTGTTTGGATCTGTTTAATAGTATCGTGATTTCTTATAAAGTTATTTGCTTCCATTTGCTCATCTCTAATTCTGAAGGAATTAATCTCTTCAGAAAGTTTTTGAGATTCTTTTTCCATCTGGCAAATTCAACTTTTTAATGCATTCTTATGCTCGTTGGCTTTTTGGCCCTCTTTTGCCATTTGAGTTAATGTATTTTTTAAGGTGTTCTTTTCTTCAGTCAAGTTATTGACTCTCTTTGCATGATTTTCTTGCATCATTCTCGTTTCTCTTCCCAATTTTTCCTCCACTTCTCTTATTTGATTTTCAAAATCTTTCTTAAGCTATTCTATGGCTTGTAAACAGTCTACATTTTTCTTGGAAGCTTTTGGTGAAGGAGTTCTGAATGTATTGTCTTCCTCCTGTTCCATGCTTTGATCTTTTTCATCCCCAAAAAAGTAATCTAAAGTTGCATTGTTGGGTTTGCTTTGCTTCTTTTGCCTACTAAAGTTGCCAGTCAATTGACTTTTAGGTTCAGTAGAACTCTTCTTTTAGAGGGGAGAGCTCTGTCCCAAATTGCTGGGGTTTTCACAGCTGTTGGAGCTTTTAGGAGGCCACCATTTCTGCAGCCCCCACCATCTTCGGTTCACTGAAAGTGTTCCACAGAACCACCACCCAAGACTGTGATCTCCATCCAGGCATCTCAAGGCAAGAGCACTTACCCTCTGAATGATCTCTTATTTCCCCTGCAATCTGCAGGCTGAGAGCTTCTGAAGTAGCCATGTGGAGGTGGCTACATGGCCATGGCTTCAGCCACTTCTAGCCCTGGTGCAGTCAGCCAGACCCTCTCCCCCTGATTTATCTGAGTTCCCCTGACCTTTCACTTAGACCTTATTTCTAATGGTTTGGTATTTCTGGAAAACACCACAGCTGCCAGTGATTTGCACTTCAACTGTGGCTTTTTCTAGTGGCCCTAGGGCTCCAGCAGTGGGTTCATATAGTGCTGGTCTGGGCTCCTAGCACGCTGCAATGAATCCCTTCCTGTTTGCCTGCCAGGCTGCCTTCAGGGGGAGATGTGTTTTTCTGTGATTTTTGTGGATTCTGAAGCTCTAAAATTTGTTCAGAGTCACTTTTTATAGATATTTGAGGTGGTTATGGGGAGAGCTGTGGAGTTTTGCAGCTTTTTTGCTGCCACCTTAACTCTGCCCTTTTGTCCTTTATTTTTAAAGAGGGTCATGACATCAGTGAAATGATAACATAACTTGCAGTTAACTTTGATTTAAGTGAGGGAGGCTCTACAAGGTCACCACCCTCACTTTCTCCTCCAGAGCCATCTGGGTCCAGTAACAAGAGTGTAGTAGGTCAAGACTTTCTGGGGTCTTGGCCATACTAGCTCCCCAGTTCCACAAGGTCATTAGGCAGATATGCAAGGAGAGTATAATCTTATTGGGTGGATGCTCTCATCGGTTTCATGAATATCTAAAGAAAGTACTAAAAGTTAATTTGCAAGTCATGCCTCCGGAGATGGCTCTAGGATAAAGATCTTAATGAGTGATTAGCTTTGAGCTGTGGTAGGGGAAAGGCAAGACCCAAGTCACATATTCATCCCTGCAATAAGGAATATAAGCTCTATGATTTTCTTGTGTCTTTGGCTCTGTATGAAATGGATCTGTAATAAACAGACTATGGAATACATCCCTGTCTCTCTCCCCCTTTTCTTATTCTTTGTTTTTCTAAGCTGGTAGGTAGGCCCAGACTGTGCTGGCCACAGCACCAGATATTCATCAGGATGACTGGAGATAGCCCAGGATGCAATGGGAGACCCTTTTAGGTTAAGGCCTTTTCAGCTTCTCACTTTTAATGAGCTAATGTCCTTTCAGTGAATAGGCCTCTTCAAGAAGTGAGTCAAGAGATTGCCCATTTAATTAAAAAATATCAAACCAGGAGGGGAAGACCTTCATCATTGCTAGTCAAAAGAGAAAGAGTTACTATAATGGAATTTACTAAGACAAAACTGTAAGAATAGAAACAATAAAGCTTTCTGCCCAGAAAACTCTCACTACTCTAGATAGCATCACCAGGAAGAATGGACACATGCAAGAATAACTCAGTGATGGTGAGACATACATATAAAGGACATGTGATGAAACTACTCATTACTCTTGTACAACTTGAATTCATTTCTTTTCTTTGTAGTTCTCAAACAAACAAACAAACAAACAAAACAACCTACCCCACCCACTCCTTTCTAAGTGTCTGTGTTGGATGCATTGCTCAGTTAGAAATCATACTAACAAATGTAGAGCCATAGAATTGTAGCTCTAGAGCTGGACGGGACCTCACAGGTCTAGTTCAACCCTCTCATTCTAAAGCTATGGGAATGGAGACCCAAGGATATTAAGCAACTTTCTTTAGGTCCTACAGATAGTGACAGCCATGGATGAGTTTTGGTTACTGGTCATCTGACGCTTTACATTCTCTCTATCATACAGTAAAAATGAAAGGCCTAGAGAATAACTGTATTCACTTGCCATCTTCATTGAAAGGTTCATGGCAATGACAGATGAATCTTGATTATAATCAGAGTAGGAGAAAAATCTAATCTTGACAGCTGTATTCAATTGTAAGGGTTGGAATTTTTTTTCATCTTTTGAGCAGTAGGAAGTAAATGATAATATTAACTAGTGGTAATGTTCCACAGTATTCATTGACTCTAAAAACTAATTATTTGGTTCTGTAATGACTAGACATCATCTATAAGAAATCTAGAAAGTAGAAATTTTTTTCTTATTATCAGAAGCTAAATATAAAATACACATTATTTCCAGGTATTTTAGAAGAATATATTTAATTTTAATTCAGTCTCTATTTTCTCCCCTCTGAGAATGTTGTTACTGTTATGCAGATCCCTACTCTTCACTTACACTGACATATCCCAGCATGTACTAGGTTTTTTAAAAGAATATATTTATTCTCTTCTAAGATTACTGAAGGTAGCATGCACTTTCAAGGTCAAAGCTGGAGAATCTCTGAACACAGTGGACCTGATTGTGATTTTGAGCAATTGGGGTAATACTGGAGAAAACCTTTCTTTTCATCAATACAAGTTATTGAATTATAAAATAAATATATTTATCTTAAGGTCATATACGTGGTCATCTGAGGTCGTCTATTATTTGTAGAAATTATATAGAATATTAGATCTGCTAACAAATTCCTTGGATGAGCAACTAAAATTTCAATATGCTCTCTTTTGTTTCTTTAGACATTAATTTAAAAATGAAAAAGATAAAAGCAGGTTATGCTTTTTAAAATTATCTCATGTATTTAGCTGCCATTTTGTTTAGAAATATTGGATCCAAATTAAATTAGCTTTGTTTTTAAATTATGTGATGCATATCTATCTACATTATAAACTCAAGTTTCCATGAGAGGAAGAGGAGGATGGGTTTGGGGCAATCAAGACCTGTGACTTCATCTTCATAGGAAACTCCTAGTGAGGAACCCCCAATCACTTGATGCAGGCAAGTAACTCAGATATAGTCAAGTTAGAGTGACAGAGAGTTCCCTGAAGCACTTTTTCATCAGTAAGTGACTTATCCATGGTCACACAGCTAATATGTATCAGAGGCAGGAATTGCACCCAAATCTTCCTGACTATAAAACTGATCCCCAGGGATCAAGGCTGCTGCTACTACTGCTTCTCCTCCTTCCCCTCTTCCTCCTCCTCCTCTTTCTTCTCTTCCTCTTCTCCATAACTGCTACATAGAAATGCTTGACAAAGTTTCATTATTATTATTACTATTAATTTATTCTTTCTTTCTCTTATCATCACCATTATTATACTTGTCATTTCACAAAGTTTACATTTTAAGATGCCATTTGATCCTTACAAAAACCCTGAGAAATAGGCAAAAGGTCTATTATTATCATCATTTTTAGATGAGAAATGAAAAGTTAAGTAAATTTCCCAAAATCATAAAGCTGACTATAAGTAGTCAGGACTGGATCCAGATCTTCTGACTTCAAGGTTAAAATTCTTCCAATCTACAGCTGCCTAACAACTGCTCAATATGCAATTAATTCAAAAAATTCAAATTACAAGTGAAAACTTAACAAGTTAGATATCAATTCAAAGTTAGTTCTTTAATCCTTTTCAAGATAGAAAAGTTACTTACATTATATTCATTTGGAGAGAAGGCAGGACTTGGTGAGCTGTCATTAGTGACTTTGCTTATGTTTTCCTTTTTCTAACTAATGGTATCTATATGAATTATGAAATGATCTTCAAGACCTTTACCTGAAGTATACGATTGAAAACAGGTATATTCAAGAGAAAAAGGAGACGTGATTGCTACACTTAATTCACATAATACTGAAGTCCCAAAAACCACTCTCTCCATTGCCAGATTTCCCCATTTCTCTTGCTAAACTTTAATGTCAAATATGTTAGATGAATAGCATATCCAGGAATTCCAGTTGAAATCTTTTTAGGAAAATAGGTAGCTTAAAACTTCAACATTTAATTTTTTGCAAACACAAGCTGAGAGAGATTTTATTTTTCACAAAGTTATCAATGTGTTTGCAAGATGAACTAGTATACTGACAGTAAATTCACAGTTATATTTTATTAAATTGCACCATGCTTGAAACATATTTGAAATGTTTTAATTGATTCAGTCTGAAAGTATTACACATTCACTTTGCCTTGAGAATTAAATAAATATTATTTTATTTAATTTTTTTCTCAAAGAATATTTTTCATGTTTGTAGCGAATATATCAGATTTAAGTTGTGAGTCTCTAAACTTCACTTCTTACATAAAGTCAATATAAAACTGCTTTGGCAAAATTTATACAGTATAGATATTCAAACTTCATCTCTGAGAATAACTGGTACAGTAAATTCTAACATCTCAGTACAGTGATTGGGAGTAGGAGGATGAGTAGAAGATGATAGGTTGAGAATACTGAATTCCTTGCCAGGTACATTCAGGAGTTAGTTAATTTTCACTTAACCATTTTTTTTCTTAAATAAGGATTGTTCTATGTCAGAGAACAGTTTATGAAGAAACAATTTTGTATAGTATAGGAACTGATAAAATGTAATTGAAGTATGTGTGTTCAAGACAAAAACAGTTAGAAGTCTTTTCTTTCTGACAATTTTGCACTTCGTGTGACAAAAAATTATAGAATAATCATGGCAAAAAAATAATAAAAAGAATAGAAAGTCAAATGACGTAGTTGGTCTCCTTTACACATTGTTTGGGGAATATATAAATATCGACTTTTGTTTTTACAGTGATTACAGCATTAAAAAACACTTTTGTAAACAATGTAGTTTGGTTACAAATTCGCACTAGTAATTTCATAGTAAATGTATAACATGTGTGCCACCATGCAGACCAGGCATGCTATAATCAGAACGCTTTGTACATTTACTATAACAAAATGATTAGATGCTGGATTTAATCATACCATGTCTGGGATCTGGCTTACTAGCAATTGTAGCCCAGCTGCCAGGAACACCACAGTGGTAGATACTCACCAGCCCTTTGTAATGAGCATGTCTGGGGCCATTTCTTTGATTCTTTTCAAGATAGAAAAGAGTTACTTGCATCATCTTCCTCTGGAGAGAAGGCATGACTCAATGAGCTGTCATTAGTGACTTTCCTTATAATGTCTCTTTTTAAACAATGGTATCCATATGAAGTACCACAGCCAAGAGCATAGGAAATGAGTACTAGAAAAGTTTCAATAATAAGACTATCACAGTAAATGTTTATAATGAATTCCAAGGAAAAAATGTTTTTGTTTTTTGTTTTTTTTTACCTTATTGGCTTATTTGAAGGCATGTGAATTTAGAATAAGGAGCTATTGGAGTGGAAATATCTGTAATTCATAGACTCAGACTATAACCTAGAATACTTCAAGATTAACGAACTCATTCAAGATTCCAGATCCAGTGTGTGGCAAAGGTAAAGCTTAAATCCAGGTCTTCTTGACTCTTTGGCCACTCTTATATCCCTCTGCCACTCTGTCTCTCACTAATAATTTTAAGAATTTTCAAATAATTTATAGCAGAGCATTTGTATGTCCACTTCTAATATCTAAAATAGCTTATTCACAACACAGGATGGCTTACTGTCATGTGGATTTTAATTTTATGTTATATTGTATCTTCCCAAATCAAACATATAGAAAAGGCAATAGCATTATTCAGCTTATAGGAGTTTTCCATTACACACTCACCTCCTACAACTTCTCAAATACATTGTTTCAAATGTCAATGTATTAATATTTCTCATATTGCTTTCAAAAATGGTATTGTCTAATGAATGGAAACTTGGGAAGGTTGTAATAGTAATGAAAATTTGAAGGTCATCTCTTCCTCTTAATACACAGAAGGGTATTTGGAGACCTTCCCTTCTTCAAAGATCTTCCTTGCCCCCAATAGGCTGAATGTAATCCCACAGAACCTGTGGTGAAAGGAGTCTGCTGACAGGTGGAGCAGAACCAAAAGGAAGCTGGGAGTCAGAACAACAAGATGGCAGGAGAAAAAGTACATACCCTGGGAGACATCTGGGTTTGTGAATGCTTATCCCCTGCTGTGACAGCATTTCTCTGTGGAAAGGTTAAAGATTGTGTGGCTTCATGCTGTGCTATGGTGTATTAACTTCTTTGCTACCACAATGGATTTGACTTTCTGGTGTTGGGATTTGATTTTCTGGTGTCTGAATAAATGTTTTGCTTCTGTCTTCTGTATGGGGGAGTCTGTTATATTTTCTGATTGAAAACTATGCCAGTGTATTTACAGTTACCATTGGCACTACAAAGGCAGAGCTTGGAGAGGGACATGAGAGTAAAATTAAGATGTTTATTTAAGATTTTTTTTAACTTGAGGTGATATTGGGAGGGAGAAAGGAAGATATATCAAGAGGGGCAGAGATGGGAGGGAGGGAGAAGGCAGATCAAAATGGAAGGGGGAAGAATTTAAAATAAAGAAGTATTCTATTTACATAAATATGAAGTATTTCTATAACAACTTATATCTGAAGTCCAAGACTTTATTAAATGATAAAGAAATTTGAAAATGATATCCATGCCTTCACTTCAATGAAAATATCTGAGTCAGTATGGAAAGTGATTCTTGTTCATCTAGTTTCAATTTCCACCTTACACACAAAAAATGAACAGCCTTTGTGAGATTGCTTTCCTGCTGCCTCATTGCATTTTAAGCCCCTTTCTCCTAGTTTTATCTTTTGCAGAGATGTGGCATAGTTTGGTGACCTCCTAACAGCAGACTTCAAAATATCTTACTTTTTTTTCTTGAAATGAAATAGCTTCATTCCTCATTCCTCAAAAGTCACAATTTTCTTTTTGTTGTTCTTCATTAGGCTCTCAGGACAACATAAGACAGTACAAAATAACATTCTCACCATTCTGTATACAAAGGCCATAATACAATCCTCATAGAATAATCCAGCATTTTGAACTTAATTGTCTCTCCAAGACACATACTTAATTGAGCACAGAATCTAACCATGTTCTATACACACATACCCTAGTATACAGAGCTCAATAAACATCATTAACTCAACTTTCTTGCTACTCATTCACGGTTAAACATTTTCATCTCCTTCCTATACAATATTTATTTCAGTCAATAAGTGTTTTCTTTAGGGACACTGTAAAATCTCAAATGTTAGTTTTACAAATTGAGAGGTTTCACAGAAAAATAAAGGTTCAAAATAGAAATATTTATTTATGTCTTTGCAGGATAACAACTGTTTGGTGGAAGATGGGGTCATCCCAAACTTTTGTAGTGATGATGTGTTTTGTTTTCCCCCCATAAATTTTTCCTTGATCAGCAGCTTCATAAATTAAATACTCCATTTTTTGCCTCTTTATCTTTGCACAGTCTCTATGTGAGGCCTTGATTACATTAAGGGTGTGTGGAGCCATTTTGACCCAGCTTATGAGAAACAGGTGTTAAAGTTTCAGTGATAGCACTGACACTTCAGAAATTAGCAAATGCTAAAGGGACTTAATTTCTCATTTTTACACTTAAGAAAGTAATGTAGAAAATGTTAGTGATACAGATTGAACTTAAATGTGCATCATGTGTATTATTTTTTGGAGAGTAAATTGTTAAACATTCACCAGCATGTCCTGATTATACCCTGTCCTCATTTCCAGCTTTCAGAATTTCTACTTTCTGTCAATGTACAGCTTGAGGGTCATCTCCCACAAGAAGAATGTTCTCATCTTCTTAATTTATAGAATGGTACATAAATAGATGGAAGAACTTTACTCCCTCCCTCCTTATGTGGTCAGGTATATATTTACCTATTTATAGTTTTATTTTGCCCTCCCCCAGCAAGAAACGGGAGGTTTTTGTTTGCTTGTTTTCCTTGGCCTTTGATTCATCGGTGCCTTGCATCTAATAGGTGCTTAATAAATGCTTGTTGGATAGGAGTCATATAAATAGTAATTGTTTCTGTTTTGGCTAGAAACCTTACCCTCTCAGATTGATTTTTGATGAGGTAAAAGAGTCCATTTTTTGCCTCATTTCTTATCTACCCTTAATCACTGAATTGGCATTGCCTCAGTCAAACTGAGACCTGGGAAAGACCTTAGTTTACAAATGTCAAGATATCACATTGCCATAATTTTTTTTTCATTTTTTTCTTTCCTTCTCCTTTCCCCCACCACATAGATGGCCATCTCAAGTCCTCCTAATCTTTATATTGCCACTGGACTCAGATGGTTCCAGAGGAGAAAGTGAGGCTAGTGACTTTGCATAGTCTTCTATCAGGTAAATCCAATTCACTTACAAGTCATGGTATCACCTTCCTGATGTCATGGTCCTCTTTAAGAATGAAGAATAAGCAACAACAACCATAACAACAACAGTTGGATTGGGCAGTGGCATGATAGGGTAGAAAAAGTACTGTTTCTGTTATCAGAGGATTTTGGCACTTTCTATTTTTTTTAACTTGGGGGTAAAATCACAAAATTTATATTGGGCCTTATTTCCCTTATGTTTTCTGTGAAATGAAGGACATGGGCTACATGGTTTCTGAGGTCCTTTGTAGCTGTAGTCCTATGGAGTTCTAATTGCATTGTTCCTCAACTTGAACTCCTAGCATCCTGCAAAATAGTACTGTAGAAAGAAAGCTAGCTTTGGAACAGAGTGCAAAATGCAGCTCTGCCACTTACTACAGGTATGAATTTGGGCACTTCGCCTTTCTTAGATCCAATTGTCTCATCTTTCAAAGGAGAGAAGTGTGCTAGAAGACTTCAAATATCCCTTCTAACTCTGAATTGCAATTTCTTATTGCACATGAAGATGTTATCTGTCAGCCTTTAAAAAATATCTCTAGCATTCTGTATCTGCTCAGATTTTTTTAATTGACTGCAATCAAATAATGCTGCACTGGCCAGCAACCCAATCCCAATAGGGCAAGGGAGGAGAGTTCACATGTCTGAGAAAATCTTTGTTGGTGGAGTTAAAATGGGCAGGTACAAGGTAAAAAAAATAAATAAATAAGTACTTGGCCTTATTTCTTATTTGCCTAAAATAAACCTGAGTTGAAGAGATTTTTTTCATTATGAATTAAAGGTTAGACATACTTCTGGATTGTTGTTGCTGTTGTTGTATGTGTGTGTTTAAGCTTTGTGGTTGCAAAGAGAAGTTTAATCTTGACTGGATTTTATCTCTCTGGGTTTGAGAAAGGAAATGCTGTTGAATAATCTAAATCATACCTCTTCACATCACTGTTTTCATGGGGAAGGTTAATTGAGGTCACTTTGTATTTACAATTTGTAGTATCCGAATACTTTAAAATAATGAAAAGTTTTAAAATAAACTCAGTGTTTGAATGGTAAAGAATGTGAAACATAAAAATGTGGGATTTTTCCAAAGCTGCATGATAATAAAAAAGAAAAGCATCTAAATTTACCATTGCTTCTAGCAGCAGTGTGCCCGAGCACGGGCAGGATTCTCTCAGTGTTGGTTGGAATCCACATGTTTTTGCCTAAGCCAAAAAAAAAAAAAATTAATAACATCATTTCTACAAAGTTAAGATTGTTTTGCCAAACTATGTAAGTGGGATGATCAAAATCATCTTCCCAGGGATAAAATGTCTTTACCTTTCATAGTATATTCTTATGCCTAAGAATTCTGCAGGATAGTTGCTGTCTAAGATGTGAGGGAAAGAGGACAATGGTTCAGGGTCTGTTGAGCAGGTCATGTCTGTGTCTGGTTTTCTGCATGCAATGTGAAGAAAGAAGTTTGGAAATGCTCTGTCGTTCTAAGGCAGAGAAAAATACTATTTTTGTTTTTGTTTAATATTTTATTTTTCCTCAACTACATGTAAAAACAATTTTAGCATTAGTTTAAACAAACTTCCTCCCTTCCTCCTTCACCCTCATTGAGAGGCAAGAAATTCTATATAGGTTATATATGTGCAGTCATGCAAACCATATTTCCAAATTTGATAATAACTGAAAGTTACTATCAAAAGAACAGAAAAAAACTCAAGAAAAATAAAGTTGTTGTTTTTTTTAAGTATGCTTCAACCTGTATTCAGACATCATCATTTTTGTCTCTGGAAATGGATAATATTTCTTCGTCCTAAATCCTTCAGAGTTCTCTAGGATCTTTGTATTGCTGAAAAACCTAAGTCACTCATAGCTGATGATCTTACAATATCTCTGTTACTTTATACCCAGTACTTTTCACTTTGCATCAGCTTCTGTAAGTCTCCAGGTTTTTCTGAAAGCATCCTGCTCATCATTTCTTTTTTTTTTTGGAGGGCAGTTGGGGTTAAGTGACTTGCCCAAGGTCACACGGCTAGGTTTTGGGGTAAGTGTCTGAGGCCAGATTTGAACTCAGGTCCTTCTGACTCCAAGGCCGATACTCTACTGACTGCACTACCTAGCCACCCCTCATCATTTCTTATAGCACAATAGTATTCCATCACAATCACATACCATAATTTGTTCAGCCGTTCCCCAATTGATAGGCATCCCCTCAATTTTCAATTCTTTCTCACCAGAAAAGAAATGCTACAAATATAAAAATAGAATGGAAGATCTAGGGCAAGAGGCACCATTTCCATACTCTAGGGCTAGAGGTGACTACAAATTAAGCAATTACAAGAAAAAAATTCAGAGGCAAAGGAGAAAGAATCCAAACATAAAAACATTTTATGGGAATAGAGGTGACCAGAGTTCATATTCAGAGGAAGATATTGAAGTAAAGTAACTCCCAAAGTATAATGTCAAATGGACACCTAGCCAAAAAGAATTCCTAGAAGATCTTTAAAAAAAAAACTTCAAAAATCAAATGGCAGAGATGGAAGAAAAATAAAAAGAAAATAAGAATAATTCAAGAAAAACAAGAAGGATATGAAAGGAAAGTCAATCACTTAGAAAAGGAGATGCAGAATCTTAAAGAAGAAAATGACACCTTGAAAATCAGAATTTGGCAAAGTGAAAAAAGTGAAATTGTAAGAGAACAAGAAATGACTTAACAAAATATGAATAATGAAAAAATAGAAGAGAAAATGAAACAACTGATAAGAAAAAGCAACAGATTTGGAGAATTAATCAAGAAGAGAAAATATAAAAATAATTGGACTAACTGAAAGGTACTATCAAAAAAAGAATTTTGACACAATAATTTAAAAAATAATCCAAGAAAATTGTCCTGAAGCAAGGAAAAGTAGAAATGGAAAAAACCCATTGATCAACACCTAAAAGAGATCCTATGAGGCAAACTCGAGAAATATCATACTCAAATTCTGGAATCCCCAACTGAAGGAAAAAATATTAAAAGCAACAAGATTAAAACAAGTTAAACATGATGGTGCCACAATTAAAATTGCACAAGACCTAGCAGCAGAGACATTAAAGGAACTTAGGTCTTGAAACACAACATATCAAAGAGCAAAGGAAATACCATATCCTTCAAAGTTAATTATTATCTTGAATGAAAAAAGGAACATTTGATGAACTCTAACTTTCAAGACTTTATTAAAAAAATCCTTAACTTAATAAAATATTAAACATAAAAGAACCAAGAGAAAAATGAGGCACATAAGAAAGACTGATTATAAAGGATTCATAAGGACACGTTATTTACTTTTTATATATGTAAAATGTAAAATGGATGTCTAAGATTCTTATTAATAATTGGATAGTTTATAAGGAAGATTGGGGTAAATCTGAAAATGTTATGAATTTAAAGCAGTACCAATTAGGAACAGCTTAAAAGAGTAAGTATCTGAGGTGCAAAAAGAAGAATTGATACAGAGGAATTAGATGGGGGAGGAGTACTGGCAGTTGTGGTAATCTACTTTATTGGGAATGGGTTTAAGAGGTAACAATACATATACATTTGGAAGACTATAAAAGTCTTCAAAATTCAGAAGAAATAGAGTGTTAGGAGCATATGAAGGGGGGAGAGGTCAAGGGAGGGATCTTTAGAGGGGAGGGTAAAGGAATAGGTATAATAGCAGCATAGAAAGGTGTTCAGATTTATGGAGATGGGAGGATAGGGAAGGGTTCCTTGGAGGAAGCAGTAAAGTTTTGCAGGGCAAGGTAGTAGATAGAAGTAAAGTAGAGGAGTCAGGAGGAATAGGAAACAAGAGATATAATAATACATTAAAACAAAGATTAAGAGTAGAATAAGTTTGGGAAAGTACATGTCTGTATATGTATATATATATATATATATATATATATATATATATATATATATATATAGCTATAGAGAAACATATCTAAACTTTACTGTAGCCTTCTGGGGAGAGGTTGCAGGGAGGGAAAAAATAAAGTAAAAAACTGCACAGCAGAGAACAAAAGAAAACTCACAAGGAAACAAAGATGGACAGTTTTCAACACAATAAGTATTGTTTATCATGTAGGCTTTCTTGAAATGAAAATTTATTGTTACATATTTTTCATCCTCTCTTATGTTCTGCTATGCACACAACATGATTTTTTTCTAACTTTATATTAAAGCTCCAATATTTAAGCTTATGTTATGTTTTTTGCTTCTTTACTCTATTCTGTATTTGTGTTCTGGCATTTGAGTCAAAAATATAAGGTTTTTTTTTTGGAAAAAACAAATAAATAAAAAGAATGATTGGAAGTCATCTATTTCATTGAATATTCATTTTTATCCCTAAATGATTATACTCAGTTTTGCTGGTAGGTGATTCTTGGTTATAATCCTAACTCATTTCCTCCAGCCTTTTTTTCTAATGAATAAGTGTCTAATCCATCTGCCAAGTGGGAAATTTCTGGTTGACCTCAGAGGGCAGAACAAGGATTCATGTGGAAGTTAGATAGAGATAAATTTTGGGTCAACCTAAGGAAAAAAAATTTCCAAATAATAAGACCTTTCCAACAGTGAAAAGGGCTTCTTTGAGAAAGTCTTAAAAGAGGAGGAAATCTGACTTTTTCTCAGGGATAGTATGGAAGGATTTCTAACCCCATCTATAAATATAAGTGGTTGACCTCTAAGATCACTCTGAGATTTTATATATCTATTATATGCTAATTATTATTCTTTTTCATGATTCAGCTTTGAGGGAGGAAACAGAAACCAGAAACATGGTATTATTACCCCTCAAAAACTTAGATTTTTGACTGGAAAGCCCAGATGGACTTTTTTCCCAAAAACACCTTTAATAAAGCCTATCAACCTAGCTAGATGGCAGAATACAATGCAGCTCAGATATGTGGTAAAGTTGGTTTTACCAAATTATAGAAACTCTTCTACAATAATAAAAGGAATTAAATAGATTTTTAAATGAACTCTATTAAAAAATAAAAACGTCTTGCAATCCTCACTTACATTGAGGGAGGGGATAGAAAAGGGAAGGAGGAAGACTCAGAGATCAGTTTTTCCAAGGAGTTAAAGGGTTTTGGAGATACTAAGGGAAAAGCTACAGTGTTCTTTCCTTCACTCTTCCAGAAGTTTTTCAAGAGGGCAAATGCAAGTATAGTATTTCTTCATGGTCAGAAAAGTCTCTTGTCATGCCTTTACCAACTCCATTAAATGATAGATGTTAAAAACAGCAATGAAGGAACTAAAAGATTTGGGTTGGTATTTGGAGAGGTTCTTTTACTTTGGTATCCCAAACACGTGGTAGGATACAGTCTATGGTATCTCCTATTGGCCTGGAGAGTCTAAGTATGTACTCATTCATCTGGATCTTAGCAGATATTTCCATTTCATGCTTAAGGAGATAGGTAGATGAAGAAAAAAAGGAATTGGAAATTTTGAGTCCACTTACCTTCTTATCAGACTTTAGTTTCACCACAGATGAAGCATCATGAGCAGGTAAAATAACACAGTCTTCAAGAAGATTACACAGAGAAAAGTCAGAAGCATATTCATCAAGTCCATATCTTTATCTGTTTCAAAGCTTTGCTTTATATCCTTGACTTTACATGTGGAACCTGAGGGTTGAGTCAAACTGGTGATGTTTTGTTGGAATGCATTTGTGCAATTGAAGCTTGATTTACTACCCCAGGCCACTGCACCATAGCTCTTAGATTCCTTCATCATCATTTCCAGCACTGTTGTGTTGCTGTATATGTCTTAGAAGAATCAAAGTCTGTGAAGAGGCAGAAGTGTCACTTGACTTGGGGCTTGTTAGTTGGTACAGAGTTGGCTAAGGGTTCTCAATAACTTACTTATCTATAGCTTCCATTAAGGGGAATTACCATTGTTACACCCCAGCATTCTGTCATTTTCATAAAGCAGGAGCTGTCCATCTAATTTAAATTTGGACAGCAGCGATTCAAATAGGCCTCCTCAGGCTGACTTTTTAAAAATGGAAGATGAGGGAAGACTTCACTATGATTTGTTCAACAGGCAGTTTTCTCTTCCTGTTTGAAGTTTCTTGAACATTTTATCTGTATCTCTCCCTTGTCACCATCACTCCATATCTCAAATCATACTTATCTATGTACGGGTCATATCTTCCATCAAGTAAAGTTGAATAAGCTCATTGAGTGTGTTATTTTCCAGATTTCTTTACTAAAACTTTCTCCTTATACAAGGACCAAATATCAGCATCAAAATTCTTTCCCGGACATAGGCATAAATTACAGTGTACAACAGTATCTAAGAATTAGATTCAAAGGAAAACAGGGTAAAGGTGTTACAGGAATCTGAAGATCTTCCCTGCCCATAGGCCTTTTGATAGGCTTAAGTGGCTCTGAAAACCTTCCCTGATTTGAAAATATACTCTGCCCCCTAATAGGCTGAATGTGATCACATGGAGCCTGTGGCAAGAGGCTTGTTTACCAGGAAAGCCCACACCTTGTTGATTTGTGACTGGGCAGTGAGTCAAGAGGACGGTGATATTCTCTGATCCAGGAGAAAGCTATATGTACCCTGATGTGAGGTTTTGCTTTGGGGCTCACTTTGAGAAAAGTTGTGTGATTTGCCCAGACTAGACTCTGGGAAGCCACTGAGCTCCCCGGCTTTGAAAAACCCAGATGTTGGTGCTTCCCTCTCTGGTAACTGACTAGGTATGGATATAATGGTTAGATGGTTGGAAGCCCATCTGCTGATGTTTCTTTGACTGCTTTTAACTTCTGCTTTTTAACTTCTGTTTGTATTCTGTTTGCATTCTCTGACTTTTTCCCCTGGGACAAAGCTCTTCCCTCTGGAAGCAGAGTTCTACTGCGACAAAGAGCTCAAAAGACAAGTAATTGAGTGGCAACATTAGCAAGAAAAGGAAGCAGAGCAAGCACAGCAATCTAACTTTAGATTGCTCTTTTGGGGACAAAAAGGATCAAAGCATGGAATGGGAGGAAGACAACATAGTTGGAACTCCTGCACCAATAGCTTCCAAAAAATACAAACTGGTTACATAGGTCATGGAGAAGCTCAAGAAGGATTTTGAAAACCAAATAAGAGAAGTAAAGGAAAAATGAGAAGAGAAATTAGAATG
Source organism: Pseudocheirus occidentalis (assembly GCA_028646575.1). Classification (NCBI taxonomy): domain Eukaryota; kingdom Metazoa; phylum Chordata; class Mammalia; order Diprotodontia; family Pseudocheiridae; genus Pseudocheirus; species Pseudocheirus occidentalis. The sequence continues at coordinate 185,512,182 of CM053597.1, forward strand.
GTGCAAGAAAATCATGACAAGAGACTCGACAATCTGACTGAAGAAAGTAACACCTTAAAAAAAAAAGGTTAACTCAAATGGTAAAAGAGGTCCAAAATGCCAATGAGGATAAGAATGCCTTAAAAAGTCAAATTTGCCAGATGGAAAAAGAATTCCAAAAGCTCACTAAAGAGAATAATTCCTTCAGAATTAGATTGGAGCAAATGGAAACAAATGACTTTATGAGAAATCAAAATACTATTAAACAGATCCAAACAAAAGGAAAAAATAGAAGGCAATATGAAATAACTCCTTGAAAAACCACTGACCTGGAAAATAGATCCAGGAGAGAGAATTTAAAAATTATTGGACTACCTGAAAGCCTTGATCAAAAAAAGAAGTTAGAAAGCATCCTTCAAGAAATTCTCAGGGAAAACTGCCCTGATTTTTTAGAACCAGAGGGCAAAATTGAACTTGAAAGAATTCACTGATCATCTCTTGAAAAAGATCCCACAAAGAAAACTCCTAAGAATGTTACAGCCAGATTCTGGAGTTTCCAGATCAAGGCAAAACTATTACAAGCTGCTAAAAAGAAAAAATTTGAATTTTGTGGAAACACAATCAGGATAATTCAGAATCTAGCAGCTTCTAAATTAAGATATTGAAGTGCTTGGAATATGATATTGCAGAGGTCAAAGGAGCTAGAATTAAAACCAGGAATCACCTACCCAGTGAAACTTCATAAAATGTTTCAGGGGAAAATATGGTCATTCAATGAAATAGAGGACTTTCAAGCATTCTTGATGAAAAAAACAGAGTTGAATAGAAAATCTGACACTCAAATACAAGAAGCAAGAAAAGCATGAGGAGGTAAACAGGGAAAAGAAATCATAAAGGATATATCAGAGTTGAAATATTTATATACCTACATGGAAAAATGATAATTGTAATTTATGAAACTTTTCTCAGTATGAGGAAAGTTGAATGGAATATAAATGTGTATATATGTATGTATATATATGTATACATGTATATATGTGCATGCATGTATGTGTGTATACATGCATATATGTCTATATAGAAGGGTATACATGCATATTAATACACATGTGAGTGTGTGTATATATGTGTACAGGCATACAGAGACATAGGGCACAGGATCCATTGAATGAGAAGGGATGATATTTAAAAGGTAAAATTGAGAGGTGAGAGTGGAATACAATGAGAGGAGATGGGGAGAGACATTGGGGTAAATTATCTCATATAGAAGAGGTAAGGGATAACTGTTACAATGGAGGGGAAGAGCACAAAGGCCAAATGGAATGGGTCAACCTTACTCTCATTGAATTTGGATTAGGGAGGGAATGACATACATACTAAATTGGTTATCTTGCCCAATAGGAGAGGAGAGGAGGAAAGGATGAGAGGGGGGTTGACGGAGGGGAAGGCTGGTTGGGCGGGGGAGAGTAGCTAGAAGCACACACTTTTTAAAAGGGACAGGGTCAAAGTAGAGAATAGAAAAAGTGGGGGGCAGGGTAGGATGGAGGAAAATATAGTCAGTCTTTCACAATATGAACATGTTTTGCATAACTACACATGCACAATCTGTATGGAATTGCTTATCTTCCCAGTAAGGGTGGGTGACAAAGAATGAAGGGAAAGAATCTGGAATTCGAAGTTGTAAAATCAAGTGTTTAAAAAAATATTATTGTTGTTGTTGTTTTTTACATGTAACTGGGAAATAAGATATACAGGCACTGAGGTATGGAGATCCATCTTGCCCTTCCAGAAAGTGGGAGAAGGGATGGGGGAGGATATAGGAGAGAGCAGATTGGGGGAGGGAGTATATAGTGGGATTGCTGTTTTGGGGTAGTGGGTGGGGGAAAGATGGGGAGAAAATTTATCACTCAAAATTTTGTGGAAATGAATGGTGTAAACCAAAAAAAAATTTTTTTAATTAAAAAAAATTCACTGATTAATGATTTTGTCAGTGAAGACTGTTTTTTTTTTGGTGGTACCCATCGTAGCCACTCTGAGACTTAATTTGGTTTTCAAATTCATTGTCTTGTAGCCCAGTACTTCTTAAACTGTTCCCACTTATGACCTCTTTGGCACTTTCTAAAGTGTGGATCACAACTCCATATGGGATTGCACCCCACACTTTCAGAAGTGCTTCTAGAGTGTAGTCAACCTCTTAGTGTTCCTTTCCATATATGTAGTTAATTTCTCTTATTACTTGTCTACAGTCTCTCACCATCAATACTTGCATATATCCTCACTTGGTAGGACCTGCTAAAACTAAGCGTACACTGTTGTAGCTTTCAAGAGGCCAGAGTCACCTTTGTACCACAAAGAGGTATCAGAGGATCACTTGAATGGGCATCAGATAGAGCCTTTTCAATTTACCTTGAATAATACCATGTCAACTTTTACCAAAGACATAATTAGGAAATATTTTATCTGGGGCAAAATTGGTGGGAGAGTCATAAAGGATGTTTGCTAGTCCATCACTCTAGATAAGAAAAAGGGAGAAGTGGCCATGTAGAAGAACATCCCCACTCACCCTACCCAATCCAGCAATTTCATTGGGCATTTCCTAGGAAGAAAACTAAGGCAAAATAGCAGGATAAGGAAGACAGATAGCTTCAGTCCACTACAGTCCCATCATTCAAGGTTCTGGTGGAGGTTGATAGTGGTGGAGATGGCAGACAAGGGTGCATGTGGAACAGAAGAAGTGCATATTATTACGGCCAACTACAGACGAGAAGAGAGGAAGAATACCAGGACAGGTATAGAAACCTGGGAACAAAGCTTCAGTCATCCAGCCCTGCTTAGAAACCTGCTACTTGGTCACTATGAATGCTTATAAGGCCAATCCAGTAAAGACATAGAGCAGACAGAGGTAAGCCTACATGAAGAGATATAGTGAGAAAGAAGGAAACAGGTAAGGATAGGCAGGGTAACAAGATGGAAAGAGGCTAAGTAAATTCAGCAGAAAAGTCAACTCAAAGCAGTGAAATGTAGTCAAGACAAATTACAATTGACTTTAAAAAGTCTGATGAGTTCTCAAGCACATTAAAATAGTCCAGTTCATTAAGGGAACTATACTTTATATCACTGAAATAAAACAAAAGGAGCAATCCTAAAGTTTTTGTTTGTTTGTTTTGCTTTGCTCTTAATGAAGTTCATTTATACCAAGCAATTTTGAAGATTTTATAAATGTCAGAAAGGATCATTTACCTTTTAGAAATTTGCTTTTGAACTTTTGAACTATAAGAATGAAATTACTTTTATTTAATTCTAGTTCTTAGTTCATGTTTGTGATTTTTTTGGAACAATTCCAGTGTAGAAATTCTCTTTTCCAAAGCAATTTGTCAACTCCTCTATGGAAAATTAAATGATTTGTTTACTGTCAGAGGAAATACATGTCAGAGTAAAGGTTCCAATCTAGAACTTCCTTCATATAAAACTACTTGCATGTCCACTATTCTACAATTATTCAATTGTTCTGAATTTTTACTGACCCCCTCATTCAAACTTTGATGGGATTTTGTGTTTGTTTTAGTTTATTTTAGAAAGAATCATTTGTTGAAGGAAAAAAACAACTAATGAACTGAAAATAATCAGGTAAGCATTTACTTTAAAAGAGGAAAACTATTGATTGCAAGAATTTTTGGAAAAAATAATTCCTATGCATAATCTGGAGGCATAGGAATTCTTAATTTAAAAGAAAAATATTTTTTCTCTGATGAAAGGAAAATTCTAGTTTACATTTTATTCTGGAATATTGTGAGTATCTAACTTTATTTCTTCACATAAAAATTGACATTTAATTTTTCTGTAATATTTCTATTCTTATAAATAGAAATGATATAAAATTTGTGACATTTGTCCTAATAAGGCAGATGAAATTAAATCATTGTAGGGGTGGTTAGGCAGCACAGTGAACAGAGCACCAATCCTGGAGTCAGGAGGATCTGAGTTCAAATCCAGCCTCAGACACTTAACACAAAAACTAGTCATGTGACCTTGGGTGAGTCACTTAACCCCAACTGCCCTCCAAAAATCAAAAAAGAGAAAAAAAGAAATTAGACGATCACCTCAAATCTGGCCTAAAGACCAGAAGTGCTGTACCCTTGTCTCTAATGGCCTCATTAAAAGTGCTTAGCTCAGTGTCTGGCACAAAGGAAAAATTTAATAAAAACTTGTTCCCTTCCCAGTTCTTTTAAGTGGCTTAGCAACAAGTCTCCTATGCTTTCTAACAGTCAAATATTAACTGTTTCTAAAAGAAGAAAATGAAGATACTTGAAAAACATGGTTCTGGATTAATAACAGAGCTATCCTAAAGGTAAGTATAATTAAGTTTAGGATTTTGATCTTAGAGGCAACAAATTAAGAAAAAGAGCACTGTTTTTTTTTAATACAGAGAACCTGGGTTCAAAATCTACCTCTGTCACTTATTTCCTATTTCACTTCTGTTTTGTACCTCTCCTTTCTCATTCATAAAATGTGGGCATTGAACCAGATGGCCTTTAAGTCCCTTCTTAAGTATAAAATGGCCATGGGATGAGAGCTCCAGACCTTTAAGTCCCTTCCAGGTCTGGAGCTATCATCCCATGACCATCTTATACTATGAGTCCACTTATGGTTTTATGAAGTTTATATAATTACTGCTTAAAAATACTACCCCCAAATCCACCATTTATACTACAGAGCAGTACAGGTAAATTTCATATCGGTTACCCTGAATGTCCATGAATTCGGAGACTCACAATGAACTATAGAAAGCTTATGTTGATATTTGGATTTCTCAAACTGAAGAGGAAAATGAGACCTTGGGTAACTTCATAACTCTCAGAGAGCCTTCTTATTTAATGTCTGGAAAGGACCCACTGTTCCTTCATTATTAACAAGGAAGACTGCCTTTTTCTCCTTTGATGAAAAAAGCTATTAAGCTCCCTCACTCATAGTTTTAATGTTTGAGGAAAAAAATCCATAAAAGGGCAAGATATTAAAATCTTTCCTTTTTAGTCTGTGTTTTATCCCTGACTTTAGTCTTCTCCTTTTGATCTGTTCCTTTCCATTCCATGCTCAAATTTATGGTGTCCAGACAGCTCCAAGTGAATCCTGAAGTTCATTCTGCATTCAAAAAACGCCCAGAATGTCGGGAAGATATATAAGTAAGGGGGAAATGGGAGGAAAGAAGAACTGAGAAGTGTCCAGGATATATAGGGGTTTTCCAAAACAGCACCTTGGGGAAATCATTCACAGTTCAATGATTTAGACTGAGCAGTTCAATTCATAGGAAGCCAAAGCTAGCAACAAACTGAGGCCATGCTGTGGTCAGAGACAGACAGCCTGGGAACACATTTCATGAGATATGACATTGAGTCAAGTCAAACGGAAATACACAGTCAGGACTTGTCCTTTCATACCTGAAACTGTTAACCATGAAACTTAGAAGTCTGGTATTATGTTACTGTGCTTTGGGCTTATCTGCCAAGTCCATCATTACCTGAGAGGGCCAAAATCTTGGCTCTTTCATTTCATTTCCCCTCATGCTAAAAGGCAGACTATTTTTTTTTGCTAAGCCTATACATACATACATATGTGTATATGTATATGTGTATAGGTGTGTATATATGTAAGTATATATACATATATGCATATACACATATATGTGTATACATATAAATATATATGTGAGAGACATATTAATTCATTGAGAGAGAGGGGGAGAAAGAGAGAAAGAGAGAAGGGGGAGCAGCCAAATTATTTATTAAGCATTTACTTTGTATCAGGTACTTTACTAAAAACTGGAAATACCCATATAAGCAATAAGACAGTTTCCACTTAAGAAATATGTTGGAGTGGGTGAGATGAGAAGGAAAGAAAACACACAGAAACATGTTAGAAATCATGAAAGGCCTGAGTTCTATGATTGAATACATTATTTAAACAGGAATTTAATGTTTCCAAAGCATTTTACATGCATTTTTTATTAGAGGCTCATAACCTCAAGCAGAAAATAAACAGTGAACCAGCCTAGGAGTTAGAATGAGCTGGGTTCAAGTTTCACCACTGAAACAGGCCCATTATGTAACCCTGAGAAGGTCTTATAACCTCTTAATGTCCCCACAAAACTCCCTGTGTTGCACGATGGTTGATTACCTAGTTATGAGGAGCTTAAGCACTGGGAGTTTCATATACCAAAAACTCTACAGATTCAGAATAAAATACCACAAACAAGCAAACACACATACATGTATTCATATGGGCATATATGTATATATATGTGTGTGTGTGTGTATGTATGTTGTGTATATATATGTGTGTGTATGTGTTCATTAAGCTATAGGATCATAGATTTAGACGGAACAGACCTTAATGGTCCTCAAGTCTGGGTCTTCATTTCACAGAGGAGAAAACCAGTGCCCAAAGCACTATAATGTTTTGGTTTGTTTTTTAAGGTCATAAAGCTTGACACAGCCAGGTCTCAGACTGAAATTTTCTGGTTCTCAAAGTTAGGTGTGTGTTCAGGCAACTGGAACTCGGAGAAATAAGTGACTTGCCCAAATTCATGCAGGGACAATAGCAAAGTCAGAATTTGACCTCTGCTCTTATGACACTAGCTCCAGAACAATACCACCATGCCTCATAAGGTAGATGTGACTCATTGTCATTTTAACACATGAGGAACCAGGAGTCAAGAGAAGGTATGTGATTTATCCAGATTCACTCAGCTAGCAATGATCTCTAAGCTATTTATTCTTGACACTATCACCTGGACATCATCCACTGTGGAATGCCATCTCTCTTAGGGAACTGCTTCTGACAGAGAGAGTTTAAGTGACTTATCTAGGATCACAAAACTAGTAGGTATCTCAGGTATGATTTGACCTAAATGTTCCTAACTGTGAACCCAGCACTCAATATATTATGGGTACACGTCCTCATTATCATTCAGATAAGACCTAATAACTCAAATAATTTCAATTCTGTTTAATGTGCTTATAATTGATTAGAAAAAATAAGATAACAAAATCATAGAATGTTTGATGTGGAAGGGATTTTGTAGGTGGCCACATAGGTGAGTCCAAATCTTTTCTTTTGACATGTTCTGAAACAGATACCTAATGAAATTTATTAACTTTTCCAAGATCATGTCAATGGCAGAATCAAGATTAAAAATCAAGTTCTTCTAACTACAAACTCAACTTCCTTGTCATCTACAAGGTACCAGCAGTGGGCTAGAGCTGGGGACACAATGATTAAAAAATGATGAAAAGAAAAAAAAAAGGAACAGCACCTGCTCTCAAGGAATTTGCATTCTTTCCTGTCTAGTCATTTTTAGTCATGTCCAACACTCTGTGACCCCATTTGGAGTTTTCTTGGTAAAGGTACTGAAGTGCTTTGCCATTCCTTCTCCAACTAATTTAACAGATGAGGAAACTGAGGCAAATAGGGGTTAAGTGACTTGCCCAGGGTCACACATCTAATGTCTGTGGCCAAATTTTAGTTCAGATCCTTTTGAGTACACTGTGCCACCTAGCTGCTCCATTCTAATAAGATTCAGCATGAGTTAGTTGCCAAGCAGCTCAAGATCCAACTCTGGGAATTATGCTTTAATGATTAATTCATGCTTTAAGTGAAACAAGTAAATTTTTTTTTATTGTCGACGCTTCACCATCTATTTGCCACTAATTTCAAGTTTTCAAAACATAGTCTAGACTTAAGGAATTAAGGACTTATAATGTCAGTGAAATAACAATTTTTTTTTCATCTTTTACACAAAAAGTTCAGGGTTGAAAAATTTTAGTATATAACCATATCCTTGATTTTCAGCATCTGCTAATATCCTGTGATTCACTAAATTGTTACCTTAAGTGAACACAGAGTAAAACTGAAAACATAACCTCCAGGCATAGAAGAGTTTTATTAGCCTTTAAGAGACATTACACATAAATGTCAAACTGACCACCTACTGAAGATGGCTGGGACCTGCAATTATTGTTAAATGTCACTACTTTCTTGAAATAAACACAATGAAATTGATGTGCTGTGGTAGTTTTCCATGATGTCCTTTGGAAACATCCACATTGAATGCAAACCCCCCTGCCCTGCTCCCTCACCCCTAGTGTTTGCTAAATTGCTTTTTCTAATGGGATATTATCATATCCATATTCATTCCTCAATTGAAATTGCTCTTTCCTGTAAGACCCCCACCCCATTTCTCCAAGTACTTCCTTTTTTCCAGTCTTACACCAAATGTTACCTACTTCCTCTATAAATATTTCGCTAAATTTTTTACTTTAGAAAGGCAACATAGGACAGTGGTTGTTCCTAGTTGTACACAATCGCTGGGTTACTCTCCATTTTCATCTCTACTTCCAGGCTTCTCCAGATTCCTTCAAATCCTATCTTTAACAAGAAACCTTGCCCAGTCCTCTTTAAACTTAGGCCCTTCCCTGTGATATTATCTTCTATTTATCCAGCATATGGGCAACTAGGTGGCACGGTGGATAGAGTGGCAGGCCTGGGTCAAGAAGACTCATCTTCGTAAGCACAAATCTAGTTTCAGACACTTACCAGCTGTGTGACCCTGGAAAAGTCATTTCACCTTTTTGCCTGAGTTTCTTCATCTGAAAAATGAGCTGGAAAAGGAAATGGCAAACCCCTCCAGTATCTCTGAGAAGAAAACTCCAAATGAGGTAACAAAGAGTTGAACACAACTGAACAACAACCACAAATTCAAAATTTGCCTTGTTTATTTGTGTAGTCTCCTCCTTTGGGATTCTAGCTTCCTTGTGAGCAGGCAATGTTTTTGTCTTGACTTGTACTCCTGTTGTTTAGCATAGTGTCTAGTGCCTAGTAATTCCTTTATAAGTTGTTAGCTGACTGACTAAATGATGGCAGGACCAGTATGTAGGAAGATTTACGTTCAAGGCCTGCTTCTCACCCTTGCTGGATTGTGTTGCCATGGTTAAGTTATGTTCCTTTCATGAACCTAATTTCAGCCTCGGTAAAATGGGGTTAAGATCCATAACATTTATCTCCTTGGACTGTTATGAGTCTAAAAAGAGACGACACCCATAAAATTCCTCAAAATTTAAAGTGTGACAAGAAGATCTGTTATTATTGCAGTAATTACTATAGCTCACATCAAATTTTCCATTCTCTGAAGTATTTTATCATACATTATTCATACCACAAAATTTGATACTTCATTCATACTCTATTTTTTTTCCTTTGGAGAGTAAATATTGTGCTACCAGTACATGTATATACATGCATATGTGTGCTTGTATATTTATATAAGTCCATATGAACATGCATATATATAAATATACATATATAGTGTATATTTCCTAATTTTATTCTATCACTTAAGACATTTAGCATAACATAGGACATGTAGTAAATACCCAATAACTATTGTAATTTCTTCACCTATAAAATGGTGATGTTACATGTCTTAACCTGATTGATATCTGGCCACTGGACCCAGATGACTCTGGAGGAGAAAGTGAGGCTGGTGACTTTGTACAAAGCTCCCTCACTTAAATCTAATTTACTTGCTTGTCATGGCATCATGTTGCTGATGTCATGGTCCTCTTCCAGAATGAAACAACAACCACGGGGGTCAGGGAGGTAGGGGATTTCATTACATAATCTCCAAAGATTCTTCTAATTGATACAATAATACAGTCCACAAATTGGTGGATTAAACTACACTAGAGTTACAAGTAATCATTTTTTTTAGGGATAGTAATAGGGATTATGATTTCATTTTTGTAGGTGCCACCCTGGTGTAGAAACCTTTTCTGCTTATGCAGATCAGCACCTTCTCTGCTACTGGAATAATAAGAGAGTTGCCTAGACTAGAACAGAGAGGTTGAGTGATTTGTCCAGGGACAATGAGCCAGTATTGCCAGGGGCATAACTTGAACCCAGATTTTCTAAAAATGGTATTGGGCCAGATCACTATGCAAAAGTGCCTTGAATTGAAAAGTTATTACTTTTTCACACTTCTTAGATATGTTGACTAATTTAAAGTATTTGAATAAAAGATACCTATTACTTTGTGCTGGGGTCCCTATTAGTGAAAGCCATAGAGTAAAAGCCATAATAAGGACACAGTGACTAGTACAATAACCCTGTGTGTCTGGACATCTACCCAAAAACACTGGCCTGTGGTTCTGGACTCAAGCCTAGTACTAAGTAGTAAATGAAACATTAGCTAAACCGTGATGACATATGTTACAAAGTGCTATGGCTCCTCTTCCCTTTGTTTGATTTCTATAATTACCACTGGGCTTTTGGGGGATCTTTGCCAGTATTGATCCATTGTTAAGGCTGTTTTGTCTGGCAGCTGCCCCAGAGTGGCCCCTAATGTAAGTAACCCAACTGATTAAACTACTTTGTATAATAAATGTGGACCTTCTGATCTCTGCTCCTCTAGTTCCTCTGTTTGAGGACATTGTGAATATCCTCAGAGAGGGTACTTCCAGGCAAGACAGTTCTCTTTCCTATGACAGGGATGCATTTCAGTGGCAAAAAATCTAGGCAAATTCTAGATTCAACTCATCTACAGATACTCTGGCAAGGTGAGCTGAGAATGTTTTGGGTTTGTTTTTTGATTTTTTTTTTGTTTGTTGTTTTTTTTTTACTTTTTAAAATAAAGATTTTTTGTTTTAGTTTTTTTTGTTTTGATTTTTGAGGGGTTTTGTTTGTTTTGTTTTTATATTGGGGCATATAAAAACCCTTTTAAGCTCTCTAGGTAGCAGCAGAATTTGATTCTCTAGCTGTATTTTGCAGACTCCTGCTCTAGAGTCCTTCCAAGTAGCACCTCAATGCAATCAGCAGTAGTACATAGACCATCTCTTCATTCTACTTATAAATTCAAATACATCTTAACAGCAAGGAGCAGGCAATGTCTGTACAGTACACTGAAAAGAAAGTAAGATCTGACTTTGATAGTCCTGTGTTTATATTTTATAGTGTCCGTGACCTTGGAAAAGTCATTTCTATTCCCTAAGCCTTAGTTACCTCATCTTTAGAATGAAGGGGTTGGATGAGATGGCCCCTGGTATCCCTTCTACTTCTAGTTCCATGATTCATGAGACAGGAGAGAGTACAAAAAAAACCCAGAATAACAGAAATACTTCCTCCTCATCTTAGCACCTTTTGGGATCCATAGTACCTTGCCTATCATCAAATGTACTAGAATGCATAGAATCTAAGTAAAATAAAATAGGTGGAAAAATGAGTAAAGTAGAATAAATTAGAATATTGAGTAGAATAAATAGTGGAATAAAGTTCATCTGGGTTGTAACCAGAAAATAAAACAGCAATTTTAATGATCTCAAGCTATTTGACGCAGACAAAGCCCCCTTTTCAACACCAATATTCCTAGTAATTGATGCCTAATAAAAGGGCTGGTTTCACATTAGACATGCATCCCTAGGGAAACAGCCAAGATGGTAGCATGAAAGCAGGAAATTCTGTGAACTCCTGCCACAACCACCTCCAGTACTTGTAAAATATGACTCTAAACAAATTTTAGAGCTACAGCACCTACAAAGTGACAGAGAGAAACAAATCTCCCAATGAAGCCATCCTGTCAGGGCAATAGGGAGGGTCTATTGCACCAAGCTGAGAGCCAAGTGCAGCCCCTCATGGACCTTGTGAAGCCTGGGGCAGTTCCAACCAGCAGCCCAGACCAGCCAGAGCAGACTTCAGGTGAGTGAATCAACAGCAGCTGTGGCAGTGTCCAGACTTCTTAATCCATAAACACCAAAGACAAGGTAAAAGGTCAGTGGGGAACTCTGTTGGAACTGAGTGACAAAAGAGCACAGTTAGGCCTCTGCCCCTGGGGTGAGAGTTGGTGGAGGTGCAGGGGCTGCAGGTGCCTCTTGAGCTCCTGGCCTGCAGATGATAGGAGGACCAAGCATCCATTAAGGGTTAATTGCTCTTACTTTAACATGCTTTGATCTGGATTGTGGTCTTGAGTGGTGGTCCTGGGGTGAGAAAAGCCAGCATGCCAGAGCTTGTGGTGGTTGCAGAGAGGGCGCCTTCCTCAGACCTCTGACAACATTTGTAAAAACCCCAGCAGTTTGGGACAAACTCTCCACTCTGGATGTAGAGTTCTACCATGGCAAAGAGCTCAAAAGTCAAGTAATTGGCTGGCAATATGAGCAAGCAGAGGAAGCACAAACAGCTTTTTGGGGACAAAAAGTATCAAAACATGGAACTAGAAGAAGTCAACAAATGCAAAATTTCTGCATCAAAAGCCTCAAAGGTAAATATGAACTGGTTACAGGCCATGGAGTAGCTCAAGAAGGATTATGAAAATCAAGTAAGAGAAGTAGAGGAAAAATTGGGAAGAGAAATGAGAATGATCAAAGAAAATCATGAAAAGAGAGTCAATAGCTTGCTAAAGGAGACCCCCCCAAAATTCAAGAAAATAGCACCTTAAAAATAAACTAACTCAAATGACAAAAGAAGCACCCCCCAAAAAAATAAGAATGCCTTAAAAAGTAGAATTGTCCAGATGAAAAAGGAATTTCAAAAACTCACTGAAAAGAATATTCAAAATTAGAGAAAATGGAAGTAAATGACTTTATGAGATATCAAGATACTATAAAACAGATACAAACAAATGGAAAAATAGAAGCAAATGTGAAATATCTCATTGGAAGAAACACTAACCAGGAAAATAGAAGATTTCCCCTGCAGAATGGAGAGTGAGAACAATTTGTTCCTACAGCCATCAACTGAGGCGAATGAAGAAAGTGCTATGCAGCACTGTGGTTAGAGCTTGGTCAGACATAGAAGACACCAAGGTCATCCACGGTATCCTCAGACAATTGCTGGTCATTTTGACTTATGTCTTGGCAATAGACTTTGATGACACAGGAAGAGTGAGTGAGGCTGATGACTTTGTGCAACTCTGTCTCACTTCAGTTATACATGCATGAGTCAAGACATCACCCTATGATGTTATTGATCTTCTTTGAAAATGAAGGACAAAGGACAGCTAGATAGCACAGTTGAATAGAGCACTGGCCCTCGAGTTGAGGACCTGAGTTCAAATTCAGCCTCAGGCACTTGACACACTTACTAGCTGTGTGACCTCCTCAAAATAAAAAAAAACAAGAAAGAAAATGAAGGACAAACCATAAGAAATTATCTAATACTATGTCATGCCAAGTTATCCTGTCAGTGTCCAAGTTAGAGTCAATTCTGGCAGTTCTAAAATGTCCACAAATCAATGGATGGTTTTTTTTATTTGTTTGTTTTGTTTTTAAAAACAAATTAATCTGAGCGGAATAAGGGAAGGGAGGAAACTGGGGGAGACTTAGAATCTCAGAATTCAGGACTCAAGGCCAGGTGGAAGGTTAGACACCCTGGGTCATTGTGTCCTGGAAAGGTAGGCTGCCAGAAAGGTCAAGAGGCCAAGTTCTCTTGGAAAAACCTTCTGAGCAACTGAGGAAAAGCTGCTCAGCTTGAAGTTAATTATTTTAAACTAATTATTCATGATAACTAAGTGTTAAATTCAATTGTTTTAGACCTTAGGGTGGAGTAAAGTCTCTGTTCTGGTACCCCAAGGCAAAGTGCTCCTTGCCCTATCTCAATTAGGCTTATAGGTGGCTCTCAAGTAAATCTTTGACCTGTCTTCTCCTGTTACTTTCAAGAGGAAGGAGGATTTAACCAATTTCTGTTTTGTTGGGTTTTGTTTTTCCCTTCCAGGAGACAGAGCATTTGTATAATTCAGAAAATTAAAAATTACATACAAAGTGCAAGATGACATTTTAATGACTTGCTTTCTTGATAAACTGGAAATGACCACAAAGCAGTCAACTCTGATTTAAAAAGCAGCCATGGGATATGTTGTTTGTTTAAAAATATGTTTTCCATCACAAGAAAAAAAAGAGTCTGCCAGGAACTTGTTATGATTCCTCAACATTTAAAAATGTTTTGAGGAAAACACATCTTTTAGGAAATTACAATAAATGAATCTGCATGGAGTATTTGTTTCCTCAAACATTTGAATTAAGATTAAACTATTTTCTTTGGCATCAAGGGCAAAAAAATGCAAATAAATATAGACACTTCTAAGATAACCAGGCACCATAAACCATTGCTTATTTTCCACGAAATGCACCATTAATGTACAGATCAGATGTTGATCACAGACAGAGCAATCATTTCCATGCAATTCAGAGGCTTCAGTACTTAAAATGCTGATACTGACTTCATGTTGGAGCCTATTTAGTATGCAGGTATGAATAAGAATCACAAGGACAGAATGGGGGGGGGAGGGGTGGAAGAAAGCTTTGTACTTGTAGGGTGTAATAAAGCTCAAAGAAAGTAAATGCCCATGAGTAAGAATTTTTTTTCTAAATAGTATGGTATTCAATAAAAAAAAAATTCCCTCTAACTGAGATGAATTCCAAGAAACATTTCCTACTGATCTGATTGTAAAAAATACAGTCTACATTTTAGATACTTGATTTTTAAAAAGATCACAGAATATATTTGTCTCTTCCCCCAATTATTCTCTATGAAGTTCTAAGGTACTACATAATCAGCCCTATGACATCTTGTAAGATCAATCAATCAACAAGAAATCTCAAGTGCCTACTATGTGACAGGGGCCACAATAGTTTCCGATGGTAAACATTTTTTTTAAATAGAACAATCTCTTAATAAAAGGAGTGGAATATGCATTCTAGTAGTACTTACCTAAAAATGTTCACTATAAATTCCACCAAGGGTCTAGAAGTCCCATGTTATCAGATGTATAAAATAGCCAAGCTACTAATAACTCAATGAGGGAAAGAAGAATATTATTGGCATCTAGACAGCCCAGTGGATAGAGCACTGGGTCTGGAGTCAGGAAGATCACGTCTTAAATCTGACTTCAGACATTTACTAGCTGTGTGACCCTGGGTAAGTCACTTAATCACTGTCTGCTTGAGTTTCATCAACTGAAAAATGGTTATAATAAGAATACCCATCCTAAGAATACCCATCCCACAAGGGTTGTTTTGAGGATTAAATTAAAATAATATCTATGGAGAACTTAGCACAGCTTTTGGCACACAGGAGATGCCTAATTAATGCTTATTCCCCTTCCCTTCCCTCACTGTGGGTATATCAGTGAGCCATCTTAACTGAAAGACCTAACCTTTAGTCTCTCCTCTCTAGAAAAATGCCCACATAACATTCTCTAGCACATGCATCTCTCTCTGATATGGGAGAGAAGAGGAGCATGCCTAATAGCTAGAAACTGTGGGACGAAGAGAAGCATTGTAGTCCAACGGGAAAAGTGCTGGGAACCTCAGTTCTGCCTCAGTGGGGATGTGGGATATTGAATGAGTGACAACTTCTCTGATCCTCAGATCTTTGCAGAGCATTGGACAAGATGTCCACCAGAGGCCTTTTCAGCTCTAATTTTGTAATACTATAAATAACTTTACTTTGGTAACTTGTTTTCTCATCCCATTTATTCTATTGATTTAGATGTTCAAAAATCATTCTGACTGCATAGACAGAGACCTAAGAATCTCTTAGGTTTGTGGAAATATCAGGTAGGTAGAAACTCATTGAAAATATCCCAGGCTGATATGTACAAAAATATTTATTGCAGCTCTCTATGTGGTAGTAAAAAAAACTGGAAATTAAGGGGATGTCCATTAATTGGGGAGTGGCTAAACAAGTTGTGGTATATGAATGTAATAGAGTACTATTGTGCTATAAGGAACGGGGAGGGGACATTCACCTGGAGAGGCTTATGAAAACTGATGTTAAGTGAGAAGAGCAGAACCAGGAAAAATTTGTACACAATTACAGACACATCATATGTGTGATGACCAACTATGGTAAACTGGACTCTTCTCAGCAAAGCACATTTATAAGACAGCTCTACAAGTATCAGAATGGAAGGAGATACCTACATTAAGAGAAAGATCTAGAAAGAATAGAGTTTAAATGGAGGCTGAAGCAATACATGCTATTGTTCTTTTCCATGCTTGGTTTTGTTTCCTTTTTCCTGTTGTTCACTCCATTGGTTACAACCCTTCTATACAACCAGACTAATGTCTAATGTGAAAGTATTTGCAGATTCTATACTTGACTGCATGCCACCATGGGGGTGGGGGTGAAGAGGGAGGGGAGAAAATTGGAAACTCAAGGGACTCTGGAACTGAATCTTGTAAACTAAAAGTAAATAAACAAATCAATTTAAAAAAATATCCCAAGCTGGGCTGCCCATGGACTGCTATGCTTCCTATGATGCTCTGTTTCCTAGATCAACATCTATATTCAGCTTATCATTTTATTCACTTTATTAATATTAATATTTATTTTTATTTCACTCATTCCTCCCCAATAACAATAACTATAATATACATACATATATATGTACATGTGCATACACATGGATATAAATTCTTGTGACAAATATGCATAGTAAGCAAAAGTAAGCTCCTTCGTTGGCTATGTCCAAAAAAGAATACCTCATTCTGGCTCAGCATTGGAGATAGAAAAACAAAAGAAAACGGTTTAGAAATTGATAAGGATTCTAATTGATGTAACAACTAGTGATGGTCCCAGAGGCTTGAGGATGAGGATGAAGCTGTTTCTCTTTTCTTCTTTATGTCTCCAGTACTTAGCTCGGGGCCTAACACCTAGAAAGTGCCAAACAGTGGAGATTCAAAAACTGTTTTAATTTGATAATCTTGTTGTACAAATTATTCTTCTGATTCTGTGATTTTATTTTCCATCAATCTAGATAGGTCTTTACCCCATTTGATGCTAAGTCCTTCCACCTATGTTGTGTTACGACTGAAGGACTTGGATCTGATGCTAACTAGCTCAATGACATTGGATGAGTCACAACTTTTCAAGACCTTAGGTTGCATAGTGGACAGAGAGCACTGCATGTGAATAAGGAAATGGTGAGTATAAATCTGGCCTCAGACACTAGCTATGTGACCTTGGACAAGTCATTTGACTTGTAAAATGAGTCTAATAATAGCAACCTAGCTCCTAGGATTGTTGAGAAAATCAAACTGGATAATTATTATAAAAAGTTGTGCCTTTTCCAGGGTAGACCCTATTTAAAAGTTTATTCCCTCCCCTCTTCTTTCTTCCTACCCCTTCCTCTCCCCTCTCATTCTCCTCCTATTTTCCCTCTCCTCTTCTCTTTAACCTTTCATCTAGCCTTGAAACTTGAAGCTTAGTGATGTAAGGCGGATAGAGCACTGGGACTTGAGTCAGAAAGACCTGAGTTCAAATCCAGCCTTTAACATTTATCAGCTTTGTGACTCTGCACAATTCATTTACCTTTATTTTCCTGTTTGATCAGCTATAAAAGAGAGTTAATAACATCACTCGCCTTAAAGGGTTGTTATGATGATTGAATGACATAATATTTGTAAGCACTTAGCACAATGGCTGACAGGCACATGGTAAAGATTGTACAAATGCTTATTCCCTTTCTTTATGGTCATACTGTTAATAAGTAGCAGAGGAAAGATTTGAACCCATGTCCTCTTGACTGAAAATCCAGTGCTTATGCCAATGGATCATGTCACTGGAAAACATTCTTATTATGGGGAAAATCACTTTGTAAATCTTAAAAAGCTGTGGGGGGAAATGAGTTATTTTTGTTATTAGGCATGAAATTACAGCTTAGAGGCAGACAAAAACCCCTTGTGTGACATGACGTAGGGTTTGGCTTTTCCAACCCTTCAGCCTGATGCTTTCAGACTAAACCTACCCAGTTCTAGTCACAGCAATCCCTTCAGAAGACCCCAAAGGATTTTTTTCCTTCTTATACATCACAGAGTATGAATAACATGCACAGAGCAGATCATGTTCCACTTTTGCCTGAAACCCTCCCTCAGAGTCAATTTCCATCAAATATCGGAAAATACCTCTTTTAGTTATGACTTCAATGCTATGGTTATGACTTTCCTGATGTGCTGTGTAAATTAAGCTATTTACACCTTAAGAGAAAGAGAAGAATCCAATGGGTTAGTTAATAATAAATAATAACCAGTATTTCCAACTAATATAAAGGCTTTGGTCTGCCTTCCTGAGCACTAACTGTATGTGAGAAATGTGTGTGTGTGTGTGTGCATGTGTGAAAGAGAGAGAGGACAGGAGAGTTTGCAAATCAAAGCTAAGAAAAGTACTTCGTAACCAGGATTCTCTTAGTGCTAAATATCTCTAGTCATAGGATCTGTGTGCAAACCATGGGTCTATTGACTATTTCTTTGGTAATTTGCTCCTCGAGGACCTCATTTTCCTGCAAAGCGAAGTAATTAGGCTGAATGAATTGTTTTCAAAACATGTACTGTTTGGTGCATTTATTTAGTAAGTCCCAACACTGTTCTAAGCACTAAAGATACAACAGAAATGGAAGATAGTCCTCTCTCTGGAAAAGGTCACAGTCTAAGGCGGAAGCTATACAATCTGGCTGATTTCCACAGTCCCTCCGAATGGAAGATCTGTTAAAGAACCTTGGAAGCAAGGAGTTTATTATCCCCATTTAAGAGATGAAAAAACTGAGACTTTGAGTGGTTTAGTATCTTGCCCAAGGTCCCATACTACTAATATCAGCACTGGGACTGAAACCTTAGTCCTTCCAAGCAAATACTAGGTCTTTTCTGCTTCCCAGAAGCAACTCTGCTATGGTCAGTCATCTAGTCAATGAGCACTTATAAATTGCTTACAATGCATCAGGTGCTGTGCTGAATGCTTGGGGAAACAATAATAATGATAATGATAATAATTGGTTTGGTTGTTTTTAAGCCACATCTGACTCTGCCTGTTCCCATCTAGAATTTTCTTGGGAAAGAAATCAGAGTGGTTTGCCATTTCCTTCTCCAACTCATTTTACAGATGAGGAAAATGGGGCAAATAGGGTTAAGGGACATGTCCAGAGTTACATAGCTACTGAATGTCTGATCAGAACTGAACTCAGGTCTTCCTGATTCCAGGCCTAGCACCCTATCCACTGAGCCATCTACCTCCCCAAGATTTCATATCTACCAGCTAGAATATATTGGCCTATTCATAGACAACTTCCCATCCATGCCCCATAATATTTAATATACTTTAATATATAGAATATATATTAAATAGACTTTACATGTAATTTTGTGCAATCCCTTTTAGACATTAGGAAACTGAGTCCATGAACATTTAAATGCTTTCTTTTCACCCAGTATTCATTGACAATTCCTCTATATGATACAGTCCCTTTTCTCATTGTTCAGAAGAATAATCAGGTTACAGAGTCTTTGCAAAGGGGACATATTTATGTCAAAGTGGTACAAATGGATGAATGCAATCAACTTAAACACAAAAATTCAGTTCAATTCTGCAGCCCTAGGGCATTAGAAGCAAACTTGACACCTTTCTAGTTGACCTAATAAGTGGGCTTTGTGCTTAGTACAGATCTGCTGTGGAGTACTTGTTTATATGACCTTCAGTTTCAAAGTTCTATGGGAGGCTTAAGAAAGAGTTTAAAATATATCTATTAAACTCTCCTTGCATTTAGACCACTTCACTAGTTTTGGGGGTAGGTACACACTGGAAATACACAGTCTCTGACTCTTAAGCGCTCCCCAGGTCTTAAGTTGTACATGCAAATAATACAATGAACATATTTTTGATTGGCTATTTCTCTAAACATTCTGAGATGTTCACAGAACATGAAAGTACTGCATCTTAATATATATGTGCCATAAGCATTGCATTTCACTTAAGAAAATGAGTAAAATGAGGCTAATAACTCTATGATAGGAGATGCAACATTTCATAATTGAAAAGGCACTTAAACATGAAATCACAAAGACCTGTGTTCAAATTCAGCTCTGCCAATTGGATATAAATATATTGACTTCCATGTCAAGGATGTTATATCTGGACCTTAATATATGTCAGTACTTATGGATTTTCTCCATTGAGGCATATTTGAATTCATTTATAATAGGATCCCTGAATTTTAAAGTTGGAAGAGACCTCAGTGACTATCTAATCCACCCAGAACCCAAAATAAATCCCATTAAAATCCACACAAATCTTGGTCAATCAGTTTTCACTTGAAGACTTTCAATATGTGTGAATATATTACCTTCTAAAGCAGTCTATTTTTTACTTTTGAATGGTAATAATTGTTATAATCTTTTCCCTGACATCAAGCATAATTTTGTATCTTGCTAGCTTTTACATATAATACATAACTGTGCCCTCTATGACCAAATAAAAGGAAGTTAATCCCTTAAAGCTAAGATTCAGTAAAAAGTCTTTCAAAGCTTTTTAACATAACTATCATCTCACCTCTGAGTATCTTCTTCTCTTGGATGAATATTTCCAGGACCTTTTTGCTGTTCCTCATTTGATGCAGTCTCAAGGCTCTTTACCACCTTTGAATACTCTTTAAATTATCAATGTGATACTTAGAACTGAAGATAATATTGCAGATATGGCCAAATCAAGGCAAAATACCAGTCGTTCCCTCTCTATTGTTTGTTTTTTTTGTTGTTGTTTTGGAGGGCAGTTGGGGTTGACTTGCCCAAGGTCACACGGCTAGTTTTTTTGTGTGTTAAGTGTCCGAGGCCAGATTTGAACTCAGGTACTCCTGACTCCAGGGCCGGTGCTCTATTCACTGTGCCACCTAGCCACCCCCCTCGTTTCCTCTCTATTACTGAAAACTATATGTTTTTTAATGCAGCCCAAGATTTAATTTTCTATTTTGGCAGGTCACATCATACTTCTATATAATAATGATGCTGTGCTCCATCAAAATCCCCAATTTTTTTTTCTTACCAACTACTGCCTAATTTTACTTCCGACATTCTACACATATGAATTTCTTTTTCATCTAAGTAACAAACTTTTCATTTATCTACATTGAATTTCACTTTACTTCATTCACCCCAGTGCCCAACCTTATCATTACTTTTTGAATCCTGAATCTGAGGCTGTGGGTCACCTATCCTTTTAAGCTTCCTGTCATCTGAAAATTTTGGAAGCATATTACATATGCCAAGGTTAAAAATCATAGGGCCAAAAACAGAACCCATGGGTTCTGGGGATAAGAGCTTTACATGGAATCACAAATAACTATTCTTTGAATCTAACCATTCAACCAATTCTGATCCATCTCATTGTACTATTGTCCAGTCTAACTCTTTTGATCTTTGATTAGGAGGGTTTTTCCAAATGCTTTGCTAAAATCTGGCTAACTTTTTTTCTATAACATCCTTGTTTCCATGTAAAAAAAAAGAAATAAGGTTAATCTGGCAAGATCTACTGTTAATAAAGGGACACTGGTGATTTATTTTCCCTGATTCACTTTCTAGATATTAACTGTAACTTTAAAGATCTTATGAATCAACGTTAAACTCCCTTGACTGCAATTGTCAGAAAATATTATTCTTTTATACTTTCATAAAAGTGGAATATTTTCTCTTCTCTAGCCCTGACCTACCTACTCATGCTCACACTGTTATTATGTATCAGAAACAGAATTTGAACCCAGATCTTGCCGACTCCAATTTTAACACATCATCACATAAATCAAGATTTAGCAGGGAAATTAATTTCAAGAACTGCATAGTGTCTACTAAAATCTGATGGAAAGAACATAAGTAGGATATATACTAAATAACAAAATCAGCTTCCCAAAATGTCTGTTGCTAATCGAAAACAAAAGTTGTACTATAATGCTGCTTGATTTTTAACACTTGGGTTAGAATTATAAGAAATAAGAAGCTATTAATTCTCAAAAGATTTTACTTTTTAAAAATTATTTTATATTATATAAAATTATCCAGCATGAAGACATTTATCAGTAACATATATATCCTGACAGATACAGACCATTTTCCTCCAATTAATTCCTAGGTATGCAATGCCTATGATTCACAAGTCAAGAAAAAAAAAAGTTTCTGAATATTTAGATACCCAGGGACCAAGAAAGGTAACAAAATTTGTTGAAAAGGCAAAGATTTAAATTAACCACATTTGGCTTAATATTTTACCTTCTTAGAACTAAACTGTTACATAGAAAGACAGTTATTTTGTAAATCAACTAAGTTAATAGAATATAATACTTCAATATTCCAAAGGGATTCATGATATTCTCGATAAAAGACTTTACTGCATTGGTTCAGAATACAACCTAGCTATTCCGTCACTTCTTGTTGAATTTCCTACCTAGACATTCCAAAGATTCTCCAAGAAGCAAGCTAAATAGATCAACAAAAATAAAGCTGTCTGAGATCATCAATTGAAATAGTAACACATTTTTTTTCAAGGTGATTTCTTTCTTTTAAATTCTCCAATATTTAATTAAAGATGTGGAAGTCATTTGAAATAGCAAACTTAAAGTTAATGATGACACAAAGCCAGAAGAGATGGCTAAGGCAGTAAAGATTTCAACTTTGTTTTAAAAAAAAATAGCTTCTCAAAAACAAGAGAAATACATCATGACTACACAGCAATTTGTTTCAAAAAATGTAGAGGATGGAGGGTGCATGGTATTAGACTGCAAATCCAATATAAGACAACTATGTAATATGGCAGCAAAGAAAGCAAATTCAATCTTAAACTGCTTGGTTTATTGTTGTCCTTTGTTCTCGAAGATGAACAAAATTATATCAGTATGCTAGAGTCAAGTTTTTGCTAACCTAGCCTAAGATTCCAGAAGAGCTCCCAATCCTAGACTTGATTAGCAATAAGAATGTACAGTCAGAACAAAAATGAACTAAGATGTGATATTCTTGAAAGAGAGCCGGACTTTCATTTGGAGGACCTGGATAAAAATCCTACCTGTAACATTTAATACCTGTATGATTTTGGCTAAATCACTCAACTTCCTTGGTTCTCCATTTCTTCCTCTGTAAAATGTGGGTTCTGGACAAGATGGTCTCTGGTGAACCTCTGTGCTCTAGGTCTATGATCAAATGATGCTATCTGCTGATTGAAAAATGGTAGCATCATTTTGGGAAAGTCATTTGCTTTCATTTACTGTCTCTTTCTGAACAATGCAGATCAATCAAGAAATCAATTAAGAAGCTTTTACTGAGTGCCTACTATGAGTCAGTGACTAGGCAGGGCTCTTGAAATACAAAGACAAAAAAATGAAATGATGCATGCCCTTTTAAAAAATCATTCTTTTTTTTTACATTTTTAAATTAAACGGTATGTTTATTTTTAGTTTACAATATTCATTTCCAAAGGATATTGAGTTACAAATTTTCTCCCCGTGATTCCCCTAGCTACCACCCCAAAACAGTGATTCCACTGAATACCTCCTCCCCCAATCCACTCCCTCCTATATCCTACCCCATTCCCCCTCCAATTTTCCAGTAGGGTAAGATAGATCTCCATACCCCAATATTTCTATATCTTATTTCCCAGTTGCATGTAAATAGTAATAATAATAATAATAATGATAATAATAATGATAATATGTTATCCTAATTGTGTTTCTACAATATTCAAATTGTTTCTTTTTGGCTGCTTGTAATATTTGCTCCTTGATCAGGGAATCCTGGAACTTGGCTATAATATTCCTAGGTGTTTTCTTTTTGGGAACTTTTTCAAGAGGTGTTTAGTGAATTCTTTCAATTTCTATTTTATCATCTGGTTCTAAAATATCAGGCAATTTTCCTTGAGAATTCCTTGAAAGATGATTTCTAGGTTCTTCTTTTTACCATGGCTTTCAGGTAGTCCAATATCTTTTTTTTTGCTTTTTTTTTTGGAGGGCAGTTGGGGTTAAGTGACTTGCCCAAGGTCACATGGCTAGTATTTTGTGTTAAGCTTCTGAGGCCGGATTTGAATTCAGGTACTCCTGACTCCAGGGCTGGTGCTCTATTCACTGCGCCACCTAGCCACCCTAGTCCAATAACTTTTTAAATAATCTCTCCTGGATCTATTTTCCAGATCAGTGGTTTTTCCAATGAGACATTTCACATTGTCAATTGTTTGGATGTGTTTAATAATATCTTGAGTTCTCATAAAGTCATTTGCTTTCATTTGCTCCAGTCTAATTCTGAAGGAATTAATGTCTTCAGTGAGCTTTTGAAATTCTTTTTACATCTGGTAAATTTGACTTTTCAAGGCATTCTTATCCTCATTGGCTTTTTGGGCCTCTTTTGCCATTTGAGGTAATCTGTTTGTTAAAGTATTATTTTCTTCAGTCAGGTTGAAGAAAATCTCTTTTCATGATTTTCTTGCATCATTCCCATTTTTTCCCCAATTTTTCTTCCACTTCTCTTACTTGATTTTCCAAATCTTTCTTGAGCTCCTCCATGACTATGTAACCATAGTCATGGTTACATGTAACATACATGTAACCATGGTCATACAACTATGTAACCAGTTCATACTTTTCTTGGAAGCTTTTGTTGCAGGAATTCTGACTGTGTTGTCTTCCTCCCATTCCATGCTTTGATCCTTTTTGTCCCCAAAGAAGGAATCTAAGGTTTGGCTGCTGTGCTTGCTTTGCTTCCTTTGCTTGCTCATGTTGCCTCTCAATTATTTGACTTTTGAGCTCTTTGCCACAGTAGAACTCTGCTTCCAGAAAGGAGAGCTTTGTTGCGATTCACTGGGATTTTCACAGCTGCCATAGATATTAGTTGGGTGCCCTCTGTGCTGCCCTCACAAGCTCTGGCTCGCTGGTCATACACCTCAGGGCCACCACACAAGAATGTGATCCAAATCCAGGCAGGCTAAAGCAAAAGTGCTCAGCCTCTGAATGGTTGCTTGCCCCTCCGCCCTGCCTCAATCTGCAGGCTAGTAGCTCTTAAGAAGCCACATGGAGGAGGCTGTATGGCTGGAGTAACTCCATCCCTTCTTGCTCCAGGGACAGAGGCCAGACCATGCTCCACACCCCCTCCCCCATTTCCAAGAGAATTCCACACTAACCTTTTACTTTGTCTTTGACATTTATGGATTGATATTTCCGGAAACCACCAGAGCTACTGGTGATCCATTCTCCTGAAGTCCTCTCCAGGCATTGCTGGTCAGGGCCACCCTGGGGCTAAAACAGCAGGCTCATGTGGGGCTGGGCTCTGCCCCTAATGCTCTGTGATGGACCCTTCCTTTCTGCCTGTCAGACTGCCTTCAGTAGGAGATTTGTTCCTCTCTGTCACTTTGGGGGTTCAGTACCTCCAAAATTTATTTAGAGTCATATTTTACAAGTATTTAAGGTTGCTATAGGGGGAGCTCATGGAGCTTTCCTGCTTCTACACTGCCATCTTGGCTCAGCCTACCAATGCATGCCTTTCAGAATTTGACAGGCTTATGAGGGAGGAAATTATTCTATTATGAGTGATTAATAAAAAAAAAATAAGAAGGGACGAAAGAAAGAATTAAAGGAAAGACCAAAGAGTACCTATAATAGGCAATAAGCCTATGTTAAATGGTTAAATATTATGAAAAGAATTAGAATAAATTTATTTTAAACTTTATGAAGGTCAGGGATTGGTAAATTGTTGTTCTCTGATACTACTAAGGCCCACAAAAGATAAATGATGATTAGTCTGTGTCACCAGGGTCTTAGTCAAATGAAACACTTTCCTGACAGTGAGAGATGTTAAACATTATTTTGTGTTACAAAGGCATTATGGAATCACCTTTTCTAGAGAACTTTCAAGAGACTTAAATGATATTTGACTGGTTGTTTTAAAGGTAGACCTTTCTGAAGGGAAGATAGGCCGTACTTCATAAAATTTCTCCTGGCTTTATGATATATTAAAAAAAATCAAGGCATATTTGCCATTTCCTTCCCCACTAAATTCTGTTTTTGTCTAGAAAAATAAATACTAACAGTCCTTTACAGACAGGTTTTGCAAAATGAGAGCAAACTGTTCCCATCTTCCTATGACATAAAAATCTACTCCTTCATTTGTCCTTTTAGGTCTTCATACACAAAACTCTACCTCCTGTGGCCTTTTTTTCCCTCCTCTTCCTTTAGTACTTTGCATTCCAAACAAACTAAACATTAAACTGGAAACAATATTTCATCCTTTATTTCCCACTTAGGCTCATTCTGCCAGACATCCTCAGAGACAGAATGCATTCAGACCTCATTTTCCAGTTTCAGGATGCATATTTTCAGGGGAAAATAAAACTATAGTTACAATGTAGACATGATTACTTGTAGAGGTACCCAACTCTCCCCAAAAAAATATTTAAAAAACACAAGAATGAATGATAGATGATAATTAGATTCCCCAATTAGACTTAGGCAGTCTTCTCCATTATACTGTGATTTCTTTGAGAGCAGGGACATCTTCTGCCTTTCTTTGTTTCCCCAGCACTTAGAACAATGTCTAGCACATAGTAGGTATGTGACAAATGCTTATTGACTGACTGAGCAATGATTAGGGAGATTAAACAGTAACTACCATAAGGTGCTCTATTCAGTCATATGAAGCTTGTGCATGTTGACATCCACACCATTGGGTTGGGTGTTGGATATGGAAGCCAGCAGATGTGGCAAATAGGCCAGAAGCCCATGGATGCTCCAAATGGGGCATATTTATGTAATTATTTATTTAATTAATGTTTAAATAACAATTAATTATATAATTATTTTAAAGCAATTTGAAGTATTATCAAGAAGCCAATGAATTATGCATACTGATAAACACTTATTTAAAAATTGTTGTGTGTTGGTTTAACCCTGGATGACTAATGTGTGCTCCAGGAAGATGATGCCCACTGCCTGCTTCAAATTCAAGGAAACTTCTCTCCATATAGTTAATGATGCCAGGAGATTTTTGTCTACAGTTTGCTATTCTGTAGAAGATTTAGAGTAGCTTCTCATTCTTATCAGAAATGTGAGCCAATACTCATTCAATTAAAATATGCTGGGTTTTTTTTGTATTTTTTCCCTTGAGATTCTTTTTGTGTTGGTATTCTCACAATTGTAATCCAAAAACTCCACAACTTTGACCCAAGGGGAAAACTACTGGGTATATATCCTAGAAGGATCAAAGAGAGAGGTAAAGAACACACGTCTTGAAATATTGCTAACAGGATTTTTGTTGTGTAAAAGAATTGTAAACTGAATAGATTCCCATAAATTTGGAAATGGCTGAATAGATTAGGGTTTATAGAGGTAATAGAATGTTATTGAGCCCAGGAGAAATGACAGAAAGGGACAGTTTCAGAGAAGCCTGGGAGTGCTAATAATATAAACTGACACAAAGTGACAAAAGCGTAACTGGAACAATGTATATAATGACCACAGTATTGTCAAGGAAAATAACTTCAAAATATTCAAGAATTCTGATCAATGCAATGACCAGTCATGCCCAGAAGAATGATGATGCACTATGGTAGACAGGTGGTATATTTCATTACCCTTAGGCCAGTGGTTCTCAACCTTCTTAATGTGGTGATCCTTTAATACTCGTATGTGTGTGTTATCTGCCTGTGGGCAGACCTGCCTGGAGATGGATAGAAGAGCAGTATCTTGGTTCCTAAGACCATTGGAAATACGTGTTTTCTGATGGTCTTAGGCAACCCCCAAAGGGATCATGACCCACAGGTTGAGAACCACTGCCTTGGGAAGTTCTTTGCATGGGTTAGAGTCTTTAAAAGATGATCAATAGACTTCCCATGGGTTGAAATCCTCATATGTAGTTTTAATGATGATAGACTTTTTACTAATTTTTATTAGGTAGTTGACTACCAGAATTATTTTGATTAATTATATGTTATATAATTATATATGTGTGTGTTTGTGTATATATACATATATAATTTTATATTTATATATGTGTGTATATACATATATATATATAATTATATAAATATCTACCAGAGAGTGAATCAGATTAGATTTTTGTGTGTCACTGTCTCTGACTCTCTCTGTCTCTCTTTGTCTCTTTCTGTCTCTGTCTGTTTCCCTGTCTCTGTGTCTCAATGTCTGTCTCTGTGTCTGTCTGTCTCTCTCTCTTTTCTTCAAAGAACCTATCTTTTGGGTTAAAATTCCCTTCTTAATAAAGTGACAACTTCCTGTCATCCAATTTATTGGAGTGAAAGTTTTCATCATAACATTGGAAGATATGCAAAGGAAAACATACATAAGTCAGAGTCATTTGGAAATATCCAACAAGAAGGAGGTAGCCAGGGGTACTCTTTAAACCTAAATAATAATTGGACCTATGGGGTACTCTGGATGTAACAACTTTCTACACCAAATCATATTGCAAACTTTCTGTGATTTAATAATTAATTCCCAGAGAGCAGAGGTACAAAGGTTAAGGAACACTTTCCCAGGGTCCCACAGCAAGGAAATGTCCAGGAGGTGAATCTAGGTGCTCCTACCCACCATCCCAGCACATAATCCACTCTTTAACTCTGCCCCTCTACACCCTCAAGCACATCCACAGTTAAAAAATAAAATAAAATACTTTACCGAAGCTGTGTTATTTGTTTGGAAGAAAAAGCAAAGCAAAGGAAGAATAGATTGTATGTAGAAGAAAACAATCTACTTGAAAAATAAGCACCAAAAAAGGAACAAGAAATATGTCATGTGGAAAAAAAAAACACATTTTTCTTCAATGTGTTCTGAAAACTAAAAAGTGCAATGCTAAACAGTAACCATGGAAAGATGGTGTTTCAAGGTGATATTCTCCAGCTGTCTTCCATGGCAGACATGCTACAGGGTAGAGTCAGAAATAAAGCAAAATGCACAAATGTGAGTTTGTTTGAAGCGTTTTGAGAGTGTGCAGAATTCTGACATTTTATTCATCTCAATTTATATGACGTCTGCCAGTTGAGTTTGAATGAAGTGCAGTAAGAGTGACGGCATGAATCATAGACTTTACAATAAGAAGAGTCCTAAGTAATGGTCTAATCCTGCTCTCAGACTCTACAGAGGAGTAAACTGAGTTTCAGAGAGGTTAATTAGAGTGTATACTCATTGAGGGCAAGGACAATCTTTTGCCTTTTTTTTATATCCCCAGCATTTACCACAGTGCCTGGCACTGTGTACTTAATTGATTAAATTTCCTAAGGTAAGTTGAATAGTTAATAATTTAATCAGGAACTATGTCTCCTGACCCCCCTCCACTCCAAGCCTACTGGTCTTCAGCATCGTTATTTAATCAAAGTATTAACTTGTATTCAAATTTTCATTCTGACTTTATGCAACAAGACATGAAGGGTTGAACTAAATGGTTTCTAAGATTCCCTTCTCTTCAT
The DNA here is from genome assembly GCA_028646575.1 of Pseudocheirus occidentalis. NCBI lineage: Eukaryota > Metazoa > Chordata > Mammalia > Diprotodontia > Pseudocheiridae > Pseudocheirus > Pseudocheirus occidentalis. The sequence continues at coordinate 185,541,408 of CM053597.1, forward strand.
CTAGGATGTGGCAATGCTACAATTTCATCCTACAAAAACCTCCCTACCTAGAAACCTTGGATTGTGCTATGGTCTCTGGCACTGAGTATTCTTGGGTCTCTACGGCACATATCCTATGATGTCCCATGTTCTCTTCTAACTTGTCTTGAGGTACAAAATCACTCCTCCTCAACTGAATTTGTCTTAGAAAGTTGATTTGATACCAAAAATAATAATAATAATAATAACAATAATAATAATCACTATGTTCAAGTTGGATTTATATCAGGAATTCAAACATTAGTCAACATTAGGAAAGTTAACATAATTATATTTAAAAATACAAAAAAAAAACCTTTCAGATTCTTTTCACTTCAAAACCCTCCATTATGTCATGTTGCTTCTCAGGGGATTTATAAATAGCATGTGAACATAACCTTTAATCAGCAAAGTATCCAATAGGAAGCATATATTTTCCCACATAGAAAGAAAGACTGAAGGATAATGGGAGGGAGAAGCCCAAGTGTTAGACAGGGAAGGCCCCCAAACTATGGGACTCTATCTTGGGAATATTTGCCAGGTAAGAAGTTAGTCAAGTTCAAGGGAAGGGCATTGCTACTCTCAATGTGAACATGAGCATTTAGAGCCTTGTTTGGTTCATCCAGAAAATGAAAAGAAATGTTCCTGGGTAGTATGTGCTATCACTCTGTGACCAAGTGTTTTTTCTCTTCATTTTCTCTTTCTTCTCTTATTCAACATTTTTTTTTTGCTTTTTGGAGGGAAATTGGGGGTAAGTGACTTGCCCAAAGTCACACGGCAAGTTTTGTGTGTGTGTGTGTGTGTGTGTGTGTGTGTCAAGTGTCTGAGGCCGGATTTGAACTCAGGTCCTCCTGACTCCAGGGCCGTTGCTCTATTCACTGTGCCACCTAGCCACCCCTCTTATTCACCATTGAAGAGGCACTGATTACCCTCACAACTTTTCTGTTTTCTTTATGTCTTGTTTATTTGCTGTCTGTACTTTTATAATAGTATTATCTCCAAATAAAGCTGATTTTTATTCCATTCTCAGAGTTTTCTCTAAATGAGTAGACCATACTATGGGTAAAAATAAATGGGAACCTCTAGACCAATAGGCCTAGACATAACCTTTAACATATATTATAGTTATTTGCCTCTGTCCAGAGATACAAGAGGGCTTTATACAGGTAAAAGATACAAGGAGATGGTGTGTTCCACTATTCGCCACCTTTCTTAATCTTGCTCTTATCCTGAAAAAAAAAAGGAAGCTACATTCAAAGCCATAAACAAGTATATTAGTCCCATTGAGTAACCAATAGTTGGATTCTAAGTGGCACAACAAAGTTATGGCAAGAACCTCTTTCTTAAAAAAAATAAAATAAAATTTAAATAATTTATGAATATGATGAACTTCTAAAAATAAGACAAAGGGCACTATAGTTTTTTTATACCTAGAGGAAGTCAGGTCAAACAGAATCTCTGGCATATCAATCATGAGGAGGCCATTAAGAGAATTCCTCTGGAGTCAGGGTTGCACCTATGAATGCATCAATCATTCCAGCTCTTCCTGTCTGCACAACCATCTTCCTCCCCCAGGAGAAAAAGCATTATTGAACCAGTCTAACCTGTGTCAATATATCACTGGACCTGTGAACTAATCAATAAGTTTACTCCTTTCAACATCACAGATCAAAAGCCTGATCCTTTGTCAGCTTTGCCTGTGTCCCCTCCTAAATCAACTCTAAAATCTCCATCCAGTCTGTTATAGATCATTTAAAATCGACCATGTATCAGTTTAGTATTCTGGGGGGATTTCTATGATTTTTCAATTTTGCTACATAAACTTCCTACTTATTTTATTTAGTATTCATTTGTTATATGAGTTTATTTCCTTATACTAGTTATGCATATATTATTATTATTTGTTAACCATAAAGAAAGGATAGTGTTAGATAGAGATATGTTGGTAAGTGTGTATACATGTGTATATATGTGAATGTCTATATGTATCTATATACCTACATGTATAGATACGTGTGTATATGTATGTGTATGTATATAGGTATGTGTATATGTATGTGTGTATAGATATGTGTATGTGTGTATAGGCATGTATATATGTATGCATATGCGTGCAGTCATGGATGTGTGTGCATAAACATATGGATACAGATGCATCCATATATGTTTATAGGTATGTGTGTATATGTGTGTACACATGTGTGTATGTGGGGCATGTGTATTTTGTGTTGTTGAGTCATTTCAATCAGGTCCAACTCTTTATCATCTTCTCTGGGGTTTTCTTGGCAAAGATAATATGCTCTACCTATTGTATCATAGTACTACAGGGAATCCCTAGCTGCCTGTTTAAGAAAACCCCCTTCATGGGATACAGAAGGTCTTTCTAACCCCTTTCATTTTTTTACTGTCTTGTACAATGTGTGTGTGTGTGTGTGTGTGTGTGTGTGTGTGTGTTTAGGGGGAGGGATTCAAGTCTATGATTTCACCATTATAGGGAGGTGCCAGTACAGGGAAGATCTTTTGACTGATGAAGATCATCAATTTGTTTGTAACAGACCATCTTAGATTTAGAGCTTTTGAAGCAACACTTCAAGGCAAATAGGTAGCTTTTTAAAGGATAAAGTCTTGGGATTATAGAAGTCTAATAATATAGCAAGAAGGGCCTTCAGAGGCCTTCTATTGCAACCCACTAATTTTACAGAGAAGAGAACAGAAAGTAACTTGTACAACATCACACAGGCTGTTGTTGAATTGTCTTTGAATCATGTCTGACTTTCCATAAGCCCATTTGAGGTTTTCTTGGCAAAGATACCGGAGATACTACCATTTCTTTCTCTAGCTAATTATGCAGATGAAGAAACTGAGGCAAACAGGATTAAATGACTTGCCCTGGGTTCACACACCTAGGAAGTGTCTGAGGCCAGATTGGAACTCAGGAATATGAATCTACCAGATTCTAGGCCTTACACTCTATGCTGTACCATTTAGCTATCCTCAAATAGCTACCACACGTAGTAAATTGCAAAGCCAAGAGGTTCCAATTCCAGATCTTCTTCTCTTTCAATGTCATCATGTTCTCCCCATGGAATCTTTGAAAACTTTTTAAGATTTTGACAGTTTAATGGAATTACCCAAAGTTACACAACTAATAAATGTCAAGGAAAGGACTTGAACCTAGTCCTTTCTGATTCCAAGTCCATAATATTAGGGACATGGAAAAGAAATATTAATGGGTATATTCTAATCATCAAAGATCTGAAAAACTTTCTCAGAGTTCTGAATTATAATTGACCATGAATATTTAAATTCTGGTATTTATTCCACCTAACAAAACAATAAAAAAAAGGAATATCATGCTCATAAGCTGTCTAACCAAGGGATATTTTTTATCATTCCTCCTCAAGGTCCTAACTACCAATAAGCTGAATTAAAAATAATAGTTGCCAGATATAGGGTTTGCTTTGGACCTTCGTGCATTTATTCATCAATGGCATCTACTGACGAGAAATAATCAGAATTTTTTCTGAATTCCTCCTATGTTATTGTTGAAAGAATACGCATAGCAGTATAATGCTTTCAAATGATTTCAGTTCTGCTCATTGACATCAAAGCCCATCCAACATTAGTATTCTAATGATAATACCATATGGTTGTGAATCAAGGAAAAGTACAATCTTCTAGAGTGAATAATTGCAAAAACAAGACAGATACATTAAGTATTTTGTCTATATCAGACATTATTGGAGGTGCTGAGAATAGGACAAAAAACGTGACTGTCTTATAAATAAGTTCCTGACTTTTAGAAGCTTCTTTAAGACTACTATATAGAAAAGTAAATTCAAAGTTTACATATTATAAATGTTAATCAATTTCCCCATTGTGGGAGGAAGACAATATTTTTTTAAAAAAGCAGAATTAGCCAAGAACTTCTGTGTCCTACGAAGGGGTCAGCCTTAAAAGTAGGCATCTGGTAGGTGGAGTGACCAATAGACAAGAGTGGTACAATAGATTAAGGGCAGTGCTTAATTTGTGGATAACTTGAATTCAAACCCTTCCTTCCTCCCCAGTGTTCAGTGTCTGTGTGTGTGTGTGTGAGTATGTATTTAATAAGTGACTACGAATATGAAATGTTCCTCCAAGACTTCATTCCTTGGAAAACTTAGAACAATATAATTTTCCATTGTTTTTAGTTAGATCTATTTTTGAATAGCATGATCTTTGTCTGCCAAGATCACAAGATCATTATTTAGAAGAAGGAGAATGAAGGAGGGAAAGCCCCTAAAATTCTGAAGGATTCCTTTGAATTTCATACTAAGTATACTTAGCCTTCTTTTCTAGATGTTCACACTCAAGCCCCAAATTCTCACAATATTCTACAACACATCACCGACAGAACAAAGTCTTTTTTTACATGAGTAACATTTTCCATCCCCAAAATTTCCCAATTATGTTTCATTGCACATACCCTATTAGGATAGAGAAAACAATGATTACTCATAGCCTTTTCAAGAAGAAAAAAACTCTATCAACTTCCAGCATGGCTAAAGATGTACTTTTATTAAATAGCAGGAACTGGCATTCCTGTAATGCACATTCATATGACTTTTCTTTCTTTGTTCTCTTTTTTCATCAGACATGTATGTAGTATAAATATTGGTGTAAGAAACTGTCATTTTTGCAAGTGATATAGTTCTGTCCGATATATTAATCATTAGAATGTACTGCTTGTGGTTTTTAATGATCTTTATTCTTTAAATCCCTAGTAAAGCTTCTTGAGGGCAGAGAATATTGGGTTTTTATCACTTTATTACAATTGCATAGCACAATTTACTTACTAAATGTTCACTGAAGGGAAGTAAATTTACTTTGAATTATTGCATTCTATTGAAATGAATAAGAGAATCCAACTCAGCAGGAGCAGCAGCAATAACTCTCCTTTGTATTAACAAATGAACATTTAAAAGAGCACTTCTTCCCCCCAAACGACAACAAACACAATCTAGAGGTTAGACTGTCCAAACAGCATTATCCTCAATTTATAGAAAGGAAAAGCAAGGCTTGAAAAAATTAAGTAAATTCACATCCAGGGCTTCCGAATCTCAATCCTCCCCTCACTTTATGGAATGATGAAAATGTTGCCATTCCCTTTAGCAGAGTCTCTTAAAAATATAATTTTAAACATTCAACAAGCATTTTATTCTCCATCAAAGACAGTAAACTGTGGTATCTTAATAATTAGAAAAATACATCATCATCATCATCATCGCTAGTATTTATATAAGGCTTTAAGGTTTGCAAAACACTATACACTCATATACACATACTTATGCATACACATATATGTATACATATACATGTGTACATGCACAAGCACATATACGTACATGCAATATACATATACACATGCACACACATGTACACATGCTCATGAATGTGCACACACATGTATGTGCATGCATGCACACACATGCACATGTGCATATACACATGTGCACACATGCATATGCACATGCACATACATATACAGGTGTGCACGTGCATACATATGCATATACATGCACACACGTGCATATACATAAACATGCATGCACACACACATGCGTACACATATACACATACACATTCATATACATGTACATATACATCACACAGACATATATTATTTCATGTGACTCTCATAACAACTTTGGAAAGTAGATGCTATTATTACACTATTTCTACACTGATGAAACTGAGGCAAATAGAGTTGAAGTGACTTTCCCAGGGTAGCCTCATTAGTGTTGTTTTTTTATCCTTAATTTTCTAAGTGAACCAATGACATCATGGGTGTCATTGACTTGCACATGAATTGTGAGGGAGAGTTGTACAAACTTGTCAGCCTCACACTCTCTTCCAGAGTCATCAAAGTCCAGTGGAAAAACAAAAGTCAAAATGACTGGTGATGGCCCAGGATGCAATGGATGACATCAGAGGCTTTGATGTCTGACTAAACTCTAAGCACTCCACAGCACCTCCTTCAATCAGTTTCATGGCCACCGGAACAAGTTGTTCTCATCTGATCATTCTACTAGGAAAAATCTTGCATGATTGGAAACATCCCACCAACTCACTGCTGGATTTGAGGCCTGTCTGTTTTCCTCAACCTGGTTTAGTCCATCTGCCAATACAGCTTTATTGGGGTGTGACTACCATCTTACTAAAAGTGGTAGGTGCTCCCTGAATATCCCATACATCTAGCTGGTAAGTATGGATTTAAACCTAGTCTTCCCAATTCCATATCCATAATTCAATCCATTGTACCAACTAGCTACCTTTAGAAGTTTTTATGGCTGTGAATGTTTTTAAAAAAATAACAAGTTATGTTGTAAATAAATCCACTCCATTTCTTACCTCCCCAAACTAAAATATTGAGTCTGTATCAGTGATTGCAGCTGATTTCATACAGCTAGTGACCTCTGCTCCATAGTAAGAAGACCTTTGGTGATATAGACCTCAAGAAATGAAAATCAGCAGTTAGAAATATGGCTGGAAACAAAATGATAACCAATACAGAAGTTCATAGGTTTCACATAAGTGAAGCATGCAACTCTGCTAATCAAGTGACCTTCTGTGCTTCTCATGAGCCAAAGTTTCCAGGTGATCATCAACCAGCTCTGGTTAAGGTGATTGAATGTGACCACTATTTGCCAGCTTCAGTGGCACTATTCTCCAATTACTAAGAATCAAAAGAATGGATGTGACAAACAGAGAGTAAAAGAGGGTGTGGGGAAAGAGAAGAGTGAAAAGGTTACCATCTACAACTTATAATTGCCTCATTATATTATAAAGATGAGCTAATAGCCTGGAATAGCCATTAAAGTTAAAAATCTGTCCATATTGCTTCTTCTCTATGTAATAATGTAATTCCTGTGTGCAGTCAGGGCAAGGGAAATTATTGTGTCCTCTCTTTAATTGGGTTTGGTTTTTTGTTTTGTTTTGTATTTAGATTCTTTTCCAGCACCTAAGACTATTTATTTTTCCCAAGCACAGAGGTTGTGAAGATGCATTTTATGAGACAGATGAGACAGATCATTATTGAAAAGGCAAGTAATCCAAAGTTAACCCCTGTCCATGGGACAATGGAGATGTGACGAATGATGAGGGAGTAAATAATAGACTAAGCTGAGGGTGTGAGATCCAAGGGTTCAGAAACGTCTTTTAGAAAGCAAATTGATTCATCAGACAACAAATTCTACTGGATTAGCATTTATAAATGGAATCCAAAACAGGTGTCAAGGAAGGACAAAATAAGTAGGATTATTGACTGTCATCCATTATCTATACTGTTCCTCTCCATCATCTATGTACATTACAATGCACTGGATAAAGAAATTATGGCATTGCTATCAATCAATTTCTAAAGAAAATTTCTTTCATTATTCCACTAAAATCCTTGAGGAATATAATGACATTGAATTATGCCCAACTAAGTAGTATTCAAAAGATTCTATAAATATTCACAATTTTCTACCAGAGAGATAATTTTATAATTCAGAGAAGCTGCTAAAAGCAAGACAGTCACTTTCTTATGATAAAAATAAGTAGGAATTTCTGAGTCAAATGTATGTAAGTATACATACAACTACATATATGTATATATAATTTGCACACAATGAATAAGGAATATTGTACTATTTCTTTGAAAATATAATAGCTAGCATTTATATGATGCTTTAAGGTTCACAATACACTTTGCAATATTAGTTTATTTTATCATCATGATTACCATTTTGGAGAAAAAGAAACTGAAACAGAAAGGTTAAGTGACTTGGCCAAAGGCTCAGAGCTGGCAAATATCTGAGACTATTTGAACCTAACATTTCCAGAATCTAGGTACAATAAATACTCTATTCACTATACCATTTAGATGCTTGGGCACACACACACACACACACACACAGAAATTAGTTGGCAGAGTGCTCAAAAGTACTGGATCTAATATAAAGAAGATCTGAATTCTAATCCTATCTCAGGTACTGAGCTGTGTTACTTTGCACAAGCCACTTAACCTCTCTCAACCTCAGTTTTATCATCTGTAAAATGGAGATAATAGAAGTCATCTACCTCACATGGCTGTGGAGAGTCAAAGGAGACATGTGCACTGTTTTGTAAACTTTGAAGTGTTATATAAATATTAGTCATTATCATCATCATCATCATCATCACAATCATCATTACTATTATTTACACTGGCTTCTGTTGCTCCTTGTATTCTGGACCCCAAATAAACTATTTCTCATTTCCCACCCATGTTATGTATTTTTCTGCCTGCAATCCTTTATATCTGATATTTCCTTCTTCTTGGGATGCAGTAGAAATAATACTGGATAAGAAATCAGAAGATCTTTGATTTTATTCCAGGTTTACCAGTATGTGTGATCGTCATTCAAGCCCCTTAACTTTTCTGAATCCCTTCTTCTACATCAGTAAGATGTGGGCCTTATAGTAAATGACCCCTAAGGTCATCTAGATTATATATGTGTGTGTATATACATGTATGTATGTACATATACAGTCATGTGTGTATGAGATTAGGGAAAGTGTAATTCACAATCACATTTAAATATTTATTGTATTTGTTTCTTCCTTTTCTTGCCTTTTTCATTTCTCATCCAGCTGAAAATCAAAGCCTGGAAGGTCTTCCTTTTCCCCTGGAAGGGCCTCCCTTTCTTGATCAATACTCTGTGACAGAAGAAGGGATTTCTTAAGATGGAAGGATTTCAAGGGAAGCAGTCACAAAATAATCTGAGGCTTATTCAGAACTACGGACATGCAGAAGAAGCTGCTAGCTTCAACCTTCCCTCTGACTTTCAGCACTTTCAATCCTAAGGACAGCTAAGTAAGGATAGTATTTTCTCTCCTTGATAAGCTAAGTTCTTCTCTCTTTTCTAGTCTAAGAACTCCTTTTTTTTTCCCCCTAGGAGATTGTTGAAACTTTTCTGATCTGTCCAACTTCTCTGATTTCTACCTACTGCTTACTTTGGCAAAGAAGCCTAATTATTCGTAAAGATCTTTTGTATGATAAGTATTTCCCATGAAGCCAATTACTATTGCAATAGCCTTTGGTCTCTCTCCAATCTAGTTCATGCTCTATAGTCAACAAATTCCAGTGGCTCCCTATTACTTTCAGGATTAACAATAAAATCCATTGTTTGGTTTTTAAAACATTTCATAACCCAGCCTCTTATTTTTCCAGTCTTTTTATACTTTGTTCCCATCCATTTACTCAATGATCCAATCACAACAGATTTCCTACTCTCCCATAACAATCCATTTCCCTATTTCATGCCTTGCCGCTTGTTGTCCCCCAAGTCTGGAATATTGTCCCTCCTTGGATTTACTTCCTGGATTCCCAGGCTTCCTTCTTGAGTCAGTTCAAATCCTACCTCTGAACAAAACCTCTCTCTCTTAATTCAAGTGTCTTACTTCTGGCATTATTATCTCCAACTTGCTGTGGGTGTGAGGGTGTGTGTGTGTGTGTGTGTGTGTGTGTGTGTGTGTGTGTTTATTGTACATCTTATATATACATATTTGTGTTCATGCTGCCCCCGCTCCATTACAATGTGAAGTCAATCAGAATAGTGATCATTTTTGCCTTCTTTGCTTCCACAGAATTAAGTACAGTGACTGACTAATGTTGTTCAGTCACTTTTCAGTCATATCCAATTGCTTGTGACTTTATTGGGGGTTTTCTCGGCCAAGATACTGGAGCGGTTAGTCATTTCTTCCTCCAGTTCGTTTTACAGATGAGAAAACTGAGGTAAACAGGGTTTAGTGACTTCCTCAGAATCACATAGCTAGTAAGTATCTGACACCAGATTTGAACTCACAAAGATGAGTCTTTTTGCCTCCAGGTCTGGCACTCTATCGCTGCGCCACCTAGTTGCCGATGACAAATAATAATTGCTTAATAAATGCTCATTCATGTGTGCACTGAATTTGATTAAGATGGGCCAAACCTCCAATCAGATATCTCTCTACACCACACATAGAGGCAAGTTATCTACATTTAGAGAGTTATTCAACAATCTTAGATATATCTATATCTTTATATTTATTCTTATTCTTATATATTTACAAATAGAATTAAGAAATAGATTTTTTTTTATTTTACACCTATAGGGAAGCAGGCATAGGTATCTCGTGTACTGTGTCCCTTTTTCCTATGTAACTTTATGCACATAGAGAAGGCCCTGACGCACGCCATTCCATCCCTACCTCCCTTCCCCAAAACACACAGATTAAAAGTTCATAAAAAATAAGGGAAGAAGAAAATAAGGGATGGATTTTGTTCCTTGCTATAAGAATAGAAGGATACATATGAAACAAATCATTTCTCTGGTTCACCAAACTAATCCCTCTCAGGATTCCCATTAGCTTGAAATTCATCCTAGCATGAAGTCTTTTCTCCACATAAGGGAACATAGATTTTTAGCTGGAAGTGACCTCAGAGTCTACCTAATCCAACCTGTTTATTTTACATATAAAGACACTGAAGCCCAGGGAGGTTAATTGGCTCATGAAAAGTCACTCCAATATTAAAAAAACAAAGATTTCATCTGAACCCAGATCATCTGATGCTACCATTCTTTCCTCTGCTAGTCAATAGGTGGCATCTACTGAATTATCTGGAATTGTTTTTCTCTCAAGCCTGGTGGTTTTAATGTTCAGTACTAAGAAGTGTGTGAAGTGTGACCAGTGTCTCTTCTGTTCAACCTCAAAGGGCTTACTTACAATTTAATGGGAGATGATGATGCATAGACAAACATGTCCAAAGTAATCTACATACAGGATAAATAATAAATAATTTGTGGAGGGAAAGAGCTAGAATGAAGTATTACAGAGTAAGGTATAAGAAGTATGGGAAAGTAGAAGCGGGATAGGTTATGAATGACTTTGAAGGACAAGCAAGGTATTTTGTATATGATCCTGAGGGCTATAGGAATCCACCAGAATTTATCGAGGAGGGCATGAGACAATCTGATTTGCATTGTAGCAAAATCATGTTAGTGGTTGAATGCATGATGGATTGGGGTGGAGAAAGACTTGAGAAGGTAGACTCTACAGCAGGTGAATCTGTGAGTACAGTGATTAGGGCTGCATTAGAGAGAAGGCAGTTTCAGAAGAGAGAAAGGAGAGGATTTTAGACATGTTGCAAAGGTAAAATTGAGAGCCTAGGCAATAAATTGGACATGGGGGTGAGAGATAGTAAGGAGTCCAGGATGACTCCTAGGTTGTGAGCCTGAGAGACTGGGAAGACAGTGTTGGCCTCTCCAGTAATAAGGGAGGTAGGAACCTGAGAGGAATTTGAGTAAAAGATAATGTGTTCTGTTTTGGACATATTGAACTTATCAGTTTATTTACATGTTACTTGCTCTTTGAATCTTATCCTTTGCCATCTTTCCTTTTCCCTCTATGTCTTATTGTAGTTGGTTTAATTTATTGCCTGATGTCTCACATTTTGTTTTCTAGTCCACTAAAGCCTTTTTAAATCTGAGCAAATCCTCGCAGGGATGCTTGCCCCCAAATAAAGCTGGATTTCCCCAAACGTACTCATTCTTCATTACATGTCAACAGATCTGGTTCAATTTGTTGTTGCATTGATATGAAAGTTGAACCATGAAACTCAAATACCCACATAGCCATGATCCTAACATAGGGCTTTGAGAGCCGCTGCCATCTAGACAAGTAAATGACCCTATTTGGAAACTATTATTATACTTTGCTACAAAAATCAAGAACAATTGGAAAAATTTTGATTCACTGTAATCTAGTGAAAATTGCTTCACTTCACTGCTAACATTATTTCCCACAGCTTTTGCTCACCTAGATGTGCTTAGCCTTAAAATTTAGTGAAATCCTTTCCAATGGCACATATGTTATAAATCTTTTTTTTATTAATAGAAAAGCTGAATTAAAAACTGCTGGTTTGTATAGAGAGAGTCAAGTAGACATCTGGTACCAACCAAGTCTATGTAATCATAATTCCTTCTGAATCTCTGAAATTTCTGGTCAGTTTCAACTTCTCTTGGGCTGACATCATGGAACTGGGTGAACTGTTGGGCATTATTTCTCCATCTATTCTGTTACAGAATGCATTAAAATGTATGTTGTCTAAAAAACCCATAAAGTTAACACAAGAATATTAAATTTATGAGATTTTTTAATTCATTCTAAAATTCTGATCAGAAATTTCAATGAAATATATCATCATTCGTGCTAGTACCATGAGTCTTGTTGATACCTTGTTTTTTTCCCGAATTGATCCCAAATGCTAGGAAAAAATTCAGTTAAATCATAATAGTAAAAGTATTTATAATTTCCTTAAGATTATTTATAAAAACTATTTATAATTCCTTAAGATTATTAAGGAAAACTGAAAAAAGGTGTTTCTAAGATATTTTGTCATTTAAATGACTTAGAGACAAGGTTGTCCTTAGAGAATAACAATTTTAAAAATTTCTGAATTTAATTCAGAAAAGATATCACAAGCCACATATAGCCCACAACATTCCTGAGGGCCTCCTCAAGATTAAGATGTAATTGGGAAATAATTAACAAAATAAACAAAACATAATGAAACATAGATAACCATAGTATGTGGTTTTCTAAGTCAGCATGCTGCCCACAAGTATTGTTAAGTATAGTTTAGTGGACCAAATTTCTTTTTGTCTTTGGTATCCCTGTTATAGAAAACCAAGCCTCTTCCAAAAAACAAAAACAAAAGCAAAAAAAAAAACATTTTCCAAATGTGTGTCTAGGAAAAAAGAGTTATTTATGTCACAAGATCTAGAGATAGATGACCTGTGTGAAATACTGATCCCCACAAAATACTGATCCCAGGAAATTGTGTAAATATACCTAACAAAAATTGATAAGGGTTACGGACAAGAATCTCAGAGGATAAGAAGGTGAGACTAGATTGTTATCAATTTATGGGAAATATTAGTAATATCTTTTAATTGGTCAAGGACAGCACAAACAGACACAAAAGTCTAAGAGTCCCTTCATACTCTGAGTTTGGGGTGATGTGGATGAGGGAGGTATGTGCTAGAATCCAGGCCTCCTGGTAAGTAGGGTATGAAGTAGTAGAACATCTACCAGACCTCTTGAATACCAGCTCTGTTATTTTGGAGGCAACTCTGGCACATTACTGAGCTCACCTTTAGTGAAAGATAAGGAAAACAGTGAATATATGTTTGAGAAACCATCTAAGAGGCTTGTTACTCATGTGTCAGCAGAACAAGAGCCTAAGAAAAGTTCAGCGCATTGCCCTGGTGGGACAAATCCAGTTTAACCTTCCAGTCTGGTCAATCCTGGTCAGGGCATGAGTGGCAGACACAGCCCATCCCCTATACACCATTGTATAAGAACAATAGGTCAGGCAGTATATGTACACCTGGGGGGCCTTCATGAAACCCCAAGCCAGAGTTCACATGGGAGCGTAATCAAAATCAAGGCTGCCAAAGAACTCATAATGGAAAATGCAATCCACATCCAGAGAAAGAACTATGGAGTCTGAATGCAGAGCAAAGTAGATTACTTTCTTTTTTGTTGTTGTTTTATTTTTCTTTCTCATTGTTTCTCCCATTCATTCTAATTCTTCTATGTAACATGACTAATGTGAAAATATTTTAATAGGAATGTGTGTGTGTGTGCGTGTGTGTGTGTGTGTGTGTGTGTGTGTGTGTGTATAGAGTCTATATCAGATTGCATGCCATCTTGGGGAAGGAGAAGAGGAGGGGGGGAGAAGAAAATTTAAAACTTATGGAAGTGAATATTGAAAATTAAAAATAAATAAACTAACTTGAAAAAAAGTCAAGATTGACTCTTGGAAGATGGCATTTCTTGGTCATCTCATGCCAAGAACTCTCCAGAAAGCCAGAGTACACACTGATATCCAGTATCTATTCAGCACCCATGAGAGACAAAACAGGGGACTAAGCCCAATCTTGGTTAGCCAACATAGAACACAAGTGAGATGGAGAGATGGAAATGAAGCTAAGACCAGCACCCAAACAGGGCTACCAGAAAATGAAGTTAAATGTCAGGGATTTCAGCAGAGTAGGAAATGGTCCAAGCAACCCCACCTAGAACTGCAGCAGCAACACTCAGTGAATAAGGGAAAGGACCATACAAGACCTACTCAGTTGATAGAATCTGTTCCTGGCACCAATCCCCAATATAAGTATTGAGAATGAAGATATTAGTAAATAATCAAATAAAATTACAGAAGAAATACTATGTATTAAGAAAAGTGGATGAAATAATTTTAGAAGAAACTCAATTAATTCAATTGGATATTGTTGGATAGTGTTAAATTGGCTGACTAATATTCCATCTTTTTGCTCCATCCTCCTTGCTGGAGAGTGGGGAACTGAATCCTTCATAGACTTTTCCTATCTTTTCCATTGGAGTTGTTCATGGCATCCTCTCTTCTTTCCTCTTTACCCACTTTTCTTCAGAATCTTATTTAGGCTATATGCAAAGCAATTACCCCCAGATCCACATAGAGTTTATATTATAGAAAAATATTAAAGTAATCATAAAAGCTCAGAGTCCTAAGGTTGGAAAGTTCTTAATAGTCAGAAGCCTAGCTCTCAACTTAATTTAAAATTCTATTTATTTTTGAATAGTCTTTGGCTGTCTCATGTTTGAGGTATAAAAAATAATTATAAATGAAATATTTAGGCAAAAGAGTGAACAGATTGTGCTATGGTATTTATTATTGGACAGGCATGAAAAGAGGAAGTTGGAGAAAGAGCTTTTAGGCAAACTTCCCCAAGTCTTTGACAAGGTGAGTACAGACAATAAGAGTCTGATAGATAACCAAGAAACCCTACCTTCTCTTCCATGGCTCTGAATTCAGTTTAATTTTTCTCTCTTTGCTGTTGATATTTTGACTTTGATTCTTTCTCGTTGAGTTGGTTTCATTCTGAGTGAAATGAAAATTCTGGAGGGAGGAGAGGAGAGAAGAGAAGAGGAGAGGAGAGGAGAGAAGAGGAGAGGAAAGGAGAGGAGAGGGG
>CM053597.1:185556990-185584500 GCA_028646575.1 Pseudocheirus occidentalis
AAGCATACATCTCTGTAAAGGGACAGGGACAGGGTAGAGAACAAAACAAGGGAGGGGTGCAGGATAGGAAGGAGGGACATACAATTAGCCTTTCACAATTTGCCCACCATGGAGATGTCCTGCGTAATTACACAGGTACAGCCTGTATTGAATTGCTGCTCCTCCCAGTGGGAGTGGGTGACGGGAGGAATTGCAAGAATCTAGTATTTAAAGCTATACAATCAAATGCAACTGGGAAATAATACATACAGGGATGGGGGCAGGGAACCCCTCCCTGCCCTGCTAGAAAGCTAGAGGGGTGTTGGAGGAGGACATAAAAGGGAACAGATTGTGGGAGGGGCCTTACAGTGGGATCATTGTTCTGGGCTGGGGGTTAGGGTCAAAAAGGGGAGAAAATTTGTAACTCAAAACCTAGTAGAAATGAATGATATAACCAAGAAAATAAATTAAAATTAAAAAAGAAAAAAAGAAAGTAAAGTTCCAAACTGAAGAAAAAAAAATGGGTGCAGTTGAAATTTATCTGGCATTTAAGAACTGCTTATTTTTAAATACTTTTTTTGACCATGAAAAGAGAAAAACTTGTTTAAGTCAGGAAGCAACTTAAAAGGAAGTAAAATTTAATTTGGGAAAATGTTTTGTGTCACTACTGTATTTTCTTCTGTGAAGGATATAACAGAATATAATTATATAGGTAAACTAGAATTAAAGTCGCTTTAAAGAAAATGGAATGGATTATGTATTTGCAAACTCATAAGAACCGCAAAAGGTAACAGGGCTGCAATTAATTGGCATTGTGTAATTAAAACTTGTGTTAAATCCAATGAAATAAAGATAAATTCTATAGATAAAAAAAAAGAATGCAAGCCATTACCCAATTGGTAAATGGCCAAAGGACATGTACAGGCAGTTTTCAGATGAAGAAATCAAAGCTATTTAGAAGCATAAGTAGTTCCTTAAATCACTTTTGATTAGAGAAATACAAATAGAAAACAACTGCGGAGGCCACCACACATCTATCAGATTGGCTAATATGGCAAAAAAAAAAAAAGGAAAATTATAAATGCTGGGGAGGATTGGGGGGAAATTGAGATACTAATGCATTGTTGATGGAATTGTGAACAGATTCAATCATTCTGGAGAGCAATTTGGAATTATGAACAAAGAGTTATAAAACTGCATACCCTTTGATTTAGCAATACTACAACTAAGTCTGTGTCCAAAAAAAAATCACCAAAAAGGGAAAAGTACCTCCATGTGCACAAATATTAATAGCAGGCCTTTTCATGGTGGTAGCAGAGCTTCTTCTGAGAGCCAACCAAAATTTCTGCCAAGGGCTTCTGAGAACCAGCCAGAACTGCCAAAGGCTTCTAAGAGCCAGTCAGATCTGCCAAGGAAGCATGACTGTGGTGTTGGTACTTTGTCTATCTATATTGGGTCTATATTGATTTCACAGGCAGAAAGTGATTTTGATAACAGTGCTGACCATGTGTGGGAATATTGTTGTAATTCTGCTCAGCTTGATGTGTGTATATATTGTTGTGGCTCTGTTAAGTTTTCTCTTCCATTCCACCCCTCCAGGATCCTTGGCCTTACAATCTCAGTCTAAATGGCTATGGCTCCTGAAACAAACAGAGGCACTATACTTTTGTAATCCTGCCAACTATGCCATAATTAAAAGCCAAGCATGAGTAGCTTTCCAGAGGACTGGACTGCTGCTGTGAACAGCTTTCAAGGTAGTGATTACACAGTATAGCAAACTCTATTCAGTAACAAATAAAAGCAAAACATTCACAGAAATCAAGGTATAGTATTTACAACGTCATAATAACTTATGACTAAAATAGCCACACAGTTTTCACCAAAGTGGCCACATAGTTTTAAGCAAAGTACATTCATTTAGTTAATCACAAAGTCCTTAATTCAATAACAAAGTACAAAAGTCAAAGTCCTCCACCCATGGGGTGCAATTAAGTTACAATATCATGAGCAACTACTCAGTACTCTCTTTTTTTTTCATTTTATTGAGGGCAGTTGGGGTTAAGTGACTTGCCCAAGGTCACACAGCTAGTTTTGTGTGTGTGTGTGTGTGTGTGTGTGTGTTAAGTATCTGAGGCCAGATTTGAACTCAGGTACTCCTGACTCCAGGGCCGGTGCTCTATTCACTGCGCCACCTAGCCGCCCCTTACTCAGTACTCTCTTAAGGGGCAGTAGGCCACAAGGAAGTTACAATTTCATCAATAACTGCTAAATACCCACAGAGAGGTCTTTTCATCTTGACTTGAGGTAGGCTCTCAGCTTCCCTGGTTCCTTTTCCATGGTCCCAGCTACTGCCCAAATCTAAGCAACTGCCACTGAAGGTCAAAGGCAGATAGCTCCCAGTTCCTTGTCCAGCTCTCTGTACAGTTCCTGCTCCACATTGAAGCTCATAGTGCTGAGTCTACCTCAAATCTCTCACAATCTCTGTTCCTGGGAAGACAAGGCTTAACAAATCCACAATAACAGTCATACACATTAACAAAGCCACAACAACATTAGTACAAAGTACCGGCACCATAGTCATGCTCCCTCAGTCTTCAGTATCTCTTGCTGGCCCTTGGAAGTCTTCAGCAGCTCCCAGAAGAAGTTGGTAGCCCCTCAGCCTGGTTTCCAGAAGAAGAGTTTCAATAGAAGCTCCATTCACAAAATCAAAATCACTTTTTCCCATTATCAAAAAAAAACCTCACTTTCTCCAGCCTCCACACAACTTTCTCCAAGAAATTCTCTCAGTTGCCAATTCTAATTTCTCCTCTCAGTTCTTCTCAATTCTCAGTTCAATCTTCAGCCCAGCAGTAGCAGGCCAGCCTCCAGATGCTTGTTGAGAGAAATTCTCTCTTTCTCTTTCTCTCTCTCTGTCTCTCTGTCTCTCTCTCTCTGTCTCTGTCTCTCTCTCTGTCTCTGTCTGTCTTTGTATGTCTCTGTCTCTGTTTCTCTGTCTCTCTCCCTCTGTCTCTCTGTCTCTGTCTGTATCTGTCTCTGTCTCTCTCTCTCTGTGTCTCTCTCTCTGTGTCTCTCTCTGTGTCTCTCTCTCTGTGTCTTTCTCTCTCTCTCTCTCTCTCTCTCTCTCTCTCTCTCTCTCTCTCTCTCTCTCTCTCTCTCTCTCTCTCTCTGTCTCTCTCTCTGTGTCAGTAACTGCTCTGCTTCCACAATGCTTGTCCCAAGAAGTTCTGACTCTCCCAGCTGGAGATTTTCCTTATGTATGGTATTAGCTCCTCTCTGTTCAGCCCATTCTTGCATTGCCAAAAACAGTGTTTCTGTTTCTTAACAAAGGCTTGATATAATTAATTTGAAATTAGATTCCAAGTATCCGTTAACTTGCTAATACAAAGGAATCTTCAAATTTCACTACTATTACACCACTGAGTTGCTACATAGAAGGCTGAGGGCAACAACACCCTCATCTTCTTTGTGGATGTCAAAGCCAACAAACATCAGATCAAGCAGGCAATAAAAAAGCTGCATAACATAGACATGGCCAATGTCAACACAGTAACTAACCTGCTGGAGAGGAGAAGGCCTATGCCTGACTTGTTGCAGACTATGATGCTTTGGATGTTGCCAACAAAATTGTAATCATCCAGAGGTGGGTAACCTGAATCCTTGAGGCCCGATGTGGCCTCTTGGATCCTTGGATATGGCCCTTTGACTGAGATGAAGTTTTACAAAACAAAACCTTTTATTAAGGGGATTTGTTCTGTGAAGTTTGGTTCAGTAAAAGTGTCATATGTGAAAACCTTAAGGGCTATGTGTGGCCTCAAGGCCACAGGTTCCCCATACCTGGCTGTGTCCAGCTACCCTACTCTACCTATAATAAAAAGTTTTCCAGTTTAAAAAAAAAGAAAAGAAAAAAGAAATAATGATATTTACATGAACTGTTTTCCAAATATGTCTTGAAAAAATACATGTGAAGTGTCTCTAACCATACAGGACTATGTTTCCATTATACTCATCTATTTTGTGGGCAAGGACCCATCCCCAAATTTCTAGGCTCACGTGATTTGAGTACTATACTGGAGGTTAACACTAGGGAGAGCAATTCTCTTTTTAGCTCCTTGCTCCAACCTTGTGTACTCCAAAAAAATCTATAATATACTTATGATATGATATGATATAGATTCTATCTGTGTTGAAAATATGGGTAAGAAGGTGTCCAATTCTCCAAAATCCACTCAACGTTATCAGTTCAGGATATTCTTTTTATCACTTCAAAGGAAATCCATATGACTCCAAGCCTCACAGAAACACATGAAGAGATTCAGAAAGTGTTTTTTTTCTTTAATGCACACAAAACACATTAGCTTCTCCCTGGAAAAATAAGCATACTCTAGAAGTTATAGGGAAAGCAATTTTCTTTAAATGGGCCCCATATTGTCACGTCGTGACAATAGCAGAAAGGCATGGAAAGGTCCAGAACTCCATTTCTAGCATTACATGGCCTGTTCTCCCAAATTCAAGGGTCAAAGGAGTGATTTTCTTCCCTTCCAGAGGCATACAAGTGAGGTGATCTTCTTCCTTTAGGAGTTCAGTGCCCAAGCTTTCAGACAAATTACTTCTAAGCCTAACACAGTTTGTTCTCAAATGTTTCCTTTTCAGGCTGTAGGGAAACAGGTTTCTGGCATTGGTCTTGTGCTTGGGCATGAGTTCTAGCAATACTTCTGCTACTACCAAATATTATGGAAAGGGAACCCATTATTAGGAATGTTAGTTTCTCATTTGTGCCAAGAATAGGAATTAAATATACAGTAGGATCAGATACTGAAGATCTCCCCTATCAAATCACCCTGAACTCTCCCATCAGATCATCTGGGAAAACCCATGGCAATTAGTCATGTGCTCCTTCTTTGAGTTGCCAATGGGGCAGCTAGGTGGTGCCATATTATACAGAAGGTCAGACTTGGAATCAAAGTGCTCTTTCTTACATCAAATCTCTGCCTCAAACATGTCCTAGCTGTGTCTCTCTGGGCAAGTCATTTCACTCTGTTTGCTTCAGCTTTGTCATCTATATAAATGAGTTAGAGAAGGAAATGACAAAATGCTCTAGGAATGGAAAGAAATTGCCTCCCCATTCCTTACTGCATAAGATGTGCCATAAACATGTTTGGGCAAATTTGGGAGATAGTGGGTGGAGGACAGAAGAACCTGATTTCCTATGGTCCGTGAGGTGGCAGGGTCAAACACAGCTGAATAAACAAAAAACAAGAGAAGGCATTAGTGCAAATACCAAAAGAGTCCTAAAGAGAAAGATGATTTTATTTATTAAATTAAATATTTATTAATTCATGGTCATTTGAATTGACCATGAAAGGAAAGGTAATTTCTCTTGTAAGAGTCCATTGCCCTAAATCTCAAATAGCAATCATCTTGGAGGGAAACCCAGTAACAGGGTGTACCTTAAAGAAGTTCCCTTTGTCCTCACAGCAAAATACTAGTAAAGTATGCCTAATATAAATATTAAGGTACCTCTCAGGTACCTGTAGGCTAAGAGACAAGCTCTGTAAGCTTATCAGGTTTCCTGGGAAATTCTTCAAATTGATGTGGAATTATACATACAAATATAGATTGCAGTGAAGAATTGTAAAATATTTGCTTAATTTAAGTTGGCTACAGAGTCAAAATGGACCATTTAAAGACAAACATTGGAACCTGGAACTAAGATTGGTCCTATAAATTTGACAAGATTGTGGAAAGTTCTATTCACATAGGTAATTTTATCAATGTAGTTAATATGCTTAATTTATACAAGTAGAATATACGTTCTTTGAAGTTAGACAAAGCTTTTGATTTTATCTGTGATTCCTGAGGGAAAAAAAGCAGAGCAACATATTGTGTGTATGTATATGTACACATGTGTATATATTTGTGTGTACATGTATATGTATGTATGCATGTGTATGAATGTATATACATATATACACATATATAAATATATGACTATCTTTTTAATGCATATTGCTTCCCATTGGCTATAGATGGGTCATTAACTCATTGATTATTGTCCTTTTTTGTCTCAGTGATATCTCTATGCATTTATCTTTGAAATTTATAAAATAAATATCCTATTCATGTTAAAGAGTTATTATGGATAATTCTGAAAGAAAACAAATTTTCAGTTTTGTTAATGGATTTAGAAAACTAAAAAGGTAGGGAGAAACAGAGCTTGAAATCAAATGGTCTATATTGGCAAAAAATCACAATCAGGTGTAACTGAAAGTGTAACTCCAAATAACTTCATTGTGGTTGACTTTGTTGTTGTCGTTGTTGCTTTTCAACATGATTGCTACCTTTCTTTCCAAACATCTGTTTCTGTGGATTTGGAAAAAGAGAAACAAACTTAGTTATACAATAGCCCACACAGCAAAAGAAAAACAAAAATCTTCCAATCCCCTTCTACAATAATTCCTCAAGCTGCTTTTTAAGTTTAAGATGTTGGCAAGTTCTACTGAAGATTCTCATACTTGAAACACTGCTATGGGGCAGTTTCATACATGTGGCAACACTTAGTGATAATAGTGTTCATAATCCTTGATTATTGGATTTATCCATTGTTCAATGGAATCAACTTTTTTTTTTTTACTGAAATGTACAGATGCTGTGACATCAAGGCTTGCCTAAACAGGACCAAGTCAAATGGAGAGTTGAGACAATTTTCTGACTAATCATTCCTCCCTTCAAAAGTAAAATCTGCTATTAAGAAAAAAGAGGGCCCTGGGATTTGAATTTCCCAGATAGCCTGTCACCACTTCCCCATTTCACAGCACTTAGCAGAACTATTCCAAGCTCCTTAGTTTCAATATAGTACTTCAAAAATATATGTCTACACCCTTTCTTACTAAGTGCAGACAAGGCAGTGAGTCATAATTCTGTTTTCAAAGCACTGAATAATATTCAAATAGAAGATGAGGTAATTTTATCAGTTCAGTACTTCACATTGCAACAGATACAGAATAAGGGCTCTTCAGAAGAAAAAAAGCATGATATAAATGCAATAAATAAAATCAATATCTGAAATATCTGTAATCATAGTGGATTTTTTTCTGGTTTTTTTTCAGGGATGGCAGTTCTTAGGACTAGAGAATGCTAAAAAAAATCCATTTGTACATTACCATCAATCTTCCATTTACTTTTTTGGTAGTTATTGAAGAAAAAATTCCAGAGAGAGAAAAAGTAACCCCTAGGATATTTTTTTAATTACATGCAGTAATATTCTTTATGGATAACCTAAATTTTATCATTTGTTCTTCTGATATATTATGGACCTAATTCAAGTGACATTCCAATGACTCAGGTTGGTTTTTTTCCTCCTCAAATGGGCAAAGTAAAAAATAAATTAGAAATTTATTTATTTATTGATCAACAAAAATAATATACAAAATATGATCTATATCCCCAAAATACACCAATGGTAGACCTAGGAAAACATCCATTTCTTACTTCATCCAATTTTTAATTCACTTGTTGGTATTGTCTAATAAATTGAGTATTCTAAACATTCGTATCTACCAAATAAATTTTGACCTTGTAATTCAAAAGTATTCAATTTTAATATTTCCAGAATGACCAAAGAACCCATAACAATAGATATAAGGCAATTACCACCTTACAAGCCTTTTAGTAGACTGACCAAAAAAGTAAGAGTGACGACACATTATCTAAGCCAATTCTCAGGAATTCTACGTCAGTGTATGAGTGGTCAAGATTTTGGTGTTTCTCTTAGTGAAAGTGTTAGTCCCTCTTCTCCTTCATGTCCCTCTGACTGCCTCTGTCTATTGAATTAACACAGTTAACAAAGAAAAAATTTAAAAAATGGAAACCTCGAGTTTTATTCATCAATAGTAACTGTGAATAAAGAAATGATAGGAAAAGGCTATGGCAATCTTCTAAAATGAGAATTTATATAATTATGTTTATTCTCTCTCTGTGTCTCTCTCTGTCTCTCTGTCTTTGTCTCTCTGTCTCTGTCTCTCTGTCTCTCTGTCTCTGTCTCTGTCTCTGTCTCTCTCTGTCTCTCTCTCCCTCTCTCTCTCACTCTCTCTCTCTTTCTCTCCCCTCCCCCCTTGTTGTCTTGTATTTGTCTTTCTGTCATTGTCTCTCCATCTCCCTGCTTTTGCAGATCATAGAATTAAATAAAATGCCTTTCTGTACCACCAAACCAGTATTTCTCAAATTGATAGCCATAATTCCATCAAAGGATTGTAAAGAAGTTAACAGAGTGTCCTAAAGACCATCTATTTCCAGTCTTTACTTCACTTACCTAAACTGTTTTTACTATGAGAGCGCATAGCTATTCCTTTAGCACCTACATTTCCTTGGGATTTTTTACCAAAATTCATTCAAAACAGTGAAAATACCAGTGCAACACTATTTTCTTCTTATTCTCCTTTTCTCTTTCATGCCTTCCTCTATTTTAAATTTCTTTTGATGTAAAATAATGCATGCTTAAAGAAGGAAAGGATGGGAACCAATAAGTTTTTCTTGAATTCATAGTGCAGTTAACCAAGCTTGATAGAAAACAATTTTTTTCTATTACAAATTTTGTCACCAGATTAAATTTTAAATAATTTTAAAAACCTAATTTCTCAGGAATTATTTTACAAAATAAATGATTAATATTTTAAAGAATAAAGGTTTTGGGTCAAACTGAAGAAAATGTTTAAACTGTAAAAAGAAAATCTATATAAAGAAAAAATTAAATCCATTAGAGTGTTTTATTATGCTGCAAGTATGCTCCATCAGAGTGTTTCTCAATAAAAACACCAAAAACTGTATTTGGAAAAATACACATAAGTGTACATTTTCAGAGTAATGAAGATAGACATATAATTTCCATCATCTTTAGTAAGAATCAATCAGTTCTCTACATAGCACTTTAAAAATTTGCCTCATATTTTATACTTTGAACATAGTAAAGTGTCAAAAACATGTTTACACTCAGATAAATTTAAGCAGTCTTAGTGAGAAAGACTAGGGAGAAGGTTAGCAAGAAAAAAAAATGACTGTAAAGTTAACTCCAGAATGGTGTTGGAGAATTACTTAAAAACTAACCCTTTTGTTAAAAAAGCAGATCAAAAGACCACTCACTTTTGAAATTTATTGGGAAACTTAAAGATAAATTCAGGAAAAAGACTCCAAAACTGAAAACTCATCTAGGAAGTTTTGGATTGTGATGCATTTCATTGTTTTAAGAGTTTGGGATTACAAAGAACTAAACCATTTTCTTCTAAATCATTTGTTTTATAATTAAAAGAAGATGTCACCACATGGACAATGATTCCTTTATGGTCCCAACAACCACAGAGTGCTTACTCAATTCAATTTATCTGATAGGCATTGTGCTCATTGGTGGAGAAATAAAGTTTTTTTTTCTGAAACAAAAAGAGCCATGCCCTCAAGGACTTTCCATTTTATTATGTAAGAGAACATGGACACTGATAGGTAAATAAAAAATAAATAAATACAAAGTCATTGAAAATTAATTTCTGTGGAGGGCAGAAAAGAAGTATTTACAAGTTGTGTGTGAGTGGGAGATTGGGAAAAGCTTCACATAGGAGTTCATTTGAACTGAGCTTTTAATGGAACTAGAGATTCCAGTATGGGATACTGCCAATGCAAAGGCACATAGGTAAGAGATGGCATGCACAGTGGATAGGAATGATGGAAAATAAATAATACTTTGAATATGGTTTTATTTGTGAAACTGATTGTCATTCCTGTGTAACTCTAATGACATTTTGACCAGATAAATATGGAAGACAATAATTTCTGCCTCCTTTAGTTAATTATCTGTCATTTAAGTTTGGGATCTCATGCTAAAACACATATGTTTCAGTTATTTATTTTGCTGTATTTAATGTTATTTTTAGAATGCATATTACTCCAAGAAAATGTTCAGATATTTTAAAGAGCACATATTAATGACTACTAGTGTTATTGTGAGGGCTGTTCAGGTGAGAAAAACAAGTTTGCAAAATTCACTTAACAACTCTCTGCTTCTGTTTCCTATGGCTGTTGTGAGGATTAACTGAAAAAAAATATTTGTGAAACATTTATCAAAGTGTCTTGCACATAGTAGGTACTTAATAAATATTTGTTTCTTCATTTTTTCCCTCCTAACATAGTCTTAAACAATATCTCAGATTGCAAAATATTAAATAATCCATCTAAGTGAAAGTGGTAAACCTGTTTCAGTAGATTGGGAACTTAAAGACCTCTGGCTATAATCATGGCTAGATTTGGCAAAAATGAACTTGCAAACCC
Organism: Pseudocheirus occidentalis; assembly: GCA_028646575.1. Lineage (NCBI taxonomy): Eukaryota > Metazoa > Chordata > Mammalia > Diprotodontia > Pseudocheiridae > Pseudocheirus > Pseudocheirus occidentalis. The sequence goes on from CM053597.1 coordinate 185,567,281, forward strand.
ACTCCTGTTATTCAATGTAATGTCTGCTTTTCTGATACAGAATTAAAGAATGGGTATCAACCCATAAATTGGGGAATGCTTGAACAAGTCGGGGTATATGAATGTAATGGAATACTTTTGTGCTATAAGAAATGATAAGCATTCAGAATTCAGAAAAACCTCAAAATACCTATATGAACTGATGCTGAGGGAAGTGAGCAGAACCAGAACACTGTACACAGTAATAGCTACAGTGTGTGATGAGTGTTTTAGATCCTTGCATTGCTTAGCCCTTCTCAGCAATGTGAGGATCTAAAACAATTCCAAAGCACTCTTGATGGAAGATGTCATCCATATCCAGAGAAAGAACTATTGTATTGAAATGCAAAGTGAAGAAGATTATTTTCTTTTTTTTGTTTGTTTTGTTTTTCTTTCTCATGGTTCCTCCCATTCATTTTAATTCTTCTCTACAACATGACTAATGTGAAAATATCTTTAATAGGAATGCATATGTAGAACCTGTAACAGATTGCATGCTGTCTTGGGGAGAAGGGGAGAAGGCAAGAAAATTAAAACTTATGGAAATGAATGTTTTAACTCAATGCCAAAAACTTGAAAATCAAGGGATTGTAGCAAAGGATATATTACAAATTGATCTTTTTTAAAGATATACAAAATTATAAGGTACATCATGTATCAATAAACTATTTTTACTATAATTAAATGGAGTATATAGGGAAAAGAAACTAGATCATTTAGGTCTCAAAATATGTTAGGAATTATGTAGTATAATTCTGGGATTATAGAGTGGAACCAGATTGTGAAGATATTTTAATGCCAAGGGAAATGATTTTGTTTTGTCCTCATAGTAAAAGACAGCCACTGTAGCTTTTTGAGTAGTGGAAAAACATGGTCAGAATTGAGCTTTAAAATACTGACATAGCTGCTAGTAGAGATTGGAGAGATTAGAGAGAGAGAGGGACCAAATAAGGGAGAATTTCTATTGCCTATAAAGCTTATAAAATGCTTTCCCTAACAACTTTCTATGAAGAAGTGGTGCAAGGTTTTTGTTTATTTGTTCTTCATTTTGTTTTGTTTGAGATTTGTAATTTTACTGATGTTGGGCAATTCCTAATGAGGATTTTGCAATACCTATAAAAATCTATAGATTCTCTGAAAATTACAGTTTTAAGAGTTTCCAATGAAACTGAAAAGTTAAATGCATCCCCAAAATTACACAATCAGTAGGTATGAGAGTCAGTTTGGAACCTAGATCTTGATGATTATTTTTAACCCCTACAGTCAAGTTGCTGTGAGAATGATTATTTCTAATTACATATTTGAAAAAAAAAAAGTTAAAGGTTATTTGATGATTCCTCTTGTTCCAAGGTATCATTCATCTGGACAAAATAAAGAGAATAGTGTTATAGTCATGAGACATCTTGATTATCTGATATACAACTTTACCAAAAAAAGAAGAAAATAAATTTCTTTTGCTACCTCCCTGTTTGTCTTCCTGGTTTTGGCCTGTATGTCTTGTTCCCTTAAGCAATCAATTTCTAACTTAGTGTCAGAAAAGATCCCTCTTTCTGTTAAAAAGGCTTGGAATCATAGATGAGAAATCTCAGATTTATCATCATTTTTGAAACTTATTTAGCATCAAAGAGTCATAAATTTAGAGATGGAAGTGAACTTAGAGGTAACCTAGTCCAATTCCCTCATTTTACAGATGGAGAAACTGAGATCCAGTCTTAACAGAGCACATGATTTTTTAAATGAATCAAGAAAGTGGCTTTTTCAACGGACATTTCAAATTACAATCTCATTATCTTAGTGGAAATGTTTGAAAAATATACCAAAACAAAACAAATTGGATTCTAAGATTGTGGCTGTGTCTACACTTGGCTAGTAAAATGGACTTCAGCCCAGAAATGATTCACTGCTACCATACTTCAGAAATTATACAGATCACTGGATGAGCATAGCTGCCTCAGGGATACATATCCACCATTAAGCCTGGCAGCAGGAAACCATGCAGACCATGTTTGTCCTAACACCATTTTTTTCCCCACATGCAGACACAGAGTCTGCCATCAGGCTCATTGGCTTGCTTAAAAATGTTTTCCTGGCACCTGTCGTCACAAACATCAATCAGGAGGTCAGATCATTTGGGCCATCCCACAACTGACATCTTCATTTTTTAACATGCAAAGAAACTAAAGCCAAGATTTGGTTCTGAACATTTAGAGGGTTTAAATGTCCCCTAAGCACTAACTCCATTGCTTGTGTTTTGAAATTTTTCTTAGATAACTATTTTGAAGCTATGGTGTGGAATTAGCCATAACCTATGTCTCCATTTTGCTTTGCCTGCATGGTAGGGCTCACCTTAATTGTCCCCAAACCCAGAATTTATTTAGCTTATATATTTGAAACAAATGTATTTCCCTTACTCTCATTCCAAGAGGGAATTGGAATCCCATAGCTACCAGCCTGTGTGATTGCTGGATCCAAAAGCAATTCTCAATGCCATTAGGAAAAAAAAAAACTTCAAAAAGGAGGACTTCCACTAAAAGTCTAAGGATAAGAAACCTAACCATATGTTAATCCTTTCTGTCATGTGTACACATATGTGCACGCTGGCCCCCTTGCAGGTATGCTTGGTGCTTTTAGGGATGGGTTTGCATATGCAGTCAATTAAAGGGCATTTGTTAAATGCCAGATGATATTCTAGGAACTAGATCTACAAAGATTTAAAGTCATATCCTCTGACTAAACCCAAAAACTCCTTTTGCTACAACACAGAAAATTCTGAATTGTGGGTAGAGGGGTGTATTTTCTGATCAACCTGCCAAGCTTCTGTACTAAATTTTATGTGCTTGACATGTAAGGTTTGCCCTTGCAGACCCAGGGCCATTTCTTTGAGAATATGGACTGTTACATTTGTTGACTCTGCAGCCCTAGGCCACAACAAAGCTCCTTGCAAAGATTGGGGTGCTTCATAACAATTTTAAGATCATGACAATACTTTTCAGGCAAAGAAACAACTGGAAAGAGTAGATGGCCAGTGAACAAGAAATAGTGAAGCAAAGAGTGATCCATGAATGTAACATAACATTACAGTAGAGTTAGAAATGAGTAAAATGAACTGAAAGAAGTGGGAGAACACTTTAAGTATTGCAGAGTGAACTAAGCACAACCAAGAAAACAGCATACACAACAATTAGAAAACGTAAATAAAAAGAACAATAAAATCAAATTGAATGTTAAATAGTCATAGGGCCCTCAGTTTGGCCTTGGAGGAGATTTGGGGGGAAAATGCACTTCCCTTTAGTCTTTGTTGAATACATTAGGAGTATGTATATTCCAACAGAAAGGATTGACATGTTGGCGGATTTTGCTAAATCACTCTTTTTCTCTTGCCTACTAACCAATTAGTACAATGGAGAGCTTGCTGGGTCATGGTATCCATCTGCAAATAGAGAGCTGGTGGACTCAATTGAAGCATATATTTTTCCTTTTCCTCTTCCTGATCCTTCTTCTCATTCACCCTCCTTCCTTTCTTCTTCCTTCCCATCCTGTCTGCCTTCCTCCCATCCTGTCTTCCTTCCTTCCTTCCTTCCCTCCCTCCTTCCTTCCTTCCTTCCCTCCCTCCTTCCTTCCTTCCTTCCTTTCTCCCTTCCTTCCCTCCCTCCTTCCTTCCTTCCTTCCTTCCTTTATTCCTTCCTTCCTTGCTTTCTTCCTTCCTTCCTTCCTTCCTTCCTTCCTTCCTTTCTTCCTTCCTTCCTTGCTTTCTTCCTTCCTTCCTTCCTTCCTTCTTCCTTTCTTCCTTCCTTCCTTCCTTCCATACATGGCTAATGTGGGAATTTGTCTTGCTTGGCATGTTTGTAATGGATTTGGGGACAAGGGGGAGTAAGAGAGAATTGAGAACTGAAAATAAAATTGAATTGAATTTTAAAACTAAAAAGAATAGGAAATAAAAACAATAATGACCATTTTAAAATGTTAGTGAAATAAATGATGCCTACAGAAAAACACTATAAAGAAGGCATCTACTCCTGGATCTGGTGGCTTTAAAGGAGGAGGTAGACTTTAACTCTACCAGGACATTCCTTTTGCACTTACAGAAGCTAGGCTGGAATGAGGCTACTCTCATCAATCAGTTCCAAGATGGTTTTAGCAACCTTCCCAAAGGGTTAGGCAGTTTGTACCTCAAGATCCTGTCTGAGTTATCAAGCAATACCTGCAGATTGAGGACCACCTAAGTTTCCTGACAGGATCCTTCTGAATTTGTGATTTCTTCCCTCCAAATCAATGCTATCACATCTGTTCTCAAATTGGTGCTATGGCCCTGCTCCACTTCTGGAAAGCAGCAAGCCTGAGCAGCTGGGTTTGGTCTAACCACAGACTCACTTCAGCAAAGAAACACTATGGGCTAAATTCCAACTTCTGCCTTAACTGCAGAGAAGACATTCATACTTCTATAACCTTGTCTACCAAATAACCACCATTTTTACCAAAGGAAGAACTGATAAGGGCCCCCAAAAGCTAATACTAAGAAAATAAATTGTCTCTAAACAGTCCCTGGTGGTGCCTAAGATACAGAATTGGACGAATCAGCTGCATTCAAGCCCACTATAGCCTGACCCCAACATTGTGATGTTATTGGTCCTCTTTGAAAATGAATGACAAGCAATAACAATAGAATTGGAAGCCTCCTTAGAAGTTGAAGTTTATTATTTCAATTACAATGTTAGGTGATGCTTTAATCACACCATTGTATCATCTTTAACAAAGCTATAATTGTGCTTCTTCTTTTACCTCGACTTATTCTCTCCATTTCTTTTTCTTCTCATTTCATTATAGCTAATATTTCTAGTTCCATGTCAAAACAAAATGGATAAAATGAACATACTTGTTGATTTTATTGGAAAGACTTCTAGTTTATCTCTTTTACAAATAAGGACAGAATGGTTTTAAATATGTACAAATTGTCATCTTTAGGAAAGAATAATTTATCCCTGTTTTTTTCTAGTGAATTTTGTTTGTTTGCTTTTTGGAGAGTGAAGGCAGGGCAGTTGGGGTTAAGTGACTTGCCCGAGGTCACACAGCTAGTAAGTGTTAAGTGTCTAGGGCTGGATTTGAACTCAGGTCCTCCTAACTCCAGGGCTGGTGCTCTATTCACTGTGCCACCTAGCTGCCCCCCCTAGTGAATTTTTTACAGAAATTGCTGAAAGTTTCATCAAAATCTCTTTTTTTTCCTGTATCTAGTGGTATAATCATATTATTTAATTTAACCTTATATTGGCTTACTCATATAGTCATTTTATTTTGACATTGTTAGTTAAATGTTAGAACAGACTCAATCTTCGCTAGAATTAGACAGCATTGTTAGAACAAACTCAAAGCTTATGGTTTTCCTAATATCAGACTATGTTGTATTCCTCCTATAAACTCAACCTGGTTGTGATGTTTAATCTTTGCAACATATTTTTTTAGGGTTTTGCTAATATTTAATTTAGTTTTACATCAATGATAGTTAGGGACACGAATCTATAGTTTCCTTTTCCTATTTAAATTTCCATGGTGTGTATATCAACACCAAACCTATGCTAGAAATGAAGAGTCTTGTAAGATTTCTGCTTTTGCTGTTTTTACAACTAATTTATATAATGTTTGAATTAATTGTTCTTTAAACAAATATTTGCTAGAGTTCATTTGTGAATTTATCTGGCCATTGGGATTTTGTTTTGTTTGTTTTATCCTAAAGTTCACTCATACTTTATTTCATTTTTTCCTCTGAAATCAGGCTGTTTACATTCTCTATTTCTTATTTCATTAATTTGTATGTTGTACTTAGCTTTTAGAAAGGATATTTATTATACTGCTATAGTAAGAAGAGTTGTTAAAGAAGCAGTTCTCTCCCTCACCCCATTCTGTAACACACACACGCACACACACACACACACACACACACACACACATACACACACACACATACACCTCTTACATGCATAAAATCCCTGGGGGGAACAGACTCAAACTTATAATAAAATGCTAGTGAGGCATAATCATAGAAATACATACAGCTCCACCAGGGACATTTCATCTGACTCTGATGGGAGCTCCAGATCTTCAAATCTTGAGTCATTTCCACAATCACCAACTTGTCAGTGGTGATAGTAAAAGGTAGGAGTGGAATGGGGAAATGGAGAACAATTTACTTCTCACCACTGGAAAAAAATCATGACTCCACCAACTGGCTGAGATAGGTATAGTAGGGAGAGCACGAGGCCTATGGTCCAGGATTCTGAATTCAAATGCAGTCCCAGACACTCATTGATTAGAACAATCATTTAATTTCTCTTTACTTCAGTTTCCTAATCTGTAAAATGGGTATTAGCAATAGCACCTATCCCCCAGGGTTTTTGCGAAGCACAAATGAATTTTATGTGTGCGTGTGTGTGTATGTGTGTGTGTAGATATATAAGTGTATATGGGTATTGTGTAGGCATGTATATACACACACACACACATATATATTTGTAAAACACTATGTACTGCTTGGCACATAGCAAGAATTGGCATAAACATTATTTTTCTTGCTACTGCTGTTACAGTTGATTTCATATAATATGCTATATTAAGTATATACACGAAAGCATTTATGCATCCAAGTATGGATATAAACATTTGACTAAATATGTGTGTTATACCATGTGCATAGGCATTATCTCTCTGTAGATATGTATGTCATATCAACTTGACTATGTACATATGCTGCATGCATGTATATATATATTTGATTGTATAATCATATACATACATTTATGGCTTAAACATGTGCACACATGATTGCATGTCATATATGTGCACATGACTAATGCACACACATGCTTTGTGTACATGTGTACTACATGTATTTCCATAGTTACAAGTACACACACATTTATGCCTTGGAGTCAAGATGGCCCAAGTTCAAGCCCTTCCTCAGAACTGAACTGTATGTGTGACCCCAGGTAAGACACTGATCCTCTCAGTCCCCAGAAAAAAAAATGTCTAATATTGGCTTATAAACTGTCATCAGTTTACTTAGGGGCAAGGGGGAAGGTTTTCATTGAGATTTCCTTATGTTGATTAAAAGAGATCACAATATTCATTTTTAAAGAATCAACATGTATGCTATTGTGTATGTCTTCTTATATGCTGGCATGTATATATGAATGTGTACAGAATACAGATATATGTGACACATATCTTAAATTAATCCTTTAAAATTCAATAAGTTCTATTTAAGACAATATTTCCTAAATCAATATTTCTATAAGTTTACTTAACATCATCAATCTAGCAATTTCATTGACATATGAGGAAAATGATGAACCAAGCCAACAATCAAACCCAAGTCCTCTACCTCCATTCAAATGAGTGGTCATAATAGATCTGATCAATCTTTGACTCTATGTAAATTCTTATTTGTCCTACCACGGTGGGCATCTGATTAAGAAGAGGGCTGGGCAGCTGGGGAACATCAGGAGAAGGGTGTCATGAATTCAGGGGTTCAGGAAAGGGCGAAATGTAAAAACTGGAAGAGACTTCAGACATAATCTTCCCCAGGTCTTCATTTATTTATTTTTTTATTGACTTGTTTGTTTACTTTTAATTTACAAGATTCAGTTCCAGAATCACTTGAGTTTCAGACTTTCTCCACTTCCTCCCCCCCCCTTCATGGTGGGGCACAATCATGTATAGGATCTGCAAACTCTTTCACATTGTACAATAGTCTGGTTGTTTAGAAGCGTTGTAACCAATGGAGTACATAGAAAAGAATGATAGCATGTATTGCTTCAGTCTCCATGTAAACTCTGGTCTTTCTAGATCTTTCTCTGAATGTAGATATCTCCTCCCAGGTCTTCATTTTACAAAAGAACAAACAAAAACCAAAAGAAATTGAATTACTTGTTCAAAGACACATAGGTATTCAGTGTGAGAGCAAGAAAGAAATGTCATATTTCTTTTTTTTGTCAGGCTGTCTTTTTTTTGCTAGAAAAAAGCTGGTTTTAGTAAAAAGAAAAGACATTATATACACAATTTGAGAAGATAATCTTGAAAATTGCCAGGTAAATTTAGAAAGCTCAGATGTTTTCTTGGGGCACTCACCCTCTATCATTTAGACAATACATATATATAGTAGTAGTAGTATTAACTGTTGTAAACATATGTGTGTATTTCATCTCAGAGGAAATGTGCTATATAAATGCAAAGGAACAATGATAACAATTATTCATGTTTTCCTGTAATGTGCAGGAGCTCATTCATGAAATGATATGCTTCTGGAATATGGAAAACAAGAGAAAGATATGTAAAATCTCAGAGCATGTGTGTGTTTGTGTGTTTGTGCATATATACACGAACACACAAACATACACACATATTTAATTTTTTTTTTAACACTGACTTTTGTAGAGCAGCTTCACTTTGGCTTTTGTTAAAGAAACCTTACCAGAGCTCCAGAAGAACAAAGAGAGCAGGCTCATTATCCTGCTGTTCTAAAGGCTGTGCAAAAATGGAACCACTGTGATACGGCCCTGAAATGGGTAATAAATATCTGCAAACACAACAAAGGCCTGGTGTGTTTTCTCTCTTTAAAAAGACAAAATAGCATTCTCCTGCCTATCATCTCTGTTCTTCCATTTCAATAAATAGCTATATGCCAAATTGAATCAAATTGGCCTAGGAAACCCAAGACAATTGAATTTTGTCAAAAGAAGGGTTTCTATTGATGTTCAAGAAGTTCTTGCCACAATCTCAAATCAGAATAAGTTGGCCTAATATTTCAGTGATTCACAGTCTTTAAGGCCTTTTCTTTCCACCCTTCTGAAAAGATTCTGAGATTTCAATAGCCTCAGACATATTTTTCCCCTATCTTTAACCAATCAGTAGACTTCTTATTCTCTCCTCTTCTGTGTATAACATATGACTATTTCTGTTCTTTCACACCTGCAGGTTACACAAACTGCATTTTTCAGAATATTAATTAATCAACAAATCTTTATTGAGCAGTATGTGTCAGGCACTGGCTTTATAAAGGTGAATCAGTACCTGATTTTGGTGAGTTTAAATTGTATTTAAAGAATACATGCTCTTTGATATGTGAAGTATTATTTTCTGGCTTTAAGAAAACATTTGGAAATGTGTGAATGTGTCAAGGAGGAAAATTTGAGTTTGGTATCGGGAAAAAAAAAACAAGTTTTAAACATCTAGAACAGTCTGACAGTGGAATAAGATCCATTGGAAGGTGGTAGACTGCTCCTCCCTGAATTTCTTTAAGACCAGATATTTGAATAGCAAGCAGTTTGTCATCCAGGATCCTTTTTTGTTTGTTTGTTTAAGACTATCCAGGTACATTCATATTCTGAAATTCTTTGATTCTAATATTTGGTTTCCTATTATATGTTACACCAATTTGATAAAACCTCTTAAATAGAAATCTATACTTCTCAATTTTACAGTGGCTCTATGTTACATTAGTCATAGTACTTCCCTCTAAAAATGCTGATTTCAACCCTAGCTACACTCATTCATCCTGTGTGACCCCTGCCAGTTCCTTTGATAAATAATCTACAATAGGTCCATCTGATTTCTGAGAAAGGCTTCCCCAATTCCCTTGGCATTGCTTTTAGATATTAGTGGTATGAACTTTCAATCTGCCTTTATTTGCAATATGAACAAATCTCTAATTGTTTCAGAAAAAATAGCAAAAACAAAAAAACACAACATTACAAAAGATTCATCTCAAGATTTCTCCAAATTGACAGCTAGCTTTAATACGGTGCTACTTCCATAACCTGTGATTTTACAACCTAGATGGAGATCATGCGCCTTTAATAAGCAATGAGGGGTTTTGCTTCATGTGTCCAGATTACCTAACATGGAGGCACCCTTCTTGACATTCTGTGCTCTCGCTGACCCTTGGGTATGAGTAGCCTTATTTTACTGACTGCATAGCCAATACTAATTGCCTAAAAAACAAACAAACAAACAAAAATGGCAAGACAGAAATACTTTCAACCCTCTCTATGGCATTCAGAGAGAGTGAAAATGTAGGTTCACCCAAAGTCTGAGCATCATGAACTTAAATGGTGGGGAAGGTAAAGGCTACCTTTCCCTTTCTCTTTCTTTGCCTTATGGCTGTGAGGAATGGGCCTTGGAATTTAGGAATTTTTGTTTTGTTTTGTTTTGATCAGCTTCACTTCTAGGCACAAAATCCATAACTGAGCCATGCTGAACTTGTAGCCAGGATTCTAGGCTCGGTGGTGCACTCCTGCAGAGAAGTTTTGAGATATCAAGGTGTGAATTCCAGACCAACAGATCCTTTGGACATGGAATTTGGGACTCTGCTATATGGAAACTGTAAATTGTAAACATAATCCCCTTCCCCTCTCCATTAACTGAGGTGGGGGAGGTGGGACAGATTTTGCCCCAGATATTGAGGCAGAGATATGTGTAATTTTATTCTAGCTTTATCTTTGAAGTGAATATTCCTTTGTAGAAGATAATCCAACTGTTAAGTGTTTAAATGGATATGAGGCACAGTGTCCAGTATCATTGAGAAGGCCATCTGTTGGGGCTGAAATCAATGGCAGAGACTCGAAATACCTAATCCTTCTTATGCATACTGGAAAAAGTTGGAAGCAAAGTGAAATGTAATCTACCTGGTACTACCTGAAACAGTAGTTCGTTTTCCAGACTGACTTTTTCATTAATATTTGTGCCTTTATGCCTTTGTATAAACTGTCCCAAATACTTAGAAGGTCCTCTCTCTGCTCAACTTTGTTTAGTCAAATCCCTGATTCTACAAAAGGCTCAATTTGCCTCACTTACTACAAGAGCTTTTTGCTCATTTCTTCTTAGGCCACTAGGTGGCACGGTGGATTGAGTGACAGACCTGGAGTCAAGAAGACTTCGGTTCAAATCTAGCCTCAGACACTAACTACTGTATGAGCCTAGGACAGTCACTTAGCACTATTTCGTCAGTTGTCTCATCTGTAAAATGAGATGAAGAGAGAAATGACAAAGCACTGAAGTATCTTTTCCCAGAAAACCCCATGGGTCACAAAGAGTTGGAAACTAAACATTATGATCATCCTAAAATTACTTTTTATTTCCTTTTTAAAAAATTTATCTGTATGTTGAACATCCCCCTCCCACTAAGAATATAAGTTTCTCTAAGGTTAAAACTCTTTATGTTTTGTTTTTATACCCTCTAGCACACAACTAAGCATGTTATAGGAGCCTAATAAATGCTTTTTGATTGGAATAGAATGGAAGGGAATGATTAAGAATTTGATCATTTGAAGCAAGTTGTACAATGAAACTCTGAAATCATACCTAGAGATGTCCTCAGATCATAAGCTGTCGTTGTTTTTGCACTAAAAGCTTTTTGAACTTTTTAGGAGTTCAGAGTTTTCCTCCTATTCCAGAATTCAGAGTTACCACCAGAACATTAGAAATTAAAATAAACCTTCAGCAAAGAATCTCCCTTAAATATTAAAAGTAGGAATCATTATGTATGCCTTCCTTTCAAAAATAAAGTCCATCTACAAAAAGCACTTAAAGGATATTAGAAAGAGAGGAAAGGGACAAAAAAAGAGATATTCACAGGGAGAGAAACAAGAGCAAGAGTAAGAGAAATAGATTGTAAAAGCTTTTTATTTATTCAGTCATGTCCAACTCTCTGTGACCCCTTTGGGGGTCTTGGCAGAGGCAAAAGTGGCTTGTCATTTCTTTCTCCAGAGTGTTCTACAGATGAAGAAATTGAGGCAAATAGGGTTAAGGGACTTGCCCAAGGTCATACAGCTAGTAAGTGTCTAAGGCTGAATCTGAGCTTAGGTTTCCTGACTCCAGGCCTGATGAGCTCTCCATTTCCTCACCTACTTGCCTTCTAAAATCTAGCACAGTTGAAATGATTAGTATTAGCAAATGTGCATCTGTTTTAGGATTACAAGATTATAATTAAGTGTCAATCAATCATGTTGCATTCAAAATTACCAGCCATCCAATCTGCATTTTCTGGATGTCTCGCATCATCAGAGACAAAACAATCTTTGCAATCTTGACAGGGCAACACTCCCTAAATCAATCAGTCTCTAACTATAGCTTGATTATTCATTTTGAGCTATAAAGGTCTTAGAGAGGTTTTTCTGGGTTTTGTTGTTGTTGTTTTTGTTTTGCTTTTTTGGGTTAAGAGGTTTGTATGAGACAGTGTATTTAAGGAGCTATCAAATGAACATTAAGGAAAAACTGTCATTTCTGCCTATACTATATTTGGCAAAAAAAAAATGACAGTTTTGCATATTTTCTGAGGATTCTAAATAATTTGTCCGTTAACCCTCACAGTAACTTTGAGTGGTTGATCATTGAAAGGTGTTATTTTTTTCCTCCTTATATTACAGGCCCCATCATTAGAGAAGTGAGAAATAAAGAGGCAACAATGTGAAAAGTTTGAAGTCAAGGAAGGAAAAATACATACATGTAACAGGGACTATAGCCCCGATGTGTTCTTACAAGGCTTTGACGTGGTACAACGCTGTTCAGATTATCTAGCACCTGGGAAGGACAAAGGTGAAAGGAGAATTTCCCAGAACCTGAGACATGCGTAGAATCCACACAGAATTTTTCTAAACTGGCTGGACTTTGGTGAGCTCATAAAGATTCAGTTTTTATTTTTTAAGTTAGACTTCATGCTATCAAATTCATTTTAACTCTATGAGCAAGTAGTAAGTTACTCATACTGTGCCCGTCACTGAAGATACAAAAAGAACAATAAATACAGCTCCTACCGGTAAGAAGCTTACATCTATTTGGGGATCCAAAGATGATCTAAGTAAACATAAGTCTTGTATACAATAACTACTAAATGATCATGGGCTGAGGGATAATTCCAACAACTGGGTCTACTAGGAAAGGTTTCACACACACACACACACACACACACACACACACACACGCACACACACACACACACGCAGTAGGCAGCTCTGGAGCATCTGATCCCTGAAGGGAGATAGGAATTCAGAGAGAAAAGGGTCAGCATTCCATGCAAGAGGGAGAGCCTGTGAAAAGAGTGCTGATAGACAGTGAGATGACAGACTCAAGGGACTTGCAGTTAATTCTTAAAAATGCTATAAAAATGTTATATACTATGATTATTTTAATATATCATTATGGTTATTATTCATATTATTTTGGGAATCAGCATGTAGTACAGTTTGAATTGAATCTAGAATGCATGAGGAGAAAAGACTTGGGAAAGCCAGCATGGAGTCATATAATGTAGGGTTTTAAATGTCAAACAGGAATTTGCAATTTATTTGTGAGGAAGGGTCCATGACTCCTTTTATTAAAATATTTTGATAATTATACTTTCAAGAAAATAGCTTCCTTTAAAATCCCATGTATATTGTGCATTTAAAGACATGATTCTGAGAAGAGCTCCATAACCATCACCAGACATCCAAAAAGGTTCATGAAATTACAAGGTTGAAACCTCCCATTCTAAAGACAATGGAGAATCCTTGAATTAAATTTTGGTTTTTTTAGTGGGAGAGTGATAAGGTCAGAACTAGTAAGGCACTGTGATGTCATCAAAAGTATATTTGTTTTGGAGTCAGATACCTGGGTTCCCATATTGGCTTTCCTGCTTGCTGCTTGTCTGACTTTGGGCAACTAAACCAATTAATGCTTTTGTAACTGAGGATACTCATTTGTAAAACTGAAGGGGCAGGTCTCTATTGCTCCTAATGACAGTTCTACTTCTCTATGATTCCATGAGTTATGATCCTATTAACTGTGCTTTAGGAAAATTGTCTGGCAGCTTATAGATGAAGAACTGGTGGATGGAGAGCCTGGAGACAGAGAACAAATCAGAGGCTATTGCCTCCCATTCTTTCTGGGAAACAATTGCCAAGAATAGAAAAGGTCTTCTAACTGTGAGCTATTTTCCTGACAAGACAGAGAATATCTTGCCTGTAAATGAACAGTAAAATAAATATTACTCAGTCTCTCCTGGAACTTGAGACATTTACCAGTCATTAATATGCTAATTCAAAATGGTCTCACATTACCATATTACATTATTATTAATAAATATTAATATCAAAGTAAAAACATATTAAGCAACTCTTTTTTTATAAGGCACAGTGTGAGGCCTGGGGAATGACAAGATAAAAAAATGAAAAGCAATCATTTCCCTCACGAAACATATATTCTACTGAAGAATATAACATGTCAAGTTGGAAGAGAACACTTACAAGGAAGGGATCAGAAAAGGATTGTTTTTAATTGAATTGAAATTTCTCTGTTTTTCACCATCCCCCATTAAAATAAAAAAGAAAAAGAAAATTCTTGAAACAAATATCTATATTCAAGGAAAACAAATGTCTACATTTGACATTTCCAAAAATACGTCCCATTATGTACCAGAGACAGATAGAGGCATAATTTATATGTGTATATATATATATATATATATATATATATATATATATGTATGTATGTAAGTGTAGATATCTATATCTATCTAAATATCTATATATATCGAGAGAGAGAGTGAGGGAGAGAGAGAGAGAGAGAGAGAGAGAGAGAAGGAGACAGAGATAATAAAGTATTTATGATGTCCTTACTATGTGTCAGGCATTGTGCTAATTTCTGGCAATATACATATAAGAAAATGAGATGTCCCTTATTCACAAGGAGCTGTCCCTGAGGGAAATATAAAACATAGAGGGAAATTGTAATGAGGATGACTGGGTTCACTCAAAAAAATAGTAATCCCCCCACTAGGATCTCCAAAATTTTGAGAGCAGATTTGAGGAAAGAGTCTTCCTAATGCACTTAAGAAAGGCTGCTAAAGATGTGAAACCATCTGGAGAGTTGATTAGGAAGTGGGATCCCAAAGATGAAAGTGAGGAGGGAGTGAACTACAGGAATAGGGAGCTTGGATTGATTTTTCAGTTATGTAAGCAGTGCCTCCAAAAACATAGTTTGTAACTCTTCTTGAGTAAATTCACATGTATTGAGAAATTATTAATGAAATATTTACATGATAAATTGCAGTTCAGTGGAGAAACTTCAAGCCTTCACTTTTACCTAATCAGTTGCTTTGTTGTAGCATTAGACAGATGATATAGTAATGGGTATATAGAAATAGACACACAGAAATATATTTTTATGCATAAATTCATATGTATATACATATTTGCACTACTCTTTCTCTACTTACAAGCATTTATCATGCATCTATAACTATAATATATGAAAGGCACTATGATGAGAGACCAAAACAAATGTTCATTATCTTCAAAGATCTTACATTCTCCCAAAGCAGCAATAATAACAATGAATTATATCAATAACCAAAAAAAAGTGATTGAGGCTATATCTGACCACATGCCTATTTTCTCATCTTTATAAAATCTTTACGAGAAAATCTTAAGTAAAAACATATTGAGGGTATCCGTGGTAAAAATATGAAAAGGCAACAGGTTTTTACAGTTGATCGTCAACAAAATGCCACATCATTACACTACAGTATCAAAGACTTGTTGACTTTGTCTGAACACCTCTCCCAATCATCTCCTCTACATTCACGCTATGCTAATTCAAACCATCATTCTTCTTACCTGGATTATTGCAACAGCTTCTTCATTGGTCTCCTTGTCTACTGCACACTCCACACAGCTGTAAAAGAGTCGTTGCTAAAATACAACACTCCTCTGCTAAATGAATTCCAACGTCTCACTGTTATATCCAGGATCAAAGTTAAACTCCTCTCTTTGGTATCTACAGCTCACAATATTTTATTCATAGAGACAACACAACACATGCAAATATATGTGTATCTTTATAAGTATGTATGTATGCATGTATGTATATAGGTATATTCAATCTATCTTTCGAGTCATATTATATACATTGCTCCCCTTATGTGATACAGTCAAAACAAACTGATCTGACTGTTCTCACACATGACTTTCTATTTTCCATCTTTGTCTTGCAAAAGCTGCCCTTCATTCCTAGATTGTTCTTCCTCTTTACTTCTACTTTTTAGAATTCCTACTTACCTTCAATTAAGTTTACATATCATGGATCATATGACACTTTTCCTGACTCCCTACACTTTCCAATGCTTCTACCAACAAATTACCTTGCATTTATTTTGAATATATGCATATATGTATATATTCTCTGCCTTGAGGTCAAGGAGAGTTTTATTTTTGGCTTTGTATCTGTCTCTGTCTCTCTCTCTCTCTCTCTGTCTCTCTCTCTCTCTCTCTCTCTCTCTCTCTCTCTCTCTCTCTCTCTCTGTAATGGTAATCAATTTGTTGGATATTGAGGGCTAAGTATGGAAGGTGTGAGCTCTGTCTGGAAGGTGTGAGCTCTGTCTGGAAGGTGTGAGCTTTGTATGGAAGGTGTGAATTCCCCTGTTGATATGGAAGAATGCTATTGGCTGAGACACTCCCCTGTGGACTTGGGAGAAGGCCAGTGTTTATAATGAATATTTTCTACAGAGATAGACAGATTTTGGATTTGGCTCCTCAGTGGCTGACTGAAGACATGAACAGGATGGGACTTTGTTCGTGGCCTGGCTGATCCTTGAGTTCCAGGCAAGAGAAGTCCTGAAGGGTTTGAGGTGTGCTGAACCTTGTGAATTTCAGTGTGTGCCAGGGATTGCCTTGAGGACTGGACAAGGACCTGGGAGCTGTTCATCCTTGAGGACTGGACAAGAATCTGTAAGCTTTCAGCTCCTGAATCTAGGTGATTGACTGGCAGATTCAGGAGGGAACTGGGACCAGGGAAGAGGATCCAGTGAATCAGAGAGACCACCCAGAGTCAAAATGAAGAAAAGGCTTCCCCTTGGATGAAACTGATGTTTGCAGAGGACAAGGACCTGGTAGCTGTTCATCCCTGAGGACTGGACGAAAACCTGTAAGCTTTCAGCTCCTGAATCTAGGTGATTGTCTGGAAGATTCAGGAGGGAGCTGGGACCAGGGAAGGGGATCCAGGGAATCAGAGAGACCACCCAGAGTCAAAGTGAAGAAAAGGCCTCCCTTTGGACTAAACTGAGGATTGTTGGAAATCAAGGGGTGGAAGGATTGTGTGGTTGTCTAAGAACTTTATTTGGAAACTAAAGTTTATGGCTACCTCAGAGGTGGAAGATCAGTATATTGTAAATTGTTGATT
>CM053597.1:185585000-185609848 GCA_028646575.1 Pseudocheirus occidentalis
TGAAGATTGTATATAATATTGTGAACTGTTGAAACTGGGAACATTGTACTGAATAAAGAATTGTAATGGAATAAACAGAGTGTTCACTAATACTGTGTAATCTGAATCTTAAAAGCTGTTCACAGTAGCCTTCTCTCAGGAATCTACTGCTGATTGGCTTTACAGTCAACTAGGTCATAACTTCATCAGAGTATTAGGGCATGTATCACCTAACAATTGGGAAGGTCTACATAAATGAAGTGAAAAGATTTGAGTCATCAATCTAGATATTTCAAGTCAACCATAAGCATGAGCTTCCACTATCCAGATAGTCAAAGGAATAGTGGATAGAATGCTGGCCTTGAAGTCAGGAAGATTTAAGGACACATCCTGTGTCAGTTTATAGTCTGTGTCAACCCTAGAAAGGTCAATAACCATCTTTTTCTCAGTTTCTTCATCAATAAAATAGGCCTGATGAAAGCACCTAACTGAAAAGAGTATTGTGAGAGTCAAATGAATATATATATATATTAAAATACCTACATGTGTGTGTACACACACACACCCACATACATATGTGCATGCACCACACACATGTGTGTGCACTGTGTGGCTGTGCATATCTGTATGTATAAACACATGTGAATATATAAAATACATACACATATGTACACAGTCCATCCTCAAGATTTGTGGAATTAACTTTCCCAAATTCAAGCATTAGCATGAATTTATTAGTAACCTCATTTTCACATTTGTGTTGGCAATCTCAAAAGCTCCCAGCTATGCACAGCAGGAAAAAAAAATAAGAGTCAGCACGTATGCAAAATAGGAGGTGATTCTTAGTAGGTGATTCGCTGGCCTTGTTTACCCTACCACTGTAAAGAGCCCCTACTGCATTCTTGGCATATTTTCACTATTTGCTGGTAAAACTCAAGTTTTGTGTTGTAATTTTACCTGCAAAACAGAGTGCAAGTCATTTGGGCTCTAAGTCCAAGAGAGCAAAGTCAGCAATGGAGCTTACTGAGAAAATAAAGATGTTCCATAATCTTCAGGCAGGAATGTCTACAGCTTCCATCACCCACTCGTTTAGTGTTAATGAATCAACTTTGTTACATCCACTAAAAGGAAGAAAGTATTTGTCAAAGTGTTCAGAATGTGCCCCAGAAAGCTATAAAGTAACATCTCAAATGCTCAATGCAGGAATTTTTAAAATGGGAAGGGGGGGAGAAGGGGTTAAGGTGAGTAAATGAGATGGTGGTCAGCAACACCCAACCCAACCCAATCCACTGGCCTTTCTTACACCTGAGCTTGCAACTTTCAAGCACGTGTCGCCTCCCCTGCTGCAAGAGCTCCAGGCAGCAGAGCCTACCAGGGTCAGAATTCCAAGCTTAGAATTGAGATTCACCCAAAGGCATGTGCTTTTAATCTGAGAAAAACTCAACTACTGAGTAAAGGGGAGATTTGATATGGCAGGTTGCTCTTTTCCCTTTTTTTTTTCCTTAGCCAAGGGTTTCTTCTGACATCACTGCCCTGTCCTGCATCTCATCTCCCCTGCATTGTATGGGTTATTTCATGGTTACTGCTTTGGGAAAACTGAATATTAACAAAATTAATGGTTTTTTTTTATAAAAGATTGTATTTGCTGTACATTTAATGCATCAACTTTCATGGTTTTAACTTTCATGCTATTTTCTGGGCAATTATCCCTCAAAAGTTGAGGATTGACCATACTCACACACACACACGCACACACAGACACACAAACAAACACACACACACACACGAACATGTACATATGTATAGTCTTAGTAGAGCTTAAAGCAATGACTAAACGCTATTGATTATCCCCAATTTCTCCTGTATCCATATCTTATACATAATTGTTTTCATGGTGTCACCTTCTTAGACTCTGAGATATCTGGAAGTAGATTGTCTTTTGTCTTTTTTTTTTCAGGGAAGGAGTGATTATCTACATTTAGCACTGTGCCTGGTACACCCGCAGGAACAAAGCAAATACTTATTGACTGAGTTATTTAATGGTTAATTTCTGAATTGTCTACTTTACTTTACATGAAGAGAGACATTTAAAATCAAACAAATATCTCCTTCAAAATTCAATACCATAAGAACACAGGTATTCATATGCACTGTTTTAAATTATTATTATCAAAGGAGATGGGGAGCAGTACTGGGAAAAAAATTTAAAAGGTGTCTCTTAAACAATATATGAAAATAAATAAATATATCCAGAGGCAATTTATGAGGATGCTAAGAGGACTAAAGACCTTTGTCTTCAACTGAAAATGTTTAGGATGGAGAAGAGATTTCAGGAAGGCATGATAGCTGTCTTCAAATATATGAAGTGCTGTCAAGCAAAAGAGGCTTTAGACAGTCTACTTGTCCCCAGAGGGAAGAATTAGGAGCAATGGATCAAAGTGACAGAGAAACAGATTTTTGCCTTGATGCATGGAAGATTTCCCTAATATTTAAAGGCATCTGAAAGAGAATAAACAACCTTGTAATTTTTGAGTTTCCCATGACTGGGAGACTTCAAGCAGAGATTTCAAGTGGGTAACTTTGTATAGGGGATATTATGGAAGGCATTACTATTCAGTGACAAGTTTTACTTGGTCTCTCAACCCCTTTCTAACCTGTGATTCTATTACTCTCTTATTCATAACATAAAAATATGGGTATTCATATTACAAAAGTGTTACAATCTTTGCAAATGCATTCACTGGCAGATTTCCTACCCAGAAGCTACTGGAATGGATTTGATTTTGAGTTAGTCTCATAACCTCTCTGTACTCTAGATTCCTCCTCTATAAAAAGGAAGATACTACTCAAGATTTTCTTTGGGATACATGTCATCTCTGAAATGTGATGATGATGTTATTCTCAAAATTTTGCTGCCTACTTCTCTAATTTTGTTGATGGCACCCTTGTGATCCCATTTTCCCAGGCTCAGAGATGCAGAAGTAACTTTGACTTGACCCTTTCTCTTGTTCCCCTAACTAGCTGAAAATCATTAAGTGCCTACTATATGCTAGTCACTGTCCAAAATACTGGTGATATTAAGGAAGAAAAAAGGCAGTCCCTGCTTTTGAAGAGCTGACAATATGTTGGTGACATAACATGCAAAAATACCAGATAAAGAAATAAAGTCAAGGAAGCCAGGAGGAGTAGAGAGACATGAGGAGGATGATCATTCTAGGCATGGGGACAGTCATGGAAATTGCCAAGACACTGACAAATGATGTCAACTGTATTAATGCACTGCACATTTTATCGATCCCAAATTCTCTTTGCACACAAACATCCTAATTCAGATTGCTATCACCTCTTTGATTTTGTCATAACCTCCTTGGCTCCAGCAATGCCCTTTTCTAATCAATTCTACATATAACTGTCAAATTAATCTTCCTAAATTCAAAGGTTGGATCATTTTATTCCCTAGCTTTGATGATTCACTATTATCTATAGGACAAAATGTTTATCCTGGCATTTAAGGTTCATTGTATTATGGCTTGAACCTATGATTTCTTCATTATTTCATATTGTTTCTTATAATGTTTTCTGTAGCCAAAATCAACCACTGGCTGATCTACAACCTCACCCAGAATGCTTTCATTTTTCCATGTTGACACAATCCTTCCTCTGCCTGGAATAGCATGCTGCTACAAATTCATCTATAGGAATATTACTCTTCTTTGAAGCCATGACAAACTCTTATTTAAAACCTCACCCTTTCCTTATTATTTTAACCTGAAATCTATGATTTTTCTATTTTAATGTTTATATTTCAACATAATTTGTTTCTTTTATAACTATCTCAGCAAATCACAAACTTTTTGTTCATAGGAATCTTTTGCAATTTTTTTTAACTGGAAAACTTTTATATTGTAGGTGGAATGGGATAGCTGAACACAGGTTAGATGATTCCAATTTTGTTGGCAACATCTAAATCATCACAGTCTGGAGTAGGCCAGACCAGTGTGTTGGCCTTGGCCACATTGATGACATACAGCTTCTTTATGGTCTACTTGAACTGATGTTTATTGGCCTTGATGTCCACAATGAAGACTAGGGTATTCTAGTCCTCAATCTTCTTCAAATCAGGCTCAGTGGTCAAGGGAAACTTAATGATGTCATAGTGATCAAGCTTGTTTCTCTGAGGGGCACTTTTCTGAGGGTATCTGGGATGCTTTTGAAATCTTAGTGTCTTGGGTTGCCAGAAGGTGGGGGATGTTTGGATCTTCTTCTTTTTGTGGCTATGGATATCCTTCAGGAAGACAACATCTTCCTTCTTCACCTTTGGTGCCATCTTGAGAGTAATGGTCTTCTGCAGTGCTTCCTACAAACTAATAGAGCTCAACCCTTTGCACTCTTAAAACCAATTTGCATTTCCTTCTGTGGTCTCCAGTGTGGATACAGAGTCCCTGTTGCCTTCTGAATTTGTTTGTTCTTGCTCACTATAAAAGGATTTGATGGTCCTAGGGTTTGCAGTTTCCTTCTTCCCCATTGTGAGGGCCTTTGTCCTGGAATTTGGAGCAGATATCCAAGTCTGGTGTACCAGAGTATTAAGCTTGTCAGGTTGGGAGGTGGGGGCTTGGTAGCTGTAAGCTCTGAGTATGTAGCCTGATGCCAATACCAAGACTCTCAGTAATTCCCATGAGTTACCCTGAGGCTTACAGAGTAGCTTGTTGGGGTCAGGTGGTCTAGCTCCTTTGGGTTTCAGAGTCTGTGTCCCTGAGCTAGGGCTCAAGCAGGTTCAGAGCTGCTTATAGCTGAAGGACTGTGGCAGAGCTGCTGTTTGCTGATTGGGCAAGTGGTGCTAAATTGGCTTTTCTTGGTAGGGCTTGTTGGCTCCACCCTACTGAGCTTAGATTATGTACTGTCTTCTCCCTGCCCTCCTCAACCCTGCCTCAGCCTGGGGCCGCTTCCCCTGACTCAAGCTTTTACTCTGATTAGAACATTTAATTCCAGACTTTTCTTGGTCTGGGAGGGATTTAGAGGAGCCACTAAACTTTATTCCTCCATCATCTTGGCTTCTGGCAGTATGGGTGTATAAGTTTAAACATTCAGATTGCCCCCACAGAACTTGCTGCTCCTGCTATGGCACCCGAATTTTTTCCTACCCAGTTCGATGATCCTCTGTACTCTGGTGACCTGGCTGGAAACCTCTCAGGCTGGGTGAGTCTGCTGGATGCCTGGCTGTAGCTTTTTCTCTCGGTCCACTCTTCTCTGCTCTCTGCTCCATGCTGGCGTGGCTTCCTTGTGCTCAGCGTTCTTACCCCAACCTAAGTAGGCACTTTCCTGGGCTGGGAGTCTGCCTCACTCAGTCTCTCTGTGGGTTCTGTCACTCTTGTATTTGTTGAGATTCACTTTTTAGCCTTTAGCGCTAGAATGGCTCTGGCTGCAGCCGTGGCTTCTTCCCACTGCCCTAGGGTCAGGCCACGATTTTTTGGGCTGGGCTGGTCTTGGCTCCAGACCTGCTGTGATGGGTCCGTCCTGCCAAGCTACCTTCAGCAGGAAATGTGTTTTCTGCAGTTCCGTGGATTTTGGAGCCACAAAATTTGTTGTTTTATGTGTATTTAAGGTGGCCATTCAGGAGCTGCTGATCCTTGCTGCTTCTACGCTGCCATCTAACCCTTTGCACTCTTAAAGATTACTAATGACACCTCCACAAAAAAATTTTGTTTACATGAGTTCTAGACATGGATATGAAGATAGGGATAGAGATAAAGTGATAGAGAAATGTGTGTAGATAGATATAGATGGAGAAATGGAGAGATAAATATGGATATATAGTGACATATAGAGATAAATATGTATATTGATGTATGTACAGAGACAGGTAGCTAGATATAGATATGGATATAGATATATTGGTACTTAACATATAAAAAAATTAAAATATTTATTATTATGAATGGTTTTTATTTTACCTCAGAATCCCCCAAAAAGGATCTCAGGGACCCCTGGGGAGTTTCTGGATTGCATGAGAATCTTTGACCTATATATTTTATTTTATCCATTTAAAAACACTATTATGAGAAGAGCTCTACAATCTTCCCTGGATGCCAAAAAATGTTAAGAAATCCTGTACCATATGAAAGTGACCTCACTTTCCCAAATTGTTTTAGGACAGTTTTTCTCGACCACAGTTTTGTTATATTTCCATTTTCCTTTGCATAATACTTGTGTAAATATCATAGACTCTCTAATATGCTGTAAATTTCTTGAGGTTAAGGACTGGATTATTTTTCACCATTGTGTCTCCAGAATCTAGCACTGTCTTCTATTTGGGAGGTGGTTAATGTGTGTATGGTGAAATAAAATGAATTTCATTTTGTTTTCCTGTTCATATTTTTCAACAAATAAATTATAGATATGGTCACTGCTTATTGTGAAAGGTAAAAAGGTAAAGAATCACCTTTCCAGTTGGATTTAAGGAGTTATATATGGCAAGTGCTCTGATCTCCACTCTAAACAAAAGTATCTCAGGTTGTTTTCCAATTGTCATACCGCACTTGCATCTATGGTATAATTCCCCATTCAGCAGAGTAAATCTAAAGGGATAAATTGCTAAAAATGTCTTGCTAGGATCAAAGATAAAACCTGTCAATCAATTTTCATAACTGATACTGGTTTAAAATTCATTTTTAAACATGTTTTATGCCTCCTACTTTATGTATTAGGATAATTCTTGGCTCCTAAAATGAGTTTGATAGAGTTTTTTTTTTCTGTTTCTCAGGGTAATTTCTGTCAGCTATCTATTTCTATTGCTATCTTTGTCTCTGTCTCCCTACCTTTCTCTGTGTATATCTCTATGTTTTTGTGACTTCTTTGCCTCTCTATGTCTGCATCTGTTCTCCCCCTCTCCCCCTAACTCCACCCCATACTGGGGATATTGGACTTGTGTTTCATCATTATGAAGGATGCCTAGTATTGAAGATAGTCTTGCTGATGTAAAGTGGCTCCTAGTCTATGACATAAAGCATGAAAGATATTCAGTTATAAAAGGTTTAGTGGCTAGTATTCATCAGAGACATTCTATGAATCCAGATCTCCATAACTTCACCAAAGACAGAGCCTGGAAAGCCCTTCTTCCTCTAGATCTATGATTCTTTGTCTTATCATTTCAGCTCCAATAGCATACAATTTCATAAATAATACAATGCCAATGAGGTAAGTTTTATCCTGGAGTACACAGGTGAAATTCTCTAAACTTTCCATAGCAATTGTGCCTTTGCAGGTCAAAGGCTGGTTTTGTACCCTATTAGAAAAATAAAGAGAAACATATACATAGTTTTATAAAAACATTTAAAATGCTTGGTTGTTACTGATCAATATTTACCCAACACATATATACTTATGTATTATATAAAGTTCAGTGTGCCTTTTTCCAATTAGAATGGATGTTATTCAAGTTAACATACCACAGCAATTCCCTCATGAAGTCATAGCCTTCTCTCAGCAGAATATTTTTCTTCAGTATAGTGTACCTAAATATGCCCTCTAGGAATTTTTCATAAGTGTGGCAAAAACACTGATTGTGAATTTATTTTTCTTACAACTTGTATATGTTTTCTTTTTCTTGGAACATCTACCCATAGCAGATGAGAGATTTGAACAATTCTTTCTGCAATGATCCCAGAGAATCAGAGGTCAAAAGTTTCCAAACAGCAGGAAAAAATCAAAATGTCTTCAAAAATATACAGAAAGATTATTATTCCTGAAAAATAAAGTTAGAAAAGAACAGCTCCCAGAAAACAAGAATAACATTTACATCAGAAATTACATTGAGAATAATGTTACAACAGCTGTTATAAAATTGACAAACAAAAGCCATGTCTATATGATTAAAAGTACCAGAACAAAATTTGTATTCAGTGTTCCGTTAGTTCTAATGTTCCAATGGATTTAACGTGAATCTATTCTAATGTGTTGAAAGTCACATTAGTCAATGAATATAATATAGGTAACTTTTACACAAATGCAGGTCACAACTATTCTACCATTAGTATGGGGAGGAGGGGGGTCCTTAATCTGAAGTCTGTGGATTTTTAAAAATATTTTTAAACTGTACTTCAAAATAATTGGTTTCCTTTGTATTTACTGTGTATTTTATTATGTGGTCTTAAAAATATTATTCTTGGAAAGGGTCTAAAGCTACAACAGACTACTAAAATGAAGATGTCTTAATAGCTAGTCTTCATAAGAAAGCATAATCAAAAAAGTGCATCAATTGATTCAAATTTATCTAGGTTCTTGATGCAAATATGCTGTAAAATTTTGGTCTTACATCTGCTTTCTAACAGTTTTAGAGAATAATATTGAGCACTTTAGAGGTGACACTACCTCCCAGGGTCACATAATTTGTATGCATTAGAGGTCTCAATGCTTGGTTGCCTGATGATGAACCCCAGAATGAACTATACACCCATACTCATGTGACTTGCTGTTTTTATCTTTCAGAACTCAAAAGGTTGCACCTCTAATCTCCTTCACCTAAAACAGAGGAAGAAAAAGTAAAAACAGTCAAAGGGGTGACGTGTATCATGAAAAAAGTCGACATGTTAATTTTAAATAGTGAGAGCCTTAGGGTTCACCCCTTATATCTGGAGCAGGAAAAAGAATGACTAAGCAACCCAAATCTTCTTAATTCAAAAGCTAACAATCTCCACATTTTTAATGTTCTATATTTCACTACAGGATGGTGTTAAATTTATTATCATAAAAAGGGTGTAGGAGAACTCAGTACATGAATAGATGGTGGCTATAAGATTTCAAAGAAAGAAATTTTGGAATTTACCAAACTAATTGCTTTTAAAGCAATTCTACATAGACAAAGAGGATATATAAGTATCAAAATATATTATTTTAAAGTTTTTCAAGCCCTTTCACTCCTGTCCCCAAAGGCCTATAACCTCTATTGACGATTTACAATAACCTATTTCACAAAATACTGAGTTTTCCTTTTCACTTTAGCTCTATATGCCTATAAGAGATTGTGTTCATTTCATATATTTAAATTTTTCTACTACAAGGGCAGTTATGAAAGAAATTCTGAATCATTAGCCCCTTTTTAAAAACTTCTTCAGGGTAAAGACTGGTCCTACTACCAACCATGTAATTTGCATGACTGACAAGAAGTCAAATTGAAAGCTGCAAAATCATGGGTTGTAGAACCATTTGGTGACTGACAAAGTTTTGGTTTGCCTACTTAAGACATAGCTAAGAGAAATAGATTTCAATTATTTTTATGAGATAGAAGAGAGTTTTAGCACTAAGGAGATAGAGCTTTGAAGAAGCATTACCAGTTCAGGAAGAGCTCAGATGATATCTTGCTATATCTAGAGAGACTTTTTTGATCTCAGAGCTTCCACTGACAGCAACTGCTTGGAAGAAATTACAGAGAGTAAAGATTACCTTTCCTTGCACTGGTACCAACTGTATAAGAAATGGAAATGGCTTAGAGCTCAGGCAAGGGAACAGATCTAGAAAATTTCTACAGGACTCAGACTTACAGTTTCTTCTTTCGTTGAAAAAGCATAACACTATGACAACAACTCAGTGGAAGAGGAATTTACTCAGAGTACCTGGTGGACAAATGGCCCCATATAATTAGAGTACAGAGAACACTGGGGATGACAAGCACTGAGCAACCAGCAAAGAGTGATTCTGCCTAGCAGTGAGTGCATTGTTTTGCAGGGTATTCCTGAGCAAAACAAAAGAAAGGAAAGCCTACAAAACAGAATGGTGAGCTGTCCTAGACATGTGTATTCCCTTTGTGCATATCTGTCTACTTTGGTTTTGCTATTAAACTTTTTGCCTTCTCTTTCCCATAGACACTATATGAATTGGTGAGAATGTGTCCTAGGTTTATAGAGAACCAATAGATTAGGACATTAGTATAACTCATTGCCTTCTATTAGCATTTCAGAGGGTAAGTGGAGTTCATCTTGGCTGATCTGACTAATAAAAGCACACTGATAGGGAATAAACAACTATAATTATAGGAAACAGGTTAACTCTCACCAATTCACATTTAATCTTCCTTTGTGATTTCTATCTATGTCCTATCATAACTCTTCCCATATACTTGTAGGAATATATTTCTCTTAAAAGGGTTACCCCTAGGATCCCAAGAGAGCAAGTTGCAATAATGACTATCACCTCTGGGAACCCTGACCTGCTAATGTACATGCAGAAAGGATGAGTGAACGAGCCCAGGGATAGATAAGCCAGTCCACATTTAAACTAAATTTCCATCCTTTGGTGGGTCTATGAATTTGCTGCTCTAGCTACTTCCTCAGATTATATAGATCACTCTTTTCATCAACACCTGCCCATCCTGTGTGAACCTTGTCTGTGTGCTCCTAGAAATCCCCCAAGGGGAACCCATCAAGTGCACTGAGGGTCTTTCCTCAAGTTGTCTTGGTATTGAGCAAGAACTAGAGGAATACACTGGTGATCTAAAAGCCATCCTCACAACTGCTACATGGAAAGTCCACCTTATTTTCCAGTCATGTATTTCTCAGATGATACTGTTTAAACAAGTTTTCTCGGGCATTTTTTGTTTGTTTTGCCACCTATAGACATTGAGCTAAGTATATATTTCCATATATGCACATCCTTTGGATAAAAATTTCCCATGAATAATTTTTTTACTTTTTTTGTTGGAAGGGGAAAGGCAGGGCAATTGGGAATAAGTGACTCACCTAAGGTCACACAGCTAGTAAGTGTCAAGCGTCTAAGGCCATATTAGAACTCATGTCCTCCTGACTCCAGACTGGTGCCCTATTAACTGAGCCACCTAGCTGCCCCAATAACTTTTTTTTCAGTTTTGAAAAAAGAAGCTAATCACTTTTCACCTACATTGTAGTACTGTAAGATGTCTTTGACATTTCCATATATATTATCAACATGATTACTCTCTTACTGCAAAGAAGATACTAAACCATTTCTGGTTAAATCATTCTTTGTGGGTTTTTATGTCCTACCACTAGTCCTTTGGTAAATCTTAATGGAAAATCTACCCAATACTCTTAAGTTTCTTTTTTTAAAAAATTCATGATAAATAGTGAGGCCAACTGACTCTCTGTTATGCCTCATTCTGGATATAAAGCTAATCAGCTTCCTTTCCTAATTGTACATGACATTCCTTACACTAATTATTAGATACAACTCATCAATCATAATATGTTGTAATTTGTTTACCACCACCTGGAAACCATCCATTGTCCTTTAAGTCAGACATAATGGCTTTTGCTTTTGTTAATATTAAGCTATACTACCTATACAATGATGATACTGGTTCAATCATTTTTCAGTTGTATCTGACTCTTTGTGACCCCATTTGGCAAAGACACTGGAGTAGTTCACAGTTTCCTTCTCTGTCTCATTCTTCAAATGAGGAACTGAGGTAAACAGAGCAAAGTGGCTTGCCCAGGATCACACAGCTAGTAAGTTTCTAATGCCACATTTGAACTCAATCTTCCTGAATCTAGGCCCAGTGTTCTATTCACTGAAGCACCTAGCTGCCCCTTACCAAGTAGATATTAGCATTATATCCAAAATGGCATTCTTTTCATACTATCTTTTCCTTATTATTTATAAAGATTAACAAAAATATACTAATCATAAGAGTAAATATGAATGGATGAGATTCTTCATTTAAATGAAGAATTGAAGAATGAATAAGAAAACAAAATTGGACAACTTGTAAAACATTCTACTGATAAACAAGAAGGAAGTAGAGAATTAGTTATGCTGTTGGAAAAATAGATTTGAAAAACTCATGGCTTTTTCTTTTTGAAATATCAAAAAACATACATATATCTAAGTAGGCAAGAGTATATATACAAAAATTGATTGCATCCTGATGAATAAATTATAAATAAATGTAAAATATCAGAAATGTAAAGGCTGTCCTTTCAAAACATAATGCAATAAGAGTAAATAATAAATATGCATATTAATCAACAAGAAACTAACATTTATTAATTGCCTTCTATGTGCCAGATATATTTCTAGGTTCTGAGGACAAAAATACATTAATCAAGTAATACCTATTTACAAGGAACCTATACTCTGATGCAGAATTTAATTTTTAAAAAAAAAGGCTAAGGGGGGGGGGGAGGGCTTTTCCCTGCAATTCTATGTTTATTTCTGACATTTCTATAGAAGTACATTTAAAATAATCCAACCAAAGTCATGCAATTGACTGCACCCTCCTAAATACATATTGGTTCTGTGTATGTATTCCTGCTTCCATTCCTTTATTTTTGAAGAATATAGTCTTAAACTTTTACTCATATCCCTCCATGCCCTGTCACTTCTGACCTTATAACCCAACATTTCTTCTCTTTTCTATCAACATTCCAGACTTATTCCAAGATGCTTCCTCATTTTTTAAGGGATCAATATAGTTTCTCCTTCAATTTCTTTTTTTTTCTACTTATCACTTAGCATTTTCCACCATGGCCCATTTCTTAGCTTCTTTCCCAGGATCTTCTACCAACACACATTCATAAGACCACAATTCCTTTCACTAATAGGATGGAAACAGGTTTTATCTACACTTTAAGACAAATGTAAGTGATTTGCAGCCAGTCCAGCTTCCTAAAAAGTTAATGTAGATAGCTACTAGGAGAAATGAACCGCGGCTTTATTGACATTCTTGCTATAAATGAAACTAGAAGTTTAAAAGTTGTAGCTAAATGAAGGCAGAGCATGAAGTTTCTTTTCAGTTGGGATGAATTAAGTTCATTCGTTAATTCAATAAGCATTTACAAAGAGCTTAATACAGGTCAGACACTGTTCTATACATTAGATTGTTGGGTTAACTCTATCATTTGGGCAAAAATTAAAAAGTATAATTTCCTGACATCCTTCATCAATATGCCCTGCCGTGCTCATGATGAGCATAAATAAACAGACTATCATGAATGAAAGTCATAGCATTATAAAGTAGGAATCATAGAGATATGTCTAGCTCATAGAGCTCATAGATTAAATAAGGAGGTCAACAGTATGGAATTTCATATATATGCATGTATGTATGTATATGTATATGTGTGTACACAGATATTCATAGTGAAATATATATACATATATATCCATAGTTATATATCTCTTTATCAGTTATATATATTAATATATAAACATATGTGTATATATCCATAGCTATATATATACCCATCATTTATATGTGTGTATATATCCATCTTTTATACATACATGTATATATGTGTATACATATATGTATATGTATGTGTATATGTATATGTACCCATACATAGTGTTATAGATAGATATTTCCATATTGTTCAACTTCCTTATTTTACAGATGAGAAAAATGAGGCACTGGAGGCTACAAGGCTTACTTAGAGTAACACAGAGAATTAGTGAAAGATCCTTGCCTTCTGACTCCAAATGAATTGCCTTTTTCTTTTGTTTTACCATACCACATGACCTAGCTTTATAAGGCACCAGCATCAATTGGAGAAGACAGGAAGCATTCTATTAAGAATTTACAAGGATCTTCCGATTTGCATCAACATTTACTTTGATACATATTGACTTCAATCAGAAAATACTTAGAGGAAGACATTAATAAATATATTGGAAAATACGGTATGACAGCTAAGTGATACAGTGAATAGA
Source organism: Pseudocheirus occidentalis (assembly GCA_028646575.1). Classification (NCBI taxonomy): domain Eukaryota; kingdom Metazoa; phylum Chordata; class Mammalia; order Diprotodontia; family Pseudocheiridae; genus Pseudocheirus; species Pseudocheirus occidentalis. The sequence continues at coordinate 185,598,657 of CM053597.1, forward strand.
GTGTCAGGCTTGAAGTCAAGAAGACTAGTCTGAATCCAAATCTGGCCTCAGACACATACTAACTATGTGAACCTGGGCAAGTCACTTAATCCTGTTTGCCTCAGTTTCTCCATCTGTAAAATGAGTTGTTGAAGGAAATAGCAAACCACCCTGGTATTTTTGCCATGAGAGCCCCAAATGGGGTTGCAAAGAGTCAGATGAGTGGAATGACTTAACAACAACACAGCATGGCAACAAGATATGAGGGAAGTCAAATGCTTATGAATTATTCCAAAGCATCTTACTAGTGTATCATGGTGCTTCAAGGAGTGATGGAAGGAATTAGATAGATCTTTCCTTCCTTCCCTCCTTCCCTCCCTCCCTTCTTTCTTTCCTTCTTTCCTTCCTTTCTTCCTTCCCTCCTTTCCTCCTTCCCTTCCTCCCTTCTCTCTTTCCTTCCTTCCTTTCTTCCTTTCTTCCTTCCTTCCTTCCTTTCTTCCTTCCTTCCTTCCTTCCTTCCTTCCTTCCTTCCTTCCTTCCTTCCTTCCTTCTTTCATATTATACCTGTGAGTCAGTAATGAAGAGAACTCCCAAGAAATAATTATCCTATTGATTCAAATCAGTATCTGCTCTGCAATGTCAAGCCTTAAAAAGTTTTCTGGGGCATTGAGAGGTTGAATGACTTACTTGCCCGTGCTTACATAACTAATGTGTATTAGAGGTAGGATTTAAATCCAAGTCATTTTTCCTGACCCTGAAGCCACTGCTTTACCCTTTATCCATGCTGTTTCTCACTACTTATTATAAATGTGATAAGGGGAGGGCATCTGTTATATTCTATACATAAATCATAAAGACTGGGCTAAGTGGCTCATCCCACGTTACATTAAAAAAAAGAAACTAATTACTTCAGAAGAGAGGGAAAGCAATTGTAGATTAAGAAAACTTTTTTAAAAAATCATTTTAGAGTTTGAATAAAAGTTGAAGTAAATACTAGATTAGGAGAAAAAGAAAAATCTGAAAAAAATGACATGAAGAACCATTCCAACAGCTCAAACCTAACCTACTTAAATGTATCATCAACTTCGAATTTCCAAAAAAAAACTTCTAACTTCTGTTGCTGATGTTCAGTCATTTCTGTCATGTCGGACTCTTGATAAACCCATTGGAGGCTTTCTTGACAAAGAGATTAGGGGGGATTGCCATTTCCTTCTCCAGTTCATTTTACAAATGAGGAAATGGAGGCAAGTAGGGTTAAGTGACTTGCCCAGGGTCATAGAGCAAGTATGTTTCTGAGGTTGGATTTGAACTAATGAATGTGAGCCTTCCTGATGTCAAGTCTCATCTCTAAACACTGTGCCTCTTAGCAGGATATAATAAACTAGAAAGCATTTGACCTATATTTGATGACAGACAATTCTTGCTTCTTCAGATTTAGACTAGATAAATGTAGCTAAGTAGATAACAGATAGATGCCACAGTGGATAGAGTTTAGAAACTGGAGCTAGGAAGAATTGAATTCAAATATGGTCTCCGATACTAAGTAGCTATGTGGCCTTCAGCAGTAGCTTAACCTCTATCTTCTTCAACTGTAAAATTGACATAACAACAGTGCTTCCTCCTAGGGTTGTTGGGGGGTGGGGTGGGGCTAAAGTAAATTATGTGTAAAGAACATTACAAACCTTAAAATGGCACAAACCTCAATATGCCAGTTATTTTTAAAGATAGAGAGGTTCAATTATTAGTTACTTGATTATCCATTAAAATAATGGAAAGAAGAAAGAAATTTTTTTAAAAAGACTTCTTCATTTTAGGCAGTGCTATCCTTCTTCTGCAGCAATAGTGGCAGAAAAGTAGGCAGATGTGGTAAAAAATCACCAATTTCAACTGCCTATAATGTTATATTAATTGTTGATCTCTACATCCATAGAATTAAGCTCTTTTCCCAATGACCAAAGATTCAATATGTTGCTGAGGAAAGTAAAGCTTATTACTAATGACATTGGTGTACTACATGAAATTAAAAAGCACAGGGAAGTCATCAGTAAATAGAATGATAGCTTACTGGACCACTTTGGAGAGGAAATGAAGGTATGCGGCACAACTGTGGTCATTTGGACACCATGATTTGTAGAATTAGGTAGGTGGTGCTATTCACAGAGTGCTGCACCTAGAATCAGAAAGACCTGGGAGTGTTAGTCATAGAGACTTTAAGTGACGACACCATACTCACACAATGAGTGAGCATCTGTAACAGTATCAAAATCAGGTTTTCCCAAATCCAGTTCCAATCTTCTATTGACAACACACATTGTGAGTCATTAAATGTGAGGAGAATAATAACTAGGCAATAATCCATGTAAAAAAGACATAGACTTAGGAGATGTGCCACAAATTCAATGAGTCAGGAATGTGACATGGAAACCAAAGTGGTCAGCAGAATTTTAAGCACCATTAGGAGATTCATAGACTACAGAGAGGATGAGGAAAGAGATCGTCCCACAGTAATCTGTCCTTGACAAAAGTATCTGGAATATTCAGTATTCAGCAAGGAGGGTCTCACTTGAGGAAGAACATGACAGTAGTGTATCAACAAGAAAGTGTCTAGGATTGTAAGACTGAAGACCATTTCTTATGAAGACAATAAGTCAGTGAAACTGGAGTCATTCAGTTTATAAAAGAGATTTTAGGGGGAATATGATAGTTGACTTTGGGTACTCAAATAGTACATACATGCAAGAAGGGATTAGACCTATTCTGTTTGACCTGGAAAAAAAATGGTGAAATTTCAGTTTGATGTAAAGCAAAACTTTTGGAATGGGCTCCCTCAAGAGATAAGTCTCCCCACTCAGTAGAGGTCTTAAAGGACATAACTAGATTCCCACTTGTCAGGGGTATTATAATTTTTTTTTCAATTATAGTTAGGACTAGATGATTTCTCAAATTGTTTTTTCAACTCATGTTATGTGACCCTTTGACCACAGAAAAATGTCTTTGTTCCATTGGGAAAAGACTAGTGTAATAAATATATGAAAGTAAGAGAGTTAGATGCACAGTGGATAGAGTACCAACCCTGGAGTCAAGAGTATCTGAGTTCAAATCCAGCCTCAGACACCTGATACTTAACACCAATTGCCTCACAACATACAGTATACATGTATATATGTGTACATATATGTGTATGTGCATATGTATCATATATCCATATAAATGGAATTAAGCATATTGTTTATATGACTTGCATTGCCAAAGAAATTCACTTAAAAGTTTCTAATCCCCAAGCACTGCATATGTTTAGAAACTAATTTATAGAAAGACTGTTTTTGAACACAGGTTTTCCTCATTATATGTAATCTAAATGTTAATTTATAGGAAACATAAATCAGTATGAAATCATGTTTTATCTTTTGAAAACATAAAAGATCGACATCTTCCTCATTCACACTTTTGAGAATCGAGACCTACAGATTCTGATTTGAATTTGCTATGGAAGCCATGAGGTGCTCAACAAGAGAACTAGAATGAGAATCAAGACATCTTGAGTTCTAAAACTGGAGATGGCATTAAGTGTCTATATGATATCAAGAACTAGACTTGAGATATAAATGGCCTAAGGAAATCCCATGTAATGAAACTTTTTCAATTAATGCACATTGTCATATTAACTGCAAATTAGTCATAGAAAGTTGTACAGAATATGGAAAAGTTAAATTGTTTGCCCAGGGTCAAACATCAATATGTGTCAGAAATGGACTTGAACTCAGATTTACATGTATTAGGAGATAGATATAGATATAGATATAGATACAGAGAGAGACAGAGACAGAGACAGAGAGACAGAGAGAGACAGAGACAGAGAGACAGAGAGACAGAGACAGAGAGAGGCAGAGAGAGAGACAGAGATTCACTGTGTCATAGCGCTATATATATGACCCTAAATCAGTCAGTCAACAACATTTATTAGGAATCTATTATGTAACAGGTACTGTACTAAATCCTGGGAAATAAACTGCTTAAACTCTCTGCACCCACCTTGCAAGGTTACTGTGACAACTAAATGAGATAATATTCTTTAAAATACTTAAAACTGTGCCTTCTTATTCCCTTTCCTTTTCCCCTTCCCTCTCCCTCTCTAGGCCTCCATGTCCCTATTTTAAAATGAAATGTGGACTAGAGGATCTCCAAAGTTTTTTTTTTTCCCCAAATTGCTTTCAGTCTGCTAATACTGGCAGATTTAACACAGAGACTTAAAAAAAATTAAAGTTTTTAGAAACAAGTTTAACTTAAAGTTATTATTTTGTTACATAAATAAACATTAAATATGAAAGACATAATACTTTCAATGGATATAAATTGAACATTTTGGATGTATTTTGAGATAAGTAACAAAGATTTCAATGTACTCAAATTGCTAACTCAGTTTAAGGATAATACATTTATTCTTTAAAAAAAAGCAAAACACAATGTCTACTCCATTAGGCTTTCAGTTCCAATATGAGTTAACTTAATCTGCAGGGAAAAGTTTCAACTGCTGGCATTCTGAAAAGGTTTATTATTAGTATTAGTTAAATTAATATTAGTATTGCTATTATTGTTTCATTATTAGGAAATAAACGGTGAAGCAGAACCAAGATGGCAAAGTAAAAGCAGGAACGCACCTGAACTCACCCATGAACTCTTTCAGTTACCCATAAAAAGTGAATTTGAATCAATTTTAGAGTGGCAGAATCCATTGGGAGACATTGTGTGGCAAATTTCCAGCCCAGGGAAGTGTGGACAGGTAGGATTTGTTGCTTAGGGCACAAGGAACATGGAGAGCAGAGCATGGGGGCTGCACCAGCACAGACTCAACCATAGAGGAGCCAAAGCAAGACCAGATGAACTGATTTCATCTGCTACAGGGGCAAATCCCAAAGGTCTCACAGCAGGACAGGGGACTATAGGAGCTATGTAAGAGACAAGAGCAAAGCCAGCAGCAGCAATAGCAGATACTCCTATGGCTATCAGCCCACAGCCTGGATATTTAAAAATCACCTACCTGCACTTCCAAGAGCCAAGATGGTGGTGTAAACCATTGCTGCTCTAATCTCCCTCTCTGACCTGGAAAAATCCAGAGAATACTGCCCCAGGGCAAAAATCTTTAAATAATGGAATCACCTAGAGGCTTGGGAGGCCTAGAAGGATCTGGCTGTAAATGTACAGAGGTTAAAGTGCAGAACAGTAGGAACCAAGCCCCATCTCAGTTAGCCAGCAGAAGATTCTGAACCCTAGGGGGTTAGAGTCATCAAGCACTAACACCAGAACACCATGTGTGCCTTTGCACAACCAGAGGAACTGGCAGATTCCAGCATGGCCCCAGCCACCAGCAGCTGAACCTGCCTGAGTTCTAGTCCAAGGATCCAGAGGTGGAATCCTAAAGTGGCAAGGTTACTCCTTACCTTACACTGTAAATTTCAGTGTAACCTCTGGGAAACACCAAAAGTCCTGGCCTTGGCCTCAGTCTAGATATTCAGAGAGCACAGCACACAAAGCCAATAACCAGGTCCATAACTTGCCACATAAGAAGTGAGGGTCAGTGCCCTCTGTACACCAGACACAGAGATCCACTTTAAAAATCAGGAAATCAGCAATAAAAATGGGCAAAAAACAAATTGGAAAAAACAAAAATCTTAGAATCCTATTATGGTGAGCAGGGAGATTCAAATTCAAAAGAGGACCACATTGACCTTATATCCATATCCAAAACCTCAAAAGGGAATAAAACTGTTGTCAAGCCCAAAAAGCATTCTTGGAAAACTTCAAAAAGAATTTTAAAAGGCAAGTTAGAGAGGTAGAAGATAAATTCGACCAACTGTTTTAATAATATAATTGGAAAAAATGGGAAAAAATACACTGAAGAAAACAGCTCCTTAAAAGGGAAATTTGTCAAATGGGAAAGGAGGTTCAAAATAACTGGAGAAAATAACTCCTTAAAAGTAAAAACTGAGCAAATGAGAAAAAAAGATTCAAAAACTAACTGAAGAAAACAATTTACCAAAAATTAGAATAAGACAAACTGAAGTTAGTGACTCTATGAGGCATCATGAATCAAACAAAAACTAAAGAATGAAAAAAAAGAGAAATTGTAAAATATCTCATTGGAAAAACAACTGACCTGGAAAACAGATCCAGGAGAGAATATCTAAGAATTATTGGTCTACTGGAAAGCCATGAGGAAAAAAAAAAAAGATTCTGGATTACATCTTCTAAGAAATCAAGGACGAGTACTCCAGGACCTGAAACGATATCTGAGGGCAGAGCAGAAGGAACAAAGACATACCATATGCCACTACCAGCAAGTGTCTGCTGTGGACCCTGAGAAAGCAGAGCAGATGTGCTTTCAGGTTCAGACGCATCTCCAGGTAATTGAGGAGCGCATGAATCAAAGCCTGGGGCTGCTTGAGAAGAACCCACATCTGGCCCGGGAGCTTCAACCCCAAATACAGGAGCTGCTCCGGGGTGAGCATCTTGGTGCTGGGGAACTGGAGGCACCGCCCCAGGGGGCAGCAGTGAGGACATGGGTGGCCCCCAGCTGCCTGTCACAGAAAAAGGCATGGGTGCAATGCTGCCTCTTAAAGGGTCCACAGAAGGTGATGGAGCTGAGCCACTTCAGGAGCATAAGGCAAATGTCTCCATCCCTCAGGGTCTCCCATTCTGCTCTCCTGAGATCCAGAGAGATGAGCTGGAGCCAGGAATGGGTACAGGGACAAGTGTGGCCCGTGGGGCTGTGGCAGGGTTCCTGGTTGTGGCCGTGGCTGTGGCTGCTGTGGTCATCCTGTCTCTGCTGGTGGCTCAGAGGAGGCAGCCCTATAGGGCCATCAGCCACAGAGTTGTGGAGGTGGACCCAATGCTGAGCCTGGAGGAGCAGCAGCTCAGAGAGCTGCAAAGACACCAGTATGAGAACCCAACCTATCGGTTCCAGGAGGAGCAACCCTGAATCATCAGACCCCATCCCCAACCCCTGAGCCCCTGAATCCTAACTCTGGAGGACCTTGAACCCCCAACCTCTGACCCATAAAAATCCTCAAGCCCCCAATTCTTGTCTTTGGGGGACCCTTAAACCCTGAACTTTTGACCCCCAGGGCCCTGACACTCCTGCTCTGTGACCTTAAAGGCCCCCTAAGCCCATTGTTACCCCATCTCCTCCCCTAATTTATTTTCTAAGTTAATTGGGTGCAGAAAAACTGCCCCCCTACACCCCAGGGCTCCTACTCTGTCTCCTGCCTTGTGACCCAGTGAAACTAATGATCCATTAAACCTTCCCTGTCCAGTAAAAAAAAAAAACATCAAGGAAAACTGCCCTGAGTTTGTAACCAAATTCCACAATTATCAGGTCAAGGAGAACATGCTGCAAGCATCCAGAAAGAAACAATTCAAATATTGCTGATCTACAATCAAGATCACACAGGACTTAACAGCTCCTGTATTAAAAGATCAGTGAGATTGGAATATGATATTTCATAAGGCAAAAAAGTTTGGACCACAACCAAAGATCAACTATTCAACAAGATTAAGTATAATCTTTCAAGTAAGTAGAGTTTAATGGAAAATTTGATCTCAAAATGCAAGGCACAAGAGAGACTTAAAAAGATCAACAGGGAAAACACACACACACACACACACACCATGTTACTCAATGAGAACAAATTGTTTACATCTTTTATATGGGAGAATATCTATCAGTATTCAGAACTGCTTAATTATCATGACATTTAAAAGGGATATAGATAGATAGAGGGTGTGAGTATAAATTAACTAACATGATGATTAAAAAAACCTTATTAAGAGGTCAAAAGGGATTTTAATGGGAGAAGAAGAAAGGAGGTAGCAAAAAAGGGTAAAATATGTCACATGAAGAGGCATAAAGCATATTATAGTAGAGGGAAAGAAAGAAGGGAGATGAATATTTTAAGAGCTTACTCTCATTGGTTTTCATTCAAGGATGGAATAACAAACTCAGTTAACTACAAGAATCTAATGTGAAGTGACACAAAAAAATTATTATAGTAGAAAGAAAAGAAGAAGCGAGAGGAGCTTTGTTTGAGATGTTTGTTGTTTGGGGGTTTTTTCCCCATCAGATTTGGTTCAAGGAGAGAACAACATACTTTGTTAAGTATAAAAATCGAGTGTGCCCTACAGGCAGTAGGAATGGAAAGAGGAAAGGGGGGAAGGGGTTAAAATGGAGGAAAGACATAGTAAGGGAAAAGTGTAGGAAAAGGGAATAGGGCTTATAGGGAGGGAATATTGAGGGAGACAGTCATCAAAATGAAAACTCTTTAGGAGGGGAAGGAATAAATAAAAGCATAAGCATGAGATGGAATAGGATGGAAAGACACAGATAGTAATCATAACTGCGGATGTGAATGGGAAGAATTTTCTCATAAAATGGAGGTGGATAGCATAATGGATTAAAAAACCATTATCCTACAATATGTTGTTTATAAGAAACCCACGTGAAACACAGGGATATACACAGGGTTAAGTTAAAAGGCTGGAGAAGAATATAATATATTTCATTTAAAGTTTAAAAAAAGCAGGGGTAGCAATCCTAATCTCAGACAAAGCAAAAGCAAAAATAGATCTAATTAAAGAGATAACGAAGGAAACTAAATCCTGCTAAAAGGCACCATTGACAACAAAGCAATATCATCACTAAATATATATGCACCAAGTGGAATAGCATTCATAATCTTAGAGGAGAAGTTAATGGAGATAGGCAGAAAAATAGAGAGCAAATATACTAGAGGGGACCTCAAACACACCCTCTGAACTTGATAAATGTAACCTCAAAATAAACAAGAAAGAAATTAGAGGTGAATAGAATTTTAGAGAGGGTAGACATGATAGACCTCTGGAGAAAATAGAGTGGGGAAAAGAGAGCATGTATCTTCTTCTCTGTGGCACATGACATATACACAAAAATGTACTAAGTACTAGGGCATAAAAACCTCATAATTCAGTGTAGAAAGGCAGAAATATTAAATGCATATTGTTCAGATCATGATGCAATAAAAATTATATAGGGCCATCAAAACATAGAGTAAAAAATAATTGGAAACTAATCTAATCCTAAAGAATTTGTGAAAACAACAAATCATAGAAACAATCAGTAACTTCAATCAAGAGAATGACAATAATGAGACAACATACCAAAACTTACAGGATGCAGTGAGAGTAGTTCATAGGGGAAGTTTTATATCTCTGAATGCTTATATGAATAAAATAGAGAAAAGCGAAATTGATGAATTGGGCATGCAACTGAAAACGTTAGAAAAAGAACAAATTGAAAGTCTCTATTTAAATACTAAATTAAAAATATTGAAAACCAAATGAGAAATTAATAAAATTGAGAGTAAGAAAATTATGGGACTAATAAATAAAACAGAGCTGGTTTTATGGAGGTAAAAAACAATAAAGTAGATAAACCTTTAGACAATACAACTTAAAAAAGAAAGAAGAAACCAAATTACCAGTATTAAAAAAAGAAAAGGGAGAAATTGCCTCCAATAAAGAGGAAATTAAAACAATAATTAGGAATTATTTCTCCCAATTGTATGCACATAAATTTGACAATCTTAGTAAAAAATATAAGTTGCCCAGATTAACTGAAGAAGTAAGGTACTTAAATAACCCCATCTCAGAAAAAGAAATTGAACAAGCAATCAATGGACTCTCTAGGAAACTTTCTCCAGAGCCAGATGTATTTACTAGTGAATTCTAGCAAGCATTTAAAGAAAAATTAATTCCAATACTTCATACATTATTTGGGAAAATTGAAGAAGAAGCATTCCTACCATATTCTTTTATGAATATTGTACTGATACCTCAATTGGGAAAAGCCAAAACAGAGAAAGAAAATTATAGAACAATTTCTCTCATAAATATTGATGTGAAATTTTTAAATAAAATACTGGCCAGAAAGATTACAACAACTTATCACAAGAATAATACACTTTGTTAAGGTAGGATTTATTCCAGGAGTGCAAGGCTTGTTCAATATTGGGAAAACTATCAGTATAATTGATCATATCAGCAACAAAACTAGTAGAAACCATATGATTATCTGAATAGATGCAGAAAAAGTTTTTGAAAAAATATAACATCCATTCCTATTAAAAAACACTAGAAAGTATAGGAATAAATGGAGTCTTCCTTAAAATAATTAGTAGTGTCTATCTAAAACCATCAGCAAATAGTATATTTAATGGGTATAACAAGAAGCATTTCCAATAAGATCAGGGGTGAAACAAGGAGGTCCACAGTCACCCCTGTTAATCAATTTGGTACTAGAAATACTGACAGTAGCAATAAGAGAAGGAATAGAAATCAAAGGAATTAGATTAGGCAAAGAAGAGACTAAGCTATGACTCTTTGCGGATGATATGATGCTACACTTACAATATCCTAGAGAAGCAAGTGAAAAAAAAAACTACTTGATAATAAAAAAATTGACAAAGTTGCAGGATGTAAAATAAATCCACATAAATCCTTAGAATTGGGGGGGACGGGAGCAGAGCCAAGATGGCCACGTAGAAGCAGCAAAGCACTGCAGCTCCCACACAAACACGCTAAAAACTCATAAAATGGGACTCTAAACAGATTTTTAAGCTCCAAAACTCTCCAAAAGACAGAAAGCACATCTGTTGCTACAGGCAGCTCAGCAGGTGGGGCTCTTCACAGCAGTCTGGGAGCCACGGCTGAAACCCCAGCAGGGTCAGGCCCCAGGGCATCAGGCGAGGAGCCTTGTCTATAGGAGAGCAGATTGACTGCACTGGAAGCACAGTTACCACATTTATCAGGCCAGAAAAAAAAGGCTAAGAGAAAGGTCAGTGGATTTTGCTAACTCGGGAGGAGAAGAGCGGGTCCGGCCAAACTGCTCCCAGGGCAAGGAAGCAGTGGGAGGCCACTGTACCAGCAGGAATGGCTGAGAGCATGTAAAGCCAATCAGCAGTAGATTTCTGAGAGAATGCTACTGTGAGGAGCTTTTAAGATTCTGATTACACAGTATTAGTGAACACTCTGTTTATTCCATTACAAATCTTTATTCAGTATAATGTTCACAGTTTCAACAGTTCACAATATTACATACAATCTTCAGAACAAGGAAAGTCTCTATATTATATATTATTTCAAAAAGACACAATATTTAGAACAAGGAACAAAAGAATAATCAG
>CM053597.1:185610348-185626672 GCA_028646575.1 Pseudocheirus occidentalis
GGAGAGAGGGAGGGAGGGAGGGAGGGAGGGAGGGAGGGAAGGAGGGAGGGAAGGAAGAAGGAAGGGAGGAAGGAAGGGAAGGAGGGAGGGAGGAATCCAGAACTGAACACAAGTTTCCATTTGTGGTCTGACCAGGGCAGAGTATAGCCAAACTATATCATCTTGTGTCCTTGGATCCTATTTCTCTTTAGAAGACCAAGTTCCTATCATCTTTTGTGGCTGCTCCATTACAATGCTCACACTGAGTGAGTTGGTAATCTACTGAAAGCTCCAAGTTCTTTTCAAGAAAAAAAAAGAAAGAAAAACATCTTGTCAAACCATGCCTCCACTGTCTGATACTTATGTGTATGATATTCTCCCCTTACATCATAGAGAAGACTTAGGGCTGGATGAAGCCGTATAGCTAATAGATATAGGTCATAGATAAGAGGAGCATAGAATTAGAGGCAAAACAGTCCCAAGAGACAATTTAATTGTCCCCTCTTCCCTGTATTTTACAGATGAGTTAGTCAATAAACATTCATTAAGCATTTATTATGTGTCAGACACTATGCTAAGCACTGGGGTTACAAAGACAGGCAAAAGTTTAAGAATATCACAGGATAATAGACAAAACAACATGCAAATAACTATACGCAGTCCCAATCTGAATAAATGAACAGAGGATAGGAATCAGAGTTAAAGGTGCCTAGGAAAGACTGACACTAGAAGGTAGGATTTTATCGAGGATTTGAAGGAAGCCAAGAAAAGCAGGAGATGGAGATAAGGAGGGGGAGCATTCCAGGAATGGGAATGGTACAAGTACTGGAATTCAGGAGATGTACTTGAGCAAAGAAGAAATTCATTTACCTGCTTCAGTTTTGCTGAATTTGCCTAAAAAGATACTCAGAATCTCCTGCTGCTACCAGATGTTTCTGTTTTTTAAGCTAACAGCAACTTTACGGACAGATCATTTTTCCCCTAGAGAGGAAATGCCAGTGAAGATCAGATATAGAAACAGATGAATTAAATCCCATTACTTTTACCTGTTCCAGAGCTGAAGGTTCTAACTCTGGTCCTATGGGCCTTGCTTAACAGACAGGAACACTGGAGCTGATGGCTATGTAAAAAATGAGTATTTAAGATCTTTCCATTAAATCTTCCAAGGATTTTACTTCAACCAAATCAAGAGTTGGCATATTTGCTCTTTATTGGGTTAGCATTTAGTAAATGGCTTTTGGGGGATAAAAAAAACTGGAGTGTACATTAAACTCACCTGGTTTCACATTTCTTTCTGAGCTGATGTTCTGAAAGAAGACTTTTGGATGAACCTAACATTGTCAGGAAGAATCCTGTCTTTCACGTCTGCACAGCACAAGCAAAATCAGTTGTCTGGTCTAAGAGAACTTTTGGATTTTATGGCTTGTTTGACTCAGACATGGAGACCAATTTAAGTGGTTAGAAAGTCATATGGACAAATACACAATCCTGTCATTTGTAATTTTTCATTTTCAATTGTATGACAACCTCCTAACAAATCACAGTTCGTCAACTTGTGTTGCTTTCTAAAATTTTAAAATATTGTCAAAGTGCAAGTTAGGGCCCTTCCCTTATCCTTAATGAGAGCTTGATCATTCATGACATTTAATGAATATGTATAAACTTGGATGACAGAGGGGGAGGAAAACCAAGGCCACCCACTACCCATTTATCAAATGTTCTTTAAATGAGAAATTTTATTAGAATCATCTTTTACAGAAAAATAATCGGCCATTATTTTAAGGTTATTTAAGAGAGAATTAACAGAAAAACTTCTCTAGAATTATTTGTCTTTAAAAAAAATGAGTAAATACAACCATGTCTTTTAAAATCTGACCAGCTGCTAGAAAAGACAGGATCCATATATTTGACTTTCAGTAAAGCCATATCCAAATTTTATTCCAAGCTTTGGTGGCACATGCGGGAATTTGAGGAAAGTGTCATTAAAATTTTATGTTCCATAGAATCATTAAATCCCAGGATTCTAAGTGACCTTAAAGACTATCTAATCTAATCCTTAACTGATGCATGACTTTCCTTTTGCTGTTCCCTAACTGGTGGTCACTTAAGTTTGTTGATTCTGTCCATCCCGAACTTTTGTTCTCTTCCATTTGTGAGTGGGTCATCTCTAGTTGTCCGGATTTATGTATGGAACACTGGACCCAGATAGCTCTGGAGGAGATAGTGAGGCTGCTGACTTTGCACAGTCCTCCCTCAATAAAATTACAGTTCCCTTACAAGTCATGGCATCATCTTCCTGATGTCATGGTCCTCTTCAAGAAGGAAGGACAAACCATGACCACATTTGAGAGTAGGTCTGATTGTTGGGAATTTCTTACTGTAATGCCAGGTAACTTTCACAAAGAGAATTGTACAAATAATCATTAAGGGATAAAGTCAGGAATGTTTGAAGGATCACAAATAACTGGGTTCAAAACCTGCCATTCCCACTTACTATCTATGTGGCCCTGGAAAATTCATATAACTTTTCTCATCCACATACAAATTCCTAGGTATTATCTACTAATTCATAGAAAGGTTGTAATCTGCAATGGTTGAGTGAGTTTCCACAATGGAATATCCAAATCTTAAAAAAATCACAGATCATAGATTTCAAAATGACTTTCAAGATTATCTAAGCCAAATACCTCATTTTACAGATGATATAATCAGCCTAGGAGTGGCTAGATGGTGCACTGATCCTGGAGTCAAGAGGACATGAGTTCAAAACCAGCCTCAGGAACTTACCACAAAAAATTAGCCATGTGACCTTGGACAAGTCACTTAACCCCAATTGCCCTCAAAAAAAAGATATAATCAGTCTAGAGGAGTGAAGGATTCATAAGAGGAAGAGCTCAGATCTACTCGGGCTCTCTTACTTTTAATCTATCATTCTTTGCACTGAATTGCTCTATTGCCCATGTGCATGAGTGTGTATGCACACATATGTTAATTAAAAGAACTCTTTGTTCCTAAGAATCAATGTGCATCCAAAGCCACTATACTTGTCAAAATAATATGCTTTTAGTAAAATTTCCTCAGCATCAAATTTATTGATATCTGAATTACAGGCATTTAGTAACAGATGAACTTCAGGAGGCAAAGATACCATTTTCATGCACTTGAACTGATTAATAATTACTAAGGAAAGAAGAAATCCTATTAAATATGCAAAAATTATTTCTAAAAGAACTTAAATGCATGTTGATTCTCTAAAGCTTTTCGCATTAAAATACTATTAGAATGAGTTTCCCAGATACAGTCTGACTTTTTTTAAAAATTGACAATCAGGACCTGTTCCCCCAGGTAAAGCCTATTTAGTATGTGTTGTGGGAAATACTCAACTGATCATCTAGGACATTACAAATGAAAATTTTATTCATCAATACTGAATATTTACCACACAATCAACCAGACACCTTGCACACTGGAGAACGGTTATTCCAACTAGAGAGGATAGAATTACAGTAGCAGAAAAATGGAAAGTTCTTCCTAGAATAAACAAAACTCTGGAAAGTATCCTGTTTTTACTTTTCAGTTGATGCTTATGTAAAATGGTTCATTAGGAAAACAGAAATCTTATGGAACCAGTACCCACGATGTTCCACTGAAGTAACAAAAGTTCCCTCTTTTTCCCCAAGTTGTAGTTGTTGGGTTGTTTTCCTGACATTGAGGGATGAGAAGTCCTCAATGAGATTTTATTTAATTCTATGCTTATTTAGCATAGAGATGGGTTACCTGCATAGGATAATTAATAAAATCTGTCCACAATTAGATGGGGAGAACACATATGATTGATTTTAAATTGATGACTTGCAATAGCCCAAATTTAAGTCAATTTAACCATAATCAGTTAAATATCATTATTTATTAAATATTCATTGTGTCAAATCAGTAATTATCTCCTATATATGAGGTACATAAACATATGCTATGGTACAGATGTCCTCATATGCAAAATTTCATGTAACACCTATTATTAAGTATCTATTCTGTGTCAGTAACTGTCATAGGTGCTTGGGATTCAAAGGCAAAAAGGAATGGCCCTGACCTCAAGGACCTTACAATCTACTGGGAGTTGACATTCTCACAGAGCATTTAAGTTATAAAAGAGCTGTGACTTTTATGGTTTAAAAATGGTTATTCACATCAGTGAAACAATTTTCTGATATACAATCTTTAGAGCTAAAAGATATAACAGTTGGTACTTGGTACAACCAGAAATTCAATAAGAATTCCATCTATAATATACTTAACAACGTAAACTGGTTTTGCTCAAAGTCCTCCAGTAAGTAGCAGGAGGGGACAGGGAGGAGATGGGATCACTTCCCCAGCAGCTTAATTTATATTTAGATCACTGAATTTTTTCAGAAGATTTTCCTGGCAATAAACAGAAATCTGAAATCTAATCTTTTTCCTACCCAGCCACCCAAATAGTGATACAACATTGAAATAGTGGAAAAGTTTAAAGCTACTATGAAGTCAAAGGGAATATATGGCATAGTTCCTACTTCAATTTATAAAGAATTTATAATTTATCAGGAAACAAAGAATTAGAATAAAAGGTTCAATGTGGTGTGATAAATGCAGAAGAAAGACACGTAATTGCTGAAAGAAGTTGATCTTTGCTTGTCCATTCCCATAGGAAAAACCAAATAAAGGAAGGATATCTGTTATCTAGATTTCAACAAACCTTTAAAGTAGATGTTTAATAAAGCTAGTTCGGCAGTATGGATGTACAGGCAAAGATACTTCAGTCAGAAAAAAAAGCTGAGTCCAGATTTGCAAAGGAGGAGATTGACTGGATAGGATTGCTTTTAAAAAATAATGAAGCTCTTTTACTGACCCCACGTTTCTCATGAAAGCAAAGAAATATCTTTTCTATACTAACTTTTAACTGATGTTATTATACGGTATCATTATGTATGACACCATTGCATCCAAATAATTAAAGAGTGTAAAAAGAAGACAATGGAGAGGCCAATGGTGTATGGAGGCAGGTACAAAGTATCATAAGAACTCTGAAGAAAAATAGCACCAATTGATGTCACCAAAGAATTGTATGACAGGAAGAAGAGATGGGCTGGTCTGATGACAAAACCAAGAAATGACAGGTAGACAATGTTCTACTGGTACCCTATGATGTTAGAAGAATATTTTAAAATGAAACTAGCACTTTAGGTGGAACTTTTGGGGTAGAATATCAACAAGAACCATACTGGTTTGGATGGAGTGGATAGATTGTGATCTGCATCATTGATTGGAACTGTCAGATTGATGAAACTCAAATCCATTTGAGTATCTGACAGTTTCATGGGCTACTTCAAAGTTCAATGAGACCAATATTTTCATTTTATAGTTAAAGAGGCTGGGGGCTAGAGAGTAAAATGATTTGCAAAAGACTAGTTTATGTTCCAGAGCTATTTTAATAATTTTGTGTTCTGGTTAATAACCACCAACAGCACAGTAATTTCTGTTGTTCAGTCATTTTTCTGTCATGTCCAACTCTTCATGACCCCATTTGGGATTTTCTTAGTGAAATTACTGGAATGGTTTGCCATTTCCTTCCACAGTTCATTTTACAGATGAGAAACTGAGGCACGCAGAAACAGGGTTAAGTGACTTGCCCAAGGTCATACAACCGGTGCGTTTGAGGACCAATTTGAACTCTGGGAGATGAGTCTGCTCTACTTTAGGTCCAGCATTCTATCCATTGCATCACCCAGCTGCCCCAAAACAGCAACAATAATGATAATGATGATAATAATAATAATAATTACCATAATATACATATACATATATACTTACATAGATGTATCTATATATGTGTGTGTAAAAAAATTATATACATATATATTTATATACATATTTAATGCTTTGTTTTACAAAGTACTCCACATATATTATGGCCTTTTATCTTCACAATATTTCTGGAAGGTAGGAAACTGAGCCACAGAGAGGTTAAAAGTTAACACAATTAAGGTTAAGGTTAACAACATCCACTTAGTATCTGAAGCTGGATTTGAATTCAGATCTTCCTGACTCTAAGCCCAGCACTCTCTTTATTACACCACCGAAGTATATTTATCTAGGCTTGTCACCATTGTACAAGGTGTACAATTTCTTGCTGATTCCCTATTAGCAATCTATTTCCCATGGTTAGTTAAATTTGTTTCTATATTTATGGTGGCATGTTTAGATTTCAGGTTTCACCTTCTAAGATAAAATTCAGTCATTTTACAACCAACAAGATCAACTGTGTCTGTCACTTTCCTTCTAAGACAAAAACATCTAACAAGATCAACTGTGTCTGCCACTTTCCAAGCCTAAAGTTTAGTGAGAACATGTCTATAAGATATAGTTTGCTGATTTTTTATTATTAGTGATAGAGAGTGGTAAGGAACAAAGGTCAGATTCTAACATAGGTTTTGTTAGTCCCAGGAACACAGAGCATGGGTGGTGTGTTCCAGGATATCTTCTGCCTTTTGAATTTCTTTAAGAGAAGGGGTTATTGATGATGCATTCCTATGGCATATCTTGTGTAACTAGCATAGAACATGGGTTCTACTTGCTCTTACCTTAAACCTAGTGATTTCTCCATGGCTCTCTTAAATTACTTATTTTCTATGGGTCATGATAAATGACTATCCACATTGTATATTACTTTATAGTTTATGAAGCTTAAAAGAAACATTTTAAATCATGTAATAATTGAACACAGCTTTCACTCACAAAGTGGAAGCTTGACTTATTTTTTTTTATTTTAACATTTTTATTTAAAGTTTTAACTTCCAAATTCTATCCCTCCTTCCCTGCATCCCTCCCTACCTTTCCCCTTCCCTATAATGGTAAGTGATCAGATATAGATTATACATGTGCAATTACATAAAACATTTCCATATTAGTCATTTTGTACAAGAAGACTCAAATAACAAAAAAGTGAAGGTAAAAATTGCATGCTTCAATATGCATTCAAACAATATCAGTTCTTTCTATAGAGGGGGATAGTATGCTTCATTATTAGTCCTTTGGGATTGTCTTGGTTCATTGTATTGCTGAGAATAGCTAAGTCATTCACATTCTTCATTGAACAATATTGTTGTTACTGTGTACAATGTTGTCCTGGTTCTGTTCACTTCAGTATGCATCAGTTCATGTAAGTCTTTCCAGGTTTTTCTGAAATCATCTTGCTTGTCACTTTTTCTTTCTTTCTTTCTTTCCTTCTTTCTTTCCTTCTTTATTTTTTTCTTTCTTTCTTTTTTTTTTTGGAGCAAGGGAAGTAGGGCAATTTGGGTTAAGTGACTTGCCCAAGTTCACACAGCTAATTTTTTGTGTTAAGTGTCTGAGGCCTGATGCAAATCCAGGCCCTCCTGACTCCAGGGCCATCACTCTATTCACTGCACCACCTAGCATTCACTGCACCACCTAGCCGCCCCTTGCTTGTCATCTCTTAAAGGACAATAATATTCCATGACAATAATGTACCACAGCTTGTTTAGACATTCCCTAATTGATGGGCATCCCTTTGATTTTCAATTCTCCAACTCCATCAAAAAAAAAGGCTGGTGACATAACTTTTTAAAAACATTTATTACTATAATACAAACATCGTTATTTTTTAGATTTATGGTCTCAGCATTGATTTCCTTATGTCTCCATGACGTATCAACTTGACATGCTAACATATAACATTGTTTTTTTCTTTCTTTCTTTCCAACCAGAAAGAAAAAAATTTTTTTTTATTTCACATCATGGTACAACCTATGAACAATTTAAACTTAGCAGTTATTTCAAATGTTTTAGGTGATGAAAGATCTTTGCTTCTCTAGTTTCTCTAGAGAATGATAGAGTGGAAGAAAACCTGAACTTTGATAGAAGTCCTAGGGTCATATTCTCCTTCTGCAACTTATTGGCTATGGGACATTGGACAATTACTTTACATCTGGGTCTCATTGTCTCATCTTTAATGTTCTTTCTCTTTCTCAGTTCTATGAAACAAAATTTACATAAAATCCTCAAGATGATTCATTACAAAAGAAAGAACATGATTTTTTTTTTATTTTTGAACATCTATGCAGTAAGGAAGGCTTTGTACATGCCAGTCCCAAAACTTGCAATGATTTTAAGAACATCTCAGGTTAATTGCCCATTCTGATTGAAAAAGAAACCCTCAAGCACTTTCAAATTACCAAGGTTATTGGAAAACATTTAAAAAATTTTGTTTAAAAAATCTGTGCTCTCTTAGCTGTGCTCTCTCTTTTATTTTGTTTCATACAATAGTTTTAAGGCTTTCATTATAATTTTTTAAAATACATAGTGAAGAGACTCTTGATTGTTTACCACATTTTCCAAGATAGAAATGGTAAATTGGTGTTTGAGGGTCTGATAAAAAGAGATGTAGCATTTCTGCTACTGTTTACATTTGGGAAAGGGGGAAATTGTGTTTTTTTTCCTATTGTTTACAACTTGATTATATTGTCCTGAAAGAGGACAAGAGCAAAAAGAAAAATCAAAACCCTTCCCCTGTCTTCCCTTAATCCCCAGGGAAGTACCTTCTGACCCTTAAATAACCCAACATGGGTTTTCACATGTTCATCGATTTTACAGAACTCACTCAAACCTGCTAGAGCTGTTCAATGCTATACAGTGAGGAGTGAAGCCTTAGGGATCAGTCTGGCTATTCTTGGAATGCAGCTGAGAACCTCAGAGAAAAGATCAGGAAGGATAAAGATTCTTTACTCCAAAGGCCAAGAGGACTCATTATTGAAGTGAAAGCCACCATTAAATTAGGTATGAACCTATGATTCCATTGTGCGAACCCACATCCCATCATAGTTTACTATATATTTCATGTCTACACCCCAACATTTCATGTCTACACTTTCCTCTCCCCTGAGAGTGCCACCACCCTAGTGAAGGCCTTCATCCCCTCTTGCCTAGACTATGACAATAGCCTCCTAATTGGTTTGCTTGCTTCCAGTTTTTCTTTCCTGAATTTATTTTCCCACAGCTTTAAAGTTGAAATTCCTAAAGCCCGAGGAAAAACATATTATTATTGTCCTCAAGAATTTCCAGTGACTCTCTCCATTCCTGCTAGGGTAAAGTACAAACTCCTGGTTGACATTTAAAGCCCTTCACAGGGTTTAGGCCACTGGGGAGTAATTTCACATTACTGTCCTCTACTTGCTCTATGTTGCAGATAAAATTACCTACCTTTTTTTGTATGAATACTTTATGACATTATTTTATTTTTGGCTTTTTTTGGAGGTGGGAGGGCAAGGCAATTGGGGTTAAGTAACTTGCCCAATGTCACACAGCTAGTAGGTGTTAAGTGTCTGAGGCCACATTTGAACTCAGGTCCTTCTGACTCCAGAGCAGGTGCCCATTCACTGTGCCACTTAGCCACCCTTTTGTGACATTATTCAGTCTGTTTCCCATTCCTGGAATAATTGCCTCCTTTCATCAACATCTTGTAATCCATAGTTAACTTCAAGGCTTCAAGGTTCAGCTCAAGATTATTTCCTAAGGGAAATCATTCCTGAATCTCCCAATAGTTACTCTTTTTCTCTCTCTCTTTATAATTACTTTGCATTTGCTTCATGTTTATTTTGTTCTTAATTATCTTTTCACATGGCATTTTTCTCCAGTAAAATTAAAGTTATTTAGAGAATTTAAGTCATTTAGATTGGGAGATGGTACAGTGGATGTAGTGCTGGGCCTAAAGGCAGGAAGATCTAAATTCAAAACCAGTCTAATCCACTGACTAGCTCTGTGATGGGAAAGTCACTTAACTTCTGTCTGCCCCAGTCCCCTCAAACTTAAAATAGGGATAATAATGGTACCTACCTCAGAGCTGTGAGAATCAAATGAAAAAAATATTTGTAAAGTAATTAGAACAGTGTTTAGAGCACTGTGTTGATTGTCTTCCTTCTCTTTGAGAGTAGGGTTTTTCCTTCCTTCTTTCCTTCCTTCTTATTCCCTTCCTTCCTTCTTCTCCTCCTCCTCATCTTCCTCCTTCTCCTCTTGCTTCTTTTCCTCCTCCTCTCCTCTCCTCTCCTTCCCTACCCTGCCCTTCTCTCCCCTCTCCTTTCCTCTCACTCCCCACTCTCCCTTTTCTTTCTCTCATGATTTAATTACACAACCCAGGTATTTTTTTTTAATCTATGTAAGTGGTATGCATAGCCACACATTCTAAATTTCTCTTTCTTTATTGACTGATGTGTAGAGGTAGTCTAAAGTAATACCATATTGGTCTTAAAGTTAGGAGAATCTTTTCAAAAATCATTTCAACTCTCAGTGATTCATTAAAACTGAGGCATTATTGGTAAGTAATAATTAATGAATTACATCAAAAGCAGGAATCTGTGGGCTTAAAACAATTTAAGGAACAAATTTATTTTGGTTGAGTTATGAAGACTAGGATTCATGTCCTGCCTCTGGCAAATATTTGTATGACCCTTGGTAAGTCACTTAACTTCATATTCACACACACACACGCACACACACACACACACACACACACACACACACACACCCTACTCCAAACAATTTTCTAAGACTCTAATTAGTAGACAAGATGTTGATGTATGTCAGTGGAAGAACTTGTCACGCTGGGTGTCCCCAGCAACAATTGAAACCACACATATAGATTCTACCATTCTCTTCCATAAGGTGTTACTGTTTTCATACTGGTCACAAGTTATAAATTATTTTTGATACATATATGTACCCATTTGCTAACAACTTCCCAACTGAATTATTCTTGAGCTGCTAAGTGGGATTTCTGACAACTTATTTATTAACCAAAAGAAATGTACTAGAGAAAAACTTGAATATAGCCCATAAAATCTAAGAAATTGAACCTGACTCTGTTGTAAGTCAGTAAGCTCACAAGCATTTCTTAAGTGGAAATTATATTTCAGACACTGTACTAAGAGGTAAAGAAATAAAGAAACAATAAACAAACAAAAAACATAGTCACTACCCTGCTCAATGGAATGTACTTTCTACCCAGGGAGATATGAATTAGAGAGAGGGAAAGTGATCAAGAGGGAGATGTATGTGTGTATACACGTATACACACATAAACAGTATATGTTTATGTGTTGTATATATGTATGTGTGTATGTGTGTATGTCTCTGTATACATGCATGTATATGTATGAACATATAGAAGTCCCTGGGGGAAGGGACATAGATATGTATTTGTACAAATAAAGAAAGAAATAAAAAACAGTCTCTATGCTACTTAATAGAATGTACATTCAAACCAGGGAAATAGTATATGAATAAGTAGACAGATAGGGAGGGAGGGAGATAGATAGATAGATGTACATGTCAGGGTCCTCTCACCCTGACAACAGATCTGTCAGGGTCACTTTCCCTGACAACAACTCTGATGGCAGGGGCAGTTGGTTACTTACCTACTTACCTCAATTGAGAAGACTCCAGCCTGTTCTCTAGAACAGAAGAATCTCACGGCTCGGAAGTGCAAACAGAGGAAATTTATTGAGTCCTCTCCATGGGGAAGCCTTACAGCAAGATCTCAGGATGGGCCTCTCTCAGCCCCAAAACTCATATACCACACGTGATAAACAAAAGGGCCCAGTTTCAAGGAGCAAAATATGGCCAAATTTGGGGGTGAGAAGTTGCAGTTACAAGGGCTTCACCTGGCCCTAGGGTAAGAAGACGCTATCTGTAAAATCTGGTTTCCACACGCACAAAAATTTTAAGCACCACTGCACCCCACAGCGCTTGAGAGACCCGGAGAGTCCAGTGCTCCCCAAACTCTACATGACCAGGCTGTTCCAGGGCCTCAACTCTCCCCGTGCCTCATCATAACCACCTGCAACCTGCAAGTATTTCTTAACCCTCACATGTACATATGTATAGATAGATGGATAGATAGATAGATAGATAGATAGATAGATAGATAGATAGATAGATAGATAAACAGATATAACATATTTTATACATATATATATATATATATATGTATATATATGGAAGGGGGAAGGGACATAGATGTGCTTCTGTCCATATAAATTAACAAAAAAGCATAATCTCTATCCTACTCAATAAAACATACATTCAAACTAGGGATACAACTTATGAATAAATAGGTGGATAGACAGACAGACAGACTGGCTGGCTGACTGACTGACTGACTGACTGACTGACTGATTAGGTAGGTAGGTAGGTAGATAGATATCATGGATGGTAGATAAATAGATAGATAGAAAGATAGATACATATATAGAAAAACAAATAGATGATAGACAGACAGACAGACAGACAGATAGATAGATAGATAGATAGATTGATAGATAGATAGATTGATAGATAGATGTGTGTATATATAATACATGTATGTATATGTATCTACATACACATATATAGAAGAGGAGGGGAAGGGGACATAGATTGTATGGATAGATAGATTGATATGACATGATTTTGATATGATATGGTTTTGGTATGATATTATTATGATATGAGCAAAAAATAGATGGGAAATAGTGTCAGACAGTAAGGCATTAGCAGCTGGGATTACTGGAGAAATCACTGGTGCCAAAGATGGTACTGGATCTGAGTCTTAAAGTTAAAAAAAGGAAGTGAAGTGGCAAGTGTGAGAAATTCAAGCATTCCAGGCATGGGAGGCAGCCCATGCAAAGGCATAGAGATAAAAAAGGAATGTCATGAGTAGAAAAAGCAAGAAAAATCAGTGTGGCTAGAACCTAGAGTTTATGAAAAGGAACAAAGTACTCAGAAGAATTGAAAGGTAGAAAGGGATTCTATCATAAAGAAGTTTCAAAGTTGTGCAGGGTTTATATTTGATCCTGAAAGTAAAACAGAGCCACTAGAAGTTACTGTATGGAGAGGGATAATGGAAGAGACATCATGACACAAGCTTTCAACAAAATGCTTTGGCAGCTGAGTAAAGGATGGATTGGGTTGGAGAGAGCTGAGGCAGAAAGACAAGAAGCAAACTTTATAGCCAAAGGAAGTGGTGATAAAGACCTAAACCAAGCTGCTATGCAAGCAAAAAAGGCACATATATGAGATGTTGTAATGATAAAAATGACAAGATTTGACTACAGGCTGGATATATGGGATGAGAGCTAGCAATCAAAGATTGCTGAGAATGTGGACCTGACTCTCTCAGAATCGTCAAGCCAAAAAGCATTTATCAAGTACCTGATACGTGCCAGGTACTGTGCTAAACACATTTGCGATGAATGCAAACAGAAAAGAAAGATAGGCACTGCTCTCAAGGAGAAGAAATTCTATGGAGAGAAGACAACACAACAAAGGAAGCTGAAAAACAGGGAGGGGAGGCTGGCAGTGGATCCATCCAGGGGCATGGTGATGATGTCCAGAAAGTCAACAGAAGAGAAAGGACAAGTGTTAAGGATGAGAGGCCAGGGTCATTCCTCAAAATTGAGGTTCTGGGAAGTACTCAACATTGGTATAACAGGGCTAAAGGGGTCAAATTATTTTTCCAAATAAAAGACCACAGAGGATGAAATTCCACATTATGAAGGAACCTGGGGATGTGAAAACTTCCAGGGTAGGAAAGCAGTGGATGCATGGGAGGATAGTGGCACCCTTAGCATTAACAGGGACATTAAGAAGAAAGTAAGGCTTATGAGAAATATAATAAGTTCTGTTTTAAACAAGTGAATTGGAAATACCTATATGACAATCCAATTTGGAGTGTCTAAAAAGGTATTTGGTGATGGAAGTTCCTGGTTGGGGAAGAGAAGTGATGGATACAGACATCTGGAAATCAACTGCATAGAAATGCTGATTAAACTCAAAAGGACTGGTGAGATCAACAAGTTTGATAGTATTGAGCAAAAACAGAGAGTTTGGGGAGACATTCACACTTAAGGGGCCTGACATGGGTGAAGAACCAACAAAAGAAACTGTCAAAGAATACAAGTAAGAGGAGAACAAGAATTCTAGAGAGAAGAGCACATCCAGAAAAAAGTTATCATCGGTATTGTAGACGACAGAGTTTTTAATAAAAAATGATGACTGAGAAAAGACCACTTGATTTGGCAATTAAGAAATCACTGGTAATTTTGGAGAAACAAATTTAGTTTAATGATGGGGATAAAAGTTATATTTCAAAGAGTTTAAAAAAGAATGAGAGGAGATTAAATGGTGATACCAGTATACCTGACTCTTAAGGAGTTTTAGCCATGAAAAGAGAGATTAAGAATATTTGCTGGATTGGCTAGGTGGCACAGTGAATAGAGCACCAGCCGTAGAGTCAGGAGGACCTGAGTTCAAATCTAGCCTCAGACACTTAATACTTACTAGCCATGTGACCTTGGGCAAGTCACTTAACTCCAATTGCCCTGCCCTCACACCTCAAAAAAAAAATATTTGCTCAATGGAAGACCAAGTAATTGTTGTTTTGTTTTTTGTTTGTCATATGGCAAAGATATGGACTTTTTGTACAGTTGAGGAGGAAGAAGATAAGGAGAAACGGAAGATTGGCAGAGGGTATTAATAGAGGCAATCTGCTGGATAAGTGGGAAGAGTTGAGATCAAGAGCTACTTCTTCAGCTATGACTGGATGAAGGAGGAGATAATGGGGAAAGATTTAAGTGATGTGAAATGATGAGGAAGGGGAAGAGGGATGTCATCCGGTAAATTATGCCCTTAAAGCTTAATTCTAGTGTTTATTTTTCTAAATGTATGGTGGTGAAAATATATGTATCTTCCTCACCGGGCTGTTGTGAGAAAGTTATCTCCTAAATCTTATAATAATACAATCCATTTTTATATAACACTTTGTCTTTACAAAATGATAAATGTTATTTCATATTATCTTCCCCCCAAAATCCTGAGAGATAAATGTTATTAGTATTATTCTCATTTCATATAAAGGAAAAGAAAGACTCAGAGGAGGGAAAAATTTCTCAGAGGCCATACAACTAGTTACTGCCTGGGGTACAATTCAAACTCAGATCTTCTTGATTTTCAGATGATAATGTTAGTTATTATTATAATTATTCAAATTTTTAGGTTGGAATCAATATCATTGGCTCACCATGAAGACAAAGAAGATAAACAAGGTTCAACAGTTTCTGAAATCAAGAGCGTGGAACCGGTATTTGTAATTGCAAATGAAAACACAATACTTCAAAGGGACTGGTTTTCACCAACATGACTAATTTATCCAACAAACACAACTCATATATATTAACCCTTTTGCAACCTAGTTTGTGGTTTTCAAGTATTTCTGTCACTAAATAAGACACCATATCATAACTAACCTGGTAATGATTCTTTCTAAGTTAAACTAGGTTGATCTTCAGATGACAGATATCCAATCTATAAGCATATCTTTAATTGAAGTTTTTATAATTAGGAGATGGCAGAATTTGTGTTCCATTGAAATATCTTTTGAAGAGTCAATGTCACCTCCACGTCACAACAAAGTCCCATAATGGTACTAAATTGAGTTTATGGAAATGTAAAAAATTAGGAGTGATTATTGTTAAAAGGTATTATACTAAAGTATTTTGTTCTCTCTGATCACCACAATCTATCTCCATAGCCTTATGGTTTGGCAGGAATAATGAAAACCAAAACAGACAAATAAAAACAAATTACCCATAGTTAAGAAAGCTATGGTCTAGCCTCACCTCCAAGTCTTATGCATGATGAAAGCAAGACAGAATAACATTAAGTAACTTGTTCAGGGTCACATAGGCTGTAACTGGATGAAAGATTTGAACTCATGTATTTCCTGATTCCAAATCCAACACTATATCTGCTGTATCATTTAGCTGCCTGACAATGTCAGAGATGTGAGGAATTCCCTAAAGAATGTTTAATTTGAAAGTCTCTTCATTTGAAAGCCTCTCACATGAATTACCTATGTCCTATACATACATAAATACAAAATTCCACACTTCAAGAAAATATGATTTCATTTTTATCAATGGGAATACTCATCCACAAAAGGTCACAACTCCTTTTATCAGCAGGCACCCTAGAATACCCAGCATGGCTGCTAGCACAGGTTCTTTGATCTGCTTTTCTAAAGCAAAGCAACTCAAAATGGGTTAACAATCTTACTTTAATCAATCAAATGTATATCATTTACTTAGTTCAGAGGGAAAAGTCAACACCCTGAACTTCAGAGAATACAAACAGAAGTTACAAGCAAACAGAGTAACAGATCAGCAGAGAGGGCTTCCAGTCGTCTGACCATTGCATCCATCTTCTAGTTAGTTACCAGAGAAGGAAGCACCTACATCTAGGTTTTCACAGCTGGGGAGGGGAG
>CM053597.1:185627172-185642251 GCA_028646575.1 Pseudocheirus occidentalis
TCATCCGAGGGGATCCAGTGAATATGAGAAACAACTCCAAGTCAAGCTGAAACAAAATTTTACTTGTATACTGTGTACTGACTGAGAAATTGTAAATTTACTGGTGACCTAAGGGTGGAGGATGGAGTGTTTATTTGCTTTTTTTTGGGAGGGCAGTTGGGGTAAAGTTACTTGCCCAAGGTCACATGGCTAGTTTTTTTTTGTGTGTGTGTGTTAAGTGTCTGAGGCCGGATTTGAACTCAGGTACTCCTGACTCCAGGGCCGGTGCTCTATTCACTGCACCACCTAGCCACCCCCGAGTGTTTATTTTCTGATGATTGAATAGTGAATGATGAAAGATGATTGATTGATTGAGGTGATATAGTGATTGACTAAATGTGACTGATGACTGAATTAGTGACTGATTAGTGACAGATGACTGAATAAGTGACTGAGTTAACTTGGTGTGCCCCATGAGTGGAGAATTTTGACTATTGAACTTTGTGTTCCTTGAGGAGGCAAACCTCCTTAAGGATGATTGAATGATTGCGTTATTAAATTATTGTTCTTTGTTGAAAATTTAGTGACCACTGGGGTGGAAAATATATGGCCATTTTTTGTGATAAGTTGTTGTGAATGCTATACCTTGATTTTCTGTGTTACATTGAAATATGTGAATGCTGTACTTTGATTTACTATGAATGTTTTGCTTTGATTTGTTATCAAATAGATATAGAATGAATAGAGTGTTCACTATACTGTGTAAACACAACCTTAAAAGCTGTTCACAGTAGCATTCTTCTGAAAAGCTGCCAGTGTTTGGCTTTACACAGGGCAAAGGAGACAGAGAATAGAATAAATGGGTTGGCATAAGATGGAGGGAAATACAATTAGCAATAGTAAATGAAAAAAATGAAGCAAGTTTCTCTGATAAAGGTCTCATTTCTCAAACATATGAAGAAATGAGTGAAATTTATAAAAATAACAGTCATTCTCCAGTTGATGAATGATCAGAAGATATGATCAGTATTCAGATGAAGTACTCAAAGGTTGCTATAGCAATATGAAAAAAATGCTCTAACTCACTATTGATTATAAAAATGTAAATTAAAACAATTCTGAGGTACTATCTCATGCCTATTAGATTCACTAAAAGAACAGAAAAGGTAAATGACAAATATTGGAGGGATCTGGGGAAAAATGAGGCTTTAATGCACTATTGGTGGAGTTGTGAATTGATTCAACCATTTGGTAGAGTAATTTGGAACTATGCCCAAAGGACTATAAAACCATTCATACATTTTGACCTAGCAATACCATTATTAGGTCTGTATTCCAAAAGAGATAAAAAAGAAAAAAGGAAAAGGACATATATGTGGAAAAAATATTTTAGCAGCTCTTTTCTGGGGGTAAAGAATTCAAAGTTGAGGGATACCCATCAAATGGGCAATAACTGAACAAGCTGTGCTATGTGATTTTGATGGAATACTATTATACTATAAGAAATAATGAGCAGGATGCTCTCAGAAAAGCCTGGGATGACTTACATGAATTGAGGCAAAGTGAAATGTACTGTGTACAAAGTAATGATAATACTGTAAGATGATCATCCATGAATGACTTAGCTATTTTCACCAATACAATGATTCAAAAGAGCTCTTAAAGACTTATGAGGAAAAATGCTATCAATCCCCAGAGAAAGAACTGTTGTTCTGAATACAGATTGAAGCATACTTTTTAAAACTTTATTTTATTTACACTCATTTTCTTGATTTTTTTCTTGTCTGTTTTCTTTTGCAACACGACGTATGAATATGTTTTGCATGACTACACATGTATAGCTTATATGAAATTGCTTGCCTTCTCAATGGGGAAAGGGACAAGGTGGAAAGAGAGAAAGGTAGAGAATTTGGAACTCAAAGTTTTAAAAATGAATGTTAAAAACATTTTGACATGTGACTGGGGAAAAATAAAATACTAAATAAAAGTGTTGTGTTTTTTTTTAAAGAATTTCCTGGGCTCACTAAGTTTTTAAAGGTCTTTCCCTTTTAAAGGTCACATAGCCAGTAAGTATCAGGAGGACTCAAACTCAGGTCTTTATGAATCCTAGGTTAGCTTTCCATCTAGTTGCCCATGCTACCTCTCTATATTTATTAGTAGCAATTAATCACCCAGTTTTGAGTGTTTACTATGTGCCAAGCACAGAGACAAGTGCTGGGGACACAACAAAAAAAGCATCTATAGATATATGGTTTAAATTTGATGCTTACAACATCATGGAGAAAGGGTAAATGTCATTATTCTCATATAATAGATGAAGAAATTGAGATACAGAGCAGAATATAATAACAAAAACATTGGCTCAAAAATCTGTGGAGCTGTGCTCAAATCCTTCCTTTGACATTTACTGCTTATGTGATTCTGACAAAGCCACTCAGTGGTCTTGGGTCTCAGTTTCTTAATCTGTAAAATGATGTAGTTGGACTCCATGGAACTCTGAGGTTCCCCCCAATTCTAGATCTATCACTCTATGGATATCACTCTATGAAGCACAGAGCCAGTAACCCACATGTCTCTTGATTTCAGATCTGTAGATGTTTTCTTGTTGCTCCAAGTGTTCAGGTCCAACCTTGACTGAAGCCAGGACTATCACTGTTTTTTTAGCCCCATGAAAAGAGCCAAACTTCTTGGAGTGGTCTTTATCCTCTGACCTTAGCTGCCTTCCATTTCTTTAAGGGTCAGTGACTTAAACGGATTGACAGGTGTGAAGGGCAATGCAGCAGGAACACAAACACAATTCATGTCTCTCCTGCTCAGTTGGACCAGCTGCCATGTGATGTCCCTTCCAACTGTCTGACTCTGTGTTTCCTTTGTAAACAGATGGCTATGTAAATACAGCAGTGCTACTTACTCCTTAATGCTTAAGCTTCATTTCTAATTCAACAAAGAATAGTAATTGCTGACATTGATATAATAGCTTAAGGTTTGCAGAGCCTGCATCCTTTTAAGCTTGTCTCATCTTCACAAAAACCCAGTGAGCGATGAATTGTGAATTTTTATTTTCAACCTCATTTTGCCATTGAGGAAACGTAGGTTGTCATAAGTTCATTCGATGCTGTATGGCTTAGTGGATAAGGCACTGGATGTGGAGGTAAGAAGACCTGAACTCAAATCCTGCTACAGACATTAGCTATATGGTCCCACAAAAGTCATTCAACAATCTGTGCCTCAGTTTTCTCATCTGTAAAACTGATGTGTGTTTGTGACTAGAATCAATGACTTCTAAAGTCTCTTCTAGATCTGAATTTTTTATCTTAATAACTGTGAGATTTGTCCATGACCATGAAAAGAAAGATTCAAACCCAAGACACCAATTTAGTGGGTTTTCAACTGTATCATATTGTTTACTATATACAGAGCATTCTGCTAGGCTATTTGAAAGAAATAAAAGCATTTTCTTCTAGGGAAGAATAGTGGCTCTGGAATCAGAAGAACTGGAATAGAGTCATTCCTCTGTTCCTATCTGTGTTACCTTGAGTAAGTCACTTATCTTCCCCAAACCTCAGTTTCCTTATCTGTTAAACATAAAGGCTAGATTAAGTGGTCTCAGGTTCCTTCTCACTATGAGTTCACAGTCCTGTGACATAACCACCGCCTTCATGGAGTTTACAGTTTGGTTGGCAAATAGGGAACATTATTGTCAGAACTAAAGTCTATCTCCTTTGCAAAACTCTGTCAAAAAGTTGGCTTTCTTTTCTTGAAATCATAATAGTCCTAGAAGGTATGATATGTGTCATCCTAGATAGGACATCTATACAAAAGGTTAGAATGTAAAATAGAACATGTATATGTAAAAAGATAAGAATAAATAAATCTCAAGATTAAAGTAGCAAGAGGAACGATCAGGAAATAATACCATCTATATGGAAATATCTTCAGCCCTGCAGCTCTCCATTCTCAAGGAAAAAAAAGTTAATTTATCTTTGAAAATATTTTTTTTCTCTGCATAGCAACAAGTGTTTCTTAACAAGATGACTGAGTTGGTAGTTTCAATGATCACAGTATGCAGCCATATGAGCTGTTATGATCATTGAGAACTGAAGCTGAAAAAAAATATTGGCCAGCTACAAGGAATCATCTTATTGACGTTTGTCAAAAGTAACTAAACGATTTAGAGTTGAGGCTGAGTCCAATTACAACCAGTTGGAGACTTTCTCTTTAAAGAATGTTGTTTGAAGCGGCCTCACTTAGAATGATTTCCTTGAATTCTAAATGGTCTGTGTTCCCTATTTATAACCAATCAGTGTTACCTTCCTGAAACCTTGCCATGGTGTAGCTAAATGTTACCACTACTAGTTCTCATTTGTACTGTGTTCATGTCACAAAAACAATAGCTATAAATGTGTATCCATAAGTATATATAAATATGTATATGCATCTATGTTTATATAAACATAATTTACTATATACATATATATGTGTGTTTGTACATATGCATACACACAATATAGGTTGTGTGAATTTTTGCAAATAGCACCATAGGATTTAAAACTAAGAAACCTTGGCAGCCATCTAAGAAATATCCACAATTTTTTTCTTTCTTTTTTTTAAATTAAAAAAAAAACATTTATTTTGAATTTGAGAAATTAAACAATGATCTTAGAAAAAACTTGGATAGATGTACACAAAATAATGAAGATCAAAATGAGCAGAACCAAGAGAATGTTGTATACAAGAACAGCAAACCCTTCATTTTTCAGATGAAAGAACTGAGGCACATCAAGCTGGAATGTGTTACCTAAAGCAACACATGCAGTTAGTTAGAACCAAGAGCCAGTATTTGAATCCAGGGTTTCTGATTCAAAGTGCTGGATTTTAGCATCTTTTTCTCCCTCTAATCCAAGCTGTCTGTCACAATCTGCCTCCTGATAGAATCACAGAATCTTTGAATTGGAAACTTCCCTTTTAAAAGTGATGGAAGTGTACTGCATTTGTATTCAGAGGAACTGGTTGTGATTCCAAGGTCTGCAGCTTCTCTCCTGTGTGTGAGACTTAATCTTCTGCAGTCTCAGTATCCTCATGTGGAAAATGAAAGACTTGGATTAAATGGCTGCCAACGAAACTTTGAACCCCGGGTCTATGATCCATAACAAGTGGTCATGTAACCTAGGAAGGAGGAAGGAAGGAAACACATTTATTTAGTGCTTACTATAGATCAGTCAGAATATTAAGTACTTGACAAATAATATCTCATTTGGTCCTCACACCAGTTCTGTGAGATTGGTGCTGCTATTATCTACATATTACAGATAAGGAAACTAAGGCAGACAGAGGTTAAGTGATCTGCCCAGGATTGCATTGTTAGTAAGTATCTTAGGTCAAATTTGAACTCAGGTCTTCCTGAGTCCAAATGAAACACTTTATTCACTATGCCTAGTTGCCTACCATGGAAAAATTCTAATTAGGGGAAACACACTAAGTTCCAAGGCTACCTTTGGACTGTTGGGATGTTTTTATTTATAGCACCTCTAACTATACATCTTTGTAAATCCTGTTAATTTCATTTAATTCTTCCCAGGAAGAATAAATCTATTCTCTTTCCCACATGATGTTATTTTATATATTTGAAAATAGCTATTGAGCCCTAAAGTCTTCTAATTTGTAGTCTACATTCCTAGCACCTTTGAGTTTTCCCTCCATTTCCTCTTCCTTCTCCTCTTCCTCCTTTGCCTCCATCATCACCACCTCCTCCACCTCCTCCTCTTCTTCCTCTTCCTCCTCCTTTTCTTCCTCCTCCTCTTCCTCCTCCTTTTCTTCCTCCTCCTCCTTCCTCCTCCTTTTCTTCCTCCTCCTTTTCTTCCTTTTCTTCCTTCTCTTCCTTTTCTTTCTCCTCTTTACCTACAAGGTCTTATGACTCCTTAATATATTAATTGCCTTCATCAAGATGAATCATAATTACAGAGTTAGAGAGTTGGAAAGGATCTAATTCAGGTTGTACATGGAAGAAATCTTTACTATGACACATAGCACATAGCAAGTCACATTGTCTCTACTCAAAGAACTCCAAGGGAAGGAACTCACTAGCTCATGAAACAGCCCATTTCATTTTTGGAAAATTTTTGGAACCTACCATACCTAGAACTGAACACAAGCCTCAGGTTATGTATGATTGGGTCATAGTGTAGTCACACCATCTCCTTTCCTGGTCTTGCACAGCATTTGTCTCTTAATTCAAGCTAAAGTTACACTCATTCTTTGGTTTCCATTTCATATTGTAGACTGGTTCTGAGCTTGCAGACCCCAAGAGTCTCCAGATCCTTTTCCATTAGAACTATTGTTTAGCCATGCCTCTCCCACCAAGAACATGGAAATCTGAATAACTAGGATGTCTTTATAATCCTTGATTATCTTTTGTGACATCTATGTTTTTACCATGATGATCATTGACCCAATTTATTTAGCTACTATGTGACAAAATATTGTTATCTCTCAGACATTGGAGGAGAATGTTTAAAATTGGAACTGTCCCAGAGTGTCTGGTACATATGGTTTGTGTATGAATTATAAGCTCCTGGGAGCAGCTGTTCCACTCAACCAATTCTCTGACACATGATCTTGCCAAAGACTCTTGGACATTCTCTAGTGGGCTCATCTTGGTTCTCCATATTGTTGGCAAGAAAATGAGCATTTTCCTTTTGATAGTTCTTGTCATTAAAAAGACAACAGTCTGCTGGAGTTGCAAATGTTTCAGGTCAGAAAAATAGTGAATTTATAGTAGAATTAGGCCCCTCTTTCTTTACCTCATAGTAGATAATAAATGATGATGATAGTTGACCAATACCTACTTTCCCCAAAATTGTTATTAATAGGGATTAGAGGTAGGGATAGAGATAGGCTGAAATCAGATGATTTCAATGGTATTAGGAAATTGTGGGTGAATAAACTCCTACCAATGTAAACTGCCACCTTCTCTGCAATTTATACTCCTAAAGAGCTGCCTAGAGCACTGAAAATTTAAGTGACTTACACAAGTTCACGCAGGAAGTTTATGTTAGAGATAGGACTTGAACCCAGGTCTTCCTGATTCCAAGGTCGGCTCTTTATTAACTACACCAAGCTACCACTTATTACATCATTGTTCTCAAGAAATACATTTTTTTCTAACTGAAATCCAGGTAACATTGTCAAATGAGATGAAATATTGAAGTTCACCATTGAATGGTGAAGGTTAATAAGAACCCAAAATTGGAACTGAATGGAAGGTCTTGGCATGTGACAGATGTTTGATAAATGCTCTGTGCTTACTGGCTCCTATCTAGGTTCTGACCCTTATTAGCTATGTGATCTTGGACTAGCCATTTCTCCTTTCCTGACTTCATTTTCTTTGTCTATAAAATGGTGGAATTGGCTTGGGCAATCTCTAGGGTCCCTTATGGCTTTTAAACTTCTCCTATAGTTCCTGGAAGGAGGTTTTGCCTTATAGATGGGTCAGTCCAGCTCCCAACTGCAGACTCTGATGATGGACAAAGGCAGTCCTCTTGGCAGAAATGCCTGGCCATTTGTATTTACATTCTTATGACATTGTTTGGCCTTGATAACAGACCAAGATTCAGGAAAATTTGCCATCTCAGGGTGAAATTATCTAATGTCTATCCTGAAACCGATGTATTTGGGTGGAGGAAGTTACATAAACAGAGATAACCGCTTAGTGTAAAGGAAGGAAGGGACTGACTATGCTCTGAAGGATTAGATATTTCTCTCAAATCATTTTGCACAATTGGAAATTGTGTAAGTTCTTTTAATTGTAGAATTTATGTGCTGTTTATTTTCATGAAAAAAACAACAGAAAATCCCTAACAACCCATTCAGTAAAAGGAATTCAGGAACTAATCATTCAGCTGAATTTTCATTTACTTAAAACAACATAAGAAGAAGTATCAGCTAGGATGGTTAAAATATGTTCAGACATCTGTCATGAGTGGATTATGTCATTTCCCCCTCTTTGTTTCTATTATCTGTTCTATTAACAGGCAATAAAACTGACAATGGGGATTTTTGTTGTTAGACGACAAATAGAAGGTTTAAAGGAGAAACCCTAGTTTCCAAGCACTTAGTGTGTGTAAACGGAAGGGAATTGTAGCAAAATGTTCTGGTTCTTTATCTCAATTTTTTTTTGCTTGCAAATCTTAGAGCAGAGATAAAAATGGAACCAAAGGGTGAAAAATGAGAGATTAATTTAAGATTAATTTATTTTAATTAAAGGTGCCTTACAGTATTTATAGGTGGTAGCTTTATCCATTTCCATGTACTTGAAGATTTTTGAAAAGTTATCCTATCAGCTACAACAGAGGAGACAGGTGATCAGTGAAATGGCCCGAGTTTATGTCTACTTCTAGTTCTGTGGATCAAGTTCATCAGTTTCTTAGTGGTCCTAAAAAGACGCTGGGGGTAATTATGAGTGGTTACATTGGCAAACAATAATGTAAGTATGCATGCACACATGCACACACATATGTAAGTAGCAGGTGTGCATGCATACATGTTTAGTGTATGCGTGTCATTGTGCATGCATGCATGTGCTCACATGTATAGTGTCTGTATGCATATGAACACACACACAAACACAACACGTGTTATACGTGTGTATACAACACACATATATGTATGCACACATATATATATATACACATACATACGTACCCACACACATGCACATACACAAAGGATGAATGCTCTCAAATCATCATCATTCATTGCGAATCTATTAACATTAATGCTAGCGTGAGAAACAGCTGTACCTTAAGCAGGAGAACTTGCTGGATGAGGTAGAATCTCCTAGGTGCTTACTAAAATTTTATCTCAGTGTGAATTCAGGAAACCAAAACACAACAAAACTGTTTAAAGTAATTGTTAACTAAATAACCAAGCATTTAGAGGAAACTGTCCAAGAGAAGCTCACTTGGAACACTGCTTTTGCATTTCCAAACATTAGTCAACCAAGTGGGATGTAAATTTCTGGGAGGTTTGAGGGTAGACCTTGCAAAGGTAATAGTAAGATTCTTTTGACTCATTTTCCCTATTGTGGGACACTGTACCATCCCATGACTCCCCAGTCAGCTTATCCCCCTTTGCTACAGTGGCTTTCTCATTCTGTCAGTGCCTCATCTGCTCTCATACTTCCTTCTCCTCTTCAGTTGAGGAAATACTCACACCAGTCAATTTCACTTCGAATCACTTCTACCACTTGTGTCTACTACCCTTTCCCAAATTTTCAACTTCCTTTTAAGTATTGTCTTCCTTCAGTAGAATGCAAGATTTTTGAGGGCAGACAATGTCTGTTTGTATCTGTTTTCTTATTCCTTTGTATTCCTATTGAAAGAAATTATTATTACTATTACTAATGGTATGGAGACATCCAGAGTTGCCCCCTTTTTTCTAAAGTCCTGATTTTAAAAGTTCAGTCTCTTGAAGGACATTACTGACAATGAAATTGGACTACCTTTCTTGTTCAGACCCCACCTAGTGGGGAAGCCATTGTGCTCTACTTACTTTTGGGTAGCAATAAATTTTTTGAATAGATTGTCCAACTCTCTGGGTAGCTTAAGAAATAAATGTCATAATCAAAGTTCAGGTCTAGACCCTCTTTGTAATATTCACTCTCTCCTTTATTGTTAACCAATCAGAGTTTATTGTTACCCTCAAGAACACTCCTCTTCCAATGATCATATAAAACCGTGAGCCATCTGCCATGGTTGTCTTTTGTCTAAGAGAGAGATGGCCAGATGATCATCCTTTATTAATAAACATGCTGGCATTGTTAATAACATGGTTAAATTACCCAGAAATTACGTCTCTCAGAACTTTTTAAATGCCATCAAATAAGCACTTAGGGCTCTATCTCTGTCATCTATCTATCTGTCTGTCTATCTATCTATCTATCTATCTATCTATCTCTTATTCTCTTATAAGCAGGGACATCTCTCCTATTGGATTCCAAGTGTGAATATGATAATCTTTAAATAATATAGAATTCTAGTTCATGAATTGACTATGCCAAAAGTATTTGTGACAATTACCTGAACTCAAACAGAGCTTAGGGATCTTTGTTCTGTAGAGCTGAAAATAGGTCACTCTGTGACTTTCAGGTTCAGGCTTGATAGAACAATTTTGATGGTTTTATAACAATGTGCCTTCTCTTCCTTTCATAGTAAATTCCTCTGACTATGGTGGGAGAACCACAAATGTTTTATGATGAATCTTATTATTGCTATCATCAGGCATCCTTGAGTTCACAATGGTGGGATACAAGGAGAAAGAAACCCTGCTACTCTTCTTCTATTACCAGAGGAAGCAATTCTTCATAACTATTCCACCCTTATTATATTTTCTTTAAGCTTTCATAAATCATTTGCTCCCACCTACAGTGTTCTTTGAATTCTAAATCTCCCTTGTGTCACCAGATGACCCAACAAATGAAGAGACTAGAAGAGACCTTTGACAAGAGATTCCTTTGTCTTGTACAAAAGGAAGGATTGAAGAGAATGAACAAGACTGATTCCATCTTGAAGTAACCTTGACAATTAGAATTTGTATGACAATCACATTGTTATGGAATTACAAGGACAGTTACCAAGACAGAGGCAAAGTATTTTAGAATGTAAAACACAGATGTTACAGTTTGAAAATATAAAGAAACAGCAAAATGTTATAACATCCTTGATATTTTCTCACAATTACTAAATCCACGTCTCCTATAAACCTACAACAATATAAAGCTAGACAATGTAGAAGTGTCACCACTTGTTTAAAAAAAATAAAAATCTCTTGATATGTTACTTTTGTTCTATTTAATGATTTTTTAATCCAACTAATTTCATATGGAGGATGAAAAAGAGTGAAAAGCTAAAGAAGACATCAAAATTGTGGGCCAGGGGGGTTGGAATGATAATAGTGCCTTATAATATATAAATAGGAAACATAAGGAGTAGAGTGAGTTTTAGGTAAAAGATAATGAATTCTTTCCAGTTGTGAGATGCACAACATACTTGGTGATGTGGAGTAAAGGTTAGGCTAGAAGAATATGTTAGAATTGTCTTCATATAGATCATAATTATAATAAAAGATGACTATATCCTCCTGAAAGAAGTTACAGACGGTAAAGAGAAGAGGTCTCAGGACAGAGCCTTGGAAAACATACATGACTATAAATTAGGCCATGGATGACGACCCACCAAAGGATACTGAGGAAAGACCAAATTGGTAGTAGGATCATTGAGAACAGTATGACAAAATCCTGGAGAAGAAAGCATATTGAGGAAGAGAGAGTGGTCATTGGAGAACCATGTGTGCTCCAGAGAGCTTCAGAGCTTTAAAATATTCCAGAGAGGGCACAAATATTACGACTGAGAAAATGTCTAACATATTTCCCAATTAAGAGATGACTAGTGACTTTGGAGAGGACAGTTTCCATTGAATGATGATGTCAAAAGCTAGACTATTTGATTGAAAAGTTTTGGCATCAGCATTAGTTAGAGTTCAGGTCTTTTGGCTGCATGTAAAATGTTTCCCATTTTGCCTTCATATGCCCTGACACTACAAAGTTATCAACTATATGATGAATAATGCGACGTATCCATTTCAGACACTTGTGTATCCATCTTCCAATCTGGTTTACTATAAACCTACCCATTCTTATTCTTATATTTCTACCTCATACGTAAATGTTAGACCTTCGTGATACTTTGAATCAACTTCTTGGCATGGGTCCAGGCTAATCCTGGGTCCAGATTCCATTTGCCCTCTATTCCCATGATCCCACTAAATTATTCATATGTGGCAGAGA
Source organism: Pseudocheirus occidentalis (assembly GCA_028646575.1). Lineage (NCBI taxonomy): Eukaryota > Metazoa > Chordata > Mammalia > Diprotodontia > Pseudocheiridae > Pseudocheirus > Pseudocheirus occidentalis. The sequence continues at coordinate 185,638,994 of CM053597.1, forward strand.
ACCCATAAAAAGGTCAGTCATGCTAGTATTTTCCCTCAGCTTTGGCGCATCGTTTTTTTTTCCCCCTTGAAAGAGAAGAATCAGGTTTAATATTTCAAAAGCACTTTAATAGTTGGTCCCTGATTTGTAGTCATTCACTAGTTAGCCTTCAAACCTCCCCTGAGGGTGGCCGATAAGCATTATTATCTCCTTTAGAGTCTGTTGAGAGATGCTGAAAAGCAGAGAGGTAAGGTGAGCTGCCATATATCTCCCAGCAGAACTGGAGCAGATGAGAAGGAGGTTAGCTCAAATCAGCAGCTTCTTATCCCCTAGGCCAGTAAACTGCATTTCCTGGCCAAGAATTCAGCAGAATAGAACTGAGAGCAATTTTTTTTTCTTTTTTGCCACTGTGAATAACATCTTCTTAACATGCAATGTAGCTGCTTTTAGGAGCAAATGGAAAATATGTAAGAAACCTTTTCAGATTGATAAATATTGTTTACATCTTTTCATTCCTGGTTCTCAAATACAACCGTATTAGGGGTTATGTGCCCCAATTTTTATTTAAAGTGGGATTTTTGGCAATTTATTTCATTTTGCTCTCCTTTGCAAAGTGCTATAGGCTCAGTAGGAGCTTAATAAATGATAATTGCCTTATGTGGAGCATATTTATAATCGGGCAAAATGTGGCAGCCCATGTTTTCACTCCTCATAAAGAAATATGCCATTATCTCCCACCAAATGTTTTCTTCCTTTTCTTCCTTCCAGCACTTTAGACAGATTGGGCCTACAAATATTTTCCTATTGACCCAGCCTTTAATTTTATTATTAGCTTGGACCTGGAATTTATTTAATCAGTGTAGGGAGCTGCGGAATAAAATCCTTATAGCAATGCAGAGCAGTTATGGTTCTCTAGCTGACAGAGCAGGAGTTCTTAATCTGGGGTCCATCAATTTGTTTTTACAAAATACTTCAATAACGCAATTTTAATATAAATGGGTTCTTTTGTAATCCTATATATCATATTTTATTCATTTAAAAATATTACAGGGAGAAAGGGTCCATGGGCTTTACCAGACTTCCAAAGGGGCCCATCTGGGACACAAAAAGAGTCAAGAATCCCTTCTTTGAACATCCTATGATTTCATATGGTTGTTTTTCTTAGGTCAGAGCTAAGGGAAGCTGCTGTTGTGTCCTCTAAATGTTTGTCTTTCTGTTCTCTGAATAATGATAGCATCATATTCTTTATTGTAGCCCAATGCAAGGCACCTGCAATTAGGAAATTTTGTAGCCCAGGCTAAGCACCAAAGACTTCAATGAGGATCCATTGTATGAAGCATACCTTCAGTTGGCAGGGGAAGGGAAGCAAGGGTAAGGGAACTTGTCCCTATGGGGGCAAGGCAAAAAGCCTGGAATGGGAGTATAAGGCTATTTCTAGGAACTGGGCATGGCATAGGGGAGAGATGGAATGCAATCCAGTCAACCAGGGTGTAGTTTTCTCTTTTAACTCGTAGTGTGGGGACTAGACATTGAGAGTTCAATTCTGGGAACAGGACTGTCCATTAAGAGCACAAATTCCATGATGATTTGCTCTCCAATAACTTTATGCCAAAGTCATAGCTTTTAATTGGCTACAGAGCCAGAACTAAGTGTGTTTACAAAAGCTCCTAAGCAGACAAACCAACCTCAATTTTGCCTGTTGGCAAGTGAAGCAAAAATATGTTTGGGACCTCCTTGCCCTCCCAAGCTGAATATGTGACCCTGCTTTTCTTTCCATTCCTGTTGTATCTATTCTTTCCTGTTTTTAGGTGAAGGAAGATTGGATATGGAATGACCTTCGACCTTGTGAACTAAAAAAGTTCTGAAGAACTAGCAGAGTTTGACAGGAGTCTTGGAGCAATCTGTTTGACCACCCAGCACTAGATTAAATTAGCAGCCAAGATTTCGTGTCCTGAAAGCAATGAAGTGATTCATCCATTGGTTATGCCACATTTGGAAATGAGCTTAATGATAGGAAAAATGCTTGTAGCCATCATGTTCTGTTTGAGCCCACTCTCCCAAGGCAGAGGGGAGAATGTATCTCCAGTTCAGGGGTATGGGAGCTAAGGCTATGTTTGGATTTATATTCTTGCTATAACTTTGCAGTTAATCTCTTCTTCCCTGTCCCTCTCCCTTTCCCTCTCCCCTCCCCCTCCCCCTCCCTCTCCCCCTCCCTCTCCCCTTCTCTCTTTCCCTCTCTCTTTCTCTCTCCCTCTCCCCCTTCCTGTCCCCCTCCCTCTCCCCCCTCTCTCCCTCTCCCTCTCTCCCTCTCCCTCTCTCTCTCTCTCTCTCTCTCTCTCTCTAACTGATATGAATTGGTTAAATTGATGGTAGGATGATATTCATTGATATAGATGGTACTGAGGAGATAATTGGCACCGGAAATTTGATATTGAGAACACACCATAGGAATGTGAGCTTGTGCCAATAGCATTAGGAAGATGCTTTCAGTGTCTTAGGAATCTTTCTAGAACCCCAAGAAGAAGCAATAACTCAGTTTGGGAGACATTATAAATTAATGGAAATTGGGAGGAGCCCAGAAGTACAGGCAGCAAACCAATGCGTCTTTGTTGCTAGATGTTTTTTTTAAATTATTTTTTATTTATTTTCTTGTTTACATTATTAATTTTCATTACATTTTTGAATTACACATTTTCTCCCCCTCTTGCCCCTGTTCCCAACCCCAAAATAGCAATCCCACTGTAAAGGCCCTCCCCTGCTCTGCTCTCTTATTTTCTGGTAAGGCAGGGAGGGTCTCCCTATCCCAGCCCCCATATATCTTAATTCCCAGTTGCAGGTATTGCAGAACTTTAATTTCTAGATTCTTTCGATTCCTTCCCTGTCACCCACCCCCAATGGAAGAACACTCAGTTCAATACAGACTATGGATGTGTGACTATACAGAACATCTTCATAGTGGACATATTGTGACAGTGATCATCTGTCTCTCCTTTCTATCCCTCCCCGCCCTCCTTGTTCCGTTCTCTACCCTGTCCCTGTCCTTTTACTGAAGTGTGTGCTTCCAGAATCCCTCCCCCAGACCCTGCCCTCCCCTCCGTCTTCCCCCCTCTCATCCCCATGCCCCCCACTTCCCTGTGTGGCATGACACCCAGTCTAGAGTTTATGCCATTTCTTCCCTAAGCCAAATTCAATGAGAGTAATTGAAAGCAAAATTACAATAGTTATCCCTTTCCTCTTCTCTATGGGGTGATTAATCCCATTTTGTCTCTCCCTGTCTCC
>CM053597.1:185642751-185676421 GCA_028646575.1 Pseudocheirus occidentalis
TTTAGGTCTGTGAAACTCTGCTTCCAAGGGGGGAAGCTCTGTTCCAAATTGCTGGGGTTCTCCCAACTGCCGGAGCTATTAGGGGGGTGTTGCAAGTTCCCCCAGCTTTGGCTTGCTGAAAGTGCACCCCAGGACCATCACCAAGACCACGATCCAGATCCAGGCTGCTCAACGCAAGAGCACTTGGCGCTGATCAATCGATTCAGTTCCCCTGCGGAGTCAACAGGCCAGGGGCTCTGAAGCAGCCTGGTGGGGGCCACTGGAGGATCCAGCAGGTCTCTTCCCCACTGTTTCTTTGCCCCGGGGGCAGAATGGCTGAACTGCTTCATCACCCCCAAATTAATTTTCAAAGTTTCAACTTTCACTAACCGTCTCTCTGACCGAAGCTCCCCTCGGGCAGGTGCTTTAGATTTTCTTTGAAGTAGACTCACGCTGCTGTTTGGGAGGCTCCGTTCCTCCTTGTGGCCGCCCTGGGGCCTAGCCTGGCTAAGGTTGCAGTTTTGGGCTGGCGGTTCTCTGCTCTGCTGCAGTGCGAGCTGCCTCTCTCCCGTCCCTGTTCCTTACACCCTGGCAGATGTGGAGGTGCTGGAGGCTGTTGAACCTCTGCAGGCTGGCTGCGGGACTCGGCTCTGGCTCCTACCCACCGTCCCAGGCCTGGCCGTGGTCTCGTCTTCAGGCTGTTCCAGCCTCCGCTGGCGGCCTCGCTGAGCCCCTGCTGCTGAGCTGCCTTCAGCGAGAGATGTGATCTCTGTATTTTTGTGAGTCTGAGAGTCCTAGACTTTCTCTGGGCTCATATTTTCTGGGTGTTTAGGGTGGCGGTATGGGAGCTGAGGGACCTTGCTGCTTCTACGCCACCATCTTTGCTCGGCACCGTTGCTAGATGTTAAACTGTATTTCCCCCACCATACTTTAGAGGAGATTGAAAATGCTGTCAGTGCCCTTTATACTTACACACAGCGAATAGAGCCTCAGTTGTTCAAACCTAGTTACAGCTCTGGTAGAAAACACTCAAATTCAGTCTGAGGAGAACTCATTTAATGGACCATTCTCTTTCTGTTCAGAAGTGTCTGAGTGATTTGATAACTTTGATCAGTGTGAACATTCCAGTAACTTGTCTAGTAGGTCACAGATGCTGGTAAAGCCTAGGTCATACTAGTTTGAAGGTGACTAGCATTCTTACTGAACTACAAAGAGACCAGCTCTGCTATTTACTGCCTAATTGACATTGTGTAAACTTTCCCAGGAATCAGTTTCTTCATCTGTAAAATCGAGGTAGTGCACTAATGGTCCCTAAACCGTACTTCTAAATCTATGATCCTATAGATTGTAGGACTGGCTAGGGTATTCGGTGAGGGGCCAGGTAGGAAGGAATGGCTTTAATTTTCCTTTCTCAACAAGGAGAATGCAAACTACACAAAATGACTCTTCTGTTTTCACCCCTTTTCTTCTTTCATTGTTTCCAAATTTCTTGTTTCCCCTTCCTCACATCTTTTTCTTAACTTCAGCCTAAAATCAGATAGCCAAAAGGAATACTTTCCCAGGGTTTGGGAATGTACATGAAGAGAGTGGGGGGTTATTGATATGGTGACATAGGTCTGTAATCCCTACTGTTGGAGAGGCTGAGGCCAATGAGCTGCCCAACCTGCAGTGGGCTGGGTTGGTTCAATGTCTGCACTAAGTCTGGGAACAATTGGTGAGTCTTCAAGAGCATGGGACTACCAGACTGCCTAAGGAGGGAATGATCTGGCCAAGGTCAGAAACCAAAGAAATCAAATCTCCCTTGCTGACCAGTACTAGGAATACCTGTGAGATAGGGGGGAGAGAGAGAGAAAGAGAGAGAGAGAGAGAGAGAGAGAGAGAGAGAGAGAGAGAGAGACAGAGAGAGAGAGAGAGAGAGACAGAGAGAGAGAGAGAGACAGAGAGAGAGAGGGAGAGCAGGGACCATAGGGTCAATATCTCTACTCAATGTGAGGCAGAGGAATCTAGGTAACCAAGTTCCTTTGTTCTATCCCTTTACCCCCATTTAAGTCTTAAAGTCCTACTTAAAATGGCTCATGTGGAGACACAACAATAGTTTTCTGTTCCTAGTTTTCTCCCTCTGGAGGAAAAAAAATTAATTCAGATATCCTTTAGCTATTTCAGAGGGATGTTATGTATGTGTAAATTTGCAAATGAACAAATTACATTCTATGAGTTTGACCTCATTTGCCCAATTGTCTTTCCAATCAAAGTGTATCTATGACCAACTTACATATATATCCATAAACTCTGACTCCTTGTCAGGAGTGATTGGATTATAACATTTTACACCCCCACATGCATAAACATTGGCATGTACATACATGTACACATATATGTGTATATACCTATGCATGTGCAGGCACACACGTATACTACACAGGAAGGCATTTGAAAAATAAATGCATTTCCTACCCTATGCTCCAAAAGTTAGAATTAAACAATCTAATCCAATTGGGCAAGTATTATTAACAAAGATGGCATTGTCTTTTTTGATCAAGTAGGCCAAATTTATATTCCTTGAAGATGTATATAATATTATAAAATAGAAAATAGAGAACAGGCTAAGTAGCTTTTGGGATGCTTTTGCTCTTTAGTCTGCCTATTAATATTACATCTGTATTGAAATATGTGCTCACAGACATTAGCATGATCTATTCATGTGCATAGCTCCATTATTAGAGTAGTTACATGTAACATCTCTTTACCCTGAATTTTGGTTCCATTCCTGTAAGTTTACATAGTACAGAGACCTACTTTTCTAATACTATTCACCCTTCTTAAAAGGTGGGGGTCTATTGTGGGGAGGGAGTGACTGATGATTGTGGAGAAGCAGATGTGGAGACACTAAGACACTTTAATTTTAGGATGAGCAAACTCTCAGTGAACCTTGAAATTTGGGACTCTGTTAGCTCTTTTTTTTTTTTAAATTAGAACAAATGAGCTTCTGATGTTCACATTTGTAGCCAGTGTTTACAGATTATTTTCTGGAATAGGGCAGGGATTTTTTATTTTTTAGCTTGTGTCCTCCCTTAAATGTTGGCTGGGATATAGAGATGCATGCAATGCCTTAATAATCTGGTAGTGATATCAGAGAGCTTGAAGACTGTTGCTATAACAATTTATATGCAGAGAAGCTTCTAGCAGAGTGGCTGTTTTTGAATTATTTATGCAAAAGGGAACACAGTTCTATTCTTTATTTGCAATTACACCAATTGCATGCTTAAGAAAGCAAAAATTTCCACTCCTGGTAGCTTCTTTTTGACTCTGGATTCTTTACCTTGTCACTAACTGTTCTCCCTGACGAAGATGAATTGGGATTACATGGCTCCATGTTTTGCACTGACTGTGAGAGAGTAATAGTTTATAGCAAGGACACCCAATTCGGCAAGCTGAACAGGTTTCCTCTTCATTCAAGAGACTATTCATATGTGTTGATCTGAACTGCTATATAAACCAGACTCAGGCCATGGTCTTTTGGCTTAGCTTAATGGGTCGCCTTAGAAAAAAAAAAGTAGGCAAAAGAATCGCCAGCTATAAATGACCACGTGAAAGTATACCCCACATCATTAGCAATATAAGAGACATGCAAAATAACTCTGAGGTTTCATCTCACATAGTAAAAAGTGGCAAAAAGTAACAAAAGAAAAAAAAGGAAAGTTAGTGTTGGATGAACTTTGGGCAGAAAACCACAGGAACACTTTTGATGCTTCTTTGAGTTGGTTCAAAAGTTCTGGATATCAATTTGGAAATGTGGTATTAAGGGGCAAAAATTGCCAATGACTTTCAAATCCATTACTAGCCTTCTATCCCCAACAAAGTCAAAGGCAAAAACAAAGATCTGATACATGACAAAAATATCTTTTTTTGAAGTAGTAAAGAAGAGGGGGAAATGGAGACATCTATCAATCAGGGAATGGCTGACAAAACTTTGGTTTATAAGTGCTGTAATTAAACAGCGTGGTATAGTGGACAGAGAGCTTGCCTTTAGGACAGGGAGATCTGGGTTCAAGTTCTGGCTTTGACTCATACTGACTTTGACCCTGGGCAAGTCACTTGACTTTCAGTTCTCACCCTCAAGGCAATTCTCTAAGATTGTATATCACAGAGAAAGTGCCACCTTGAGTTTGTAGAAGGAATCCCCTCATGCAAGAATTCCTTATAGAGGATTTATATTTTTCTTTGATGCAGAAGTAGCTATTTTGACTTCATTGTCTTCTTCTGAGTTTGAACCCGGATCTCTGTTACTGTAATAGCTATCTACCGACAGGTTCTTTCTCTTTTGCTTATTCACTTTGTTTTAAGGGGCTTATTTCTCAGCTATTGACTTTATATTAGACCTGGTTTAGTTTAGGATTCTGGCAAGATGGATGAACAAAACAAGAAATTATCTTACTTTCCCTGATTCCCCCATTAATAATTTAAAATAATACCTCTAAGTAAACTTCAGAAAGGCAGAAATAATTAAATGTCAGGGTAAAGCAGTTGTTTAGCCTAAGACAACTTGGGGCTTAAGAATACTTTGGGGCAGGTGTCCTGGAATCAACAAATGTCAGATAGTGAGGGAGTTAGACCCCTGATCAGGAGAAGATTGCAGAGCCCTCCACTGATGTGGAAGGCAGGCTGAGAAGCAATCCTAGGATCTGGCTTTGGGTGAAGAAGATTAAGCACCCTAGATGAGTGCAGTCTTAGAGGGATATGCCTCTGCTGGCTGTGGGCACTCACAGGAGTGGAGTCTCTGGTTTTGGTTCTAGGGCAGAAAAACGGACTGATGTTTGAAGCTGCAGGAGTGACCATATAGAGTAAGAGTGTGGTGACTGCAGGTAGAAAGGAATACCCGAGGTCAGGTCTACAGTATACCTCAGAGAACAGTAGCACAAAAAATTTGAAGCTTGAGACATTATCCCCCCAACACCCCCACCCCTGAGGACTAAAGCCTGACTGTAATATAAAGTTAATAGCTGAGGATTTTTAAATCACTTAAAAAAAGAGTAAGCAAAAGAGAAAGAACCTGACCATAGATAGCTTCAGGGATGATAGTGATCTAGGTTCAAACTCAGAAGAAAACAGTGAAATCAAAATAGTTACTTCTATATCAAAGAAAAAGTGTAAAATGATCATAAACCCCCAAAAATAATTCTTGAAAGAGCCTAAAAAGAACTTTAAAAATTAAATGAGAGATTGGAGAAAATTTTTGAAAAAAAAAGAGTAATGGAAGAAAATCAAGAAAACCATAAAAAAGTCAACCAATTGGGAAAAAAATTCCAAAAACTTACAAAAGAAAGCAATTCCTTAAAAATTAGAATTGGGCGAGGGCTTCGTAAGACACCAAAAATAATAAAACAAAATGAAAAGAATGAAAAAAATAGAAGAAAATATGAAACATGTCACCTGGAAAACAATTGACCTGGAAAATAGATCAAAGAGAGACAATATAAGAATTTTTGTAGTAGCTGAAAGCTATGATAAAAAAAGAGTCTAGACAATATACTTCAAGAAATTATTAAGGAAAAATGTGCTGAAGTTTTAGAATTAGAGAGTAAAACAAAAATGGAAAAAAAAACCCCACTGATCACCACCTGAAAAAGATCCTAAAATGAAAACTCACAAGAACAATATAGCTAAGGTTTGAAGCTTCCATGTCCAGGAGAAAATATTACAAACAGCTAGAAAGAAACAATTTAGATACTGTGGAGCTGCAGTTATGGAGACACAAGATTTAGCAGCTTCTACATTAAAAGACCAAAGGGCATGGAACATGATATTGTGAAGAACAAAAGTGCTGGGTTTGCAATCAAAAGTAATTTACCTGGCAAAGCTCAGTGTAATCCTGTGTGAAAGAAAAGTATATTTAATAAATTAAATAGCTTTCAGGTATTCTTGAGGAAAAGACCAGAACTGAATGGAAGATTTTCAAATTGTGTTCTTCTCTAGTGTGGAGCAGGGAGGGAGGGAATTAGTTTGGAGCTTAAAAATAAAATTAATACAAAATAATAATAGAAGCAAAAAATTAAAAAGAAGCTAAGCCCAGTGTGGAAAATAATAATTTCTTATATCATTGAAATCACAGGTCCAATATTTATTTCTCTATAAATGTCATGGATTATTATTGTTTATTTTAAAAATGATGAATATGAAGAATGCAGAGAAACATGGGAAATTTTGTAGGAAATGATGAGAGGAATAAGTAGAATTTAAAGAACAATATACAATGGAAAAGAAAGTTTGACTAAAAGGGAGAGAAACTCTGAGTGACTGAAAAACTAAGGACAGTTGGGGAAAATGGTAACATATCTCACTCTATAGCAGAGATGCAGGGATCCTACTAGGAAAGAATGATTACACAGGCAGATGGGCAGGGTAACTATGCTGGATGCTAATTAATATTTGCATCCAGATATAATCTGGAAGGGGAGGAAGGCAACCCTCCCCTTTTTTTAGAAGGAAAAATATGAGAGTTAAATCTGAGGCATCCTAATTCCACATGAAATACTGAACTTTAAAATACCTGTAACAAGACTGTATGCTTACTCTCCCGTCTCATATATCTAATAAGTGAGATCCCCAGAGTTGGGATGCCTGCATTTCTACCACAGTGTTCTGGGGAAACTCAAAGGAATGACCTGTTATTTTTTTTTTGTTGCTTGTACTTAAGTCCCCTTTCCAATATCAATAGGCACAATCTGATGACATGTCCTAGTGATTATCATCCTTCTATCAAATTGTTTGGAAAGTTTTTTCTCCCCAAAATCAAAATGAAATTTACATCTCTTCAATTTTTGTTAATATTTTAAAAATTATTTAATGTTTTTTGGTATTTTCCAAATTTTCTCCTCTATGTCTCTTCCCCCCAGAGAACCATCTAACCTTGCTTTTTATTTTCTTTTTGGAGGTGAGAAGGCAGGGTAGTTGGGGTTGTGACTTGTCCAACATCACACGGCTAATAAGTGTTTGAGGCCGGATTTGAACACAGGTCCTCCTGACTCCAGGACCAGTGCTCTATTCACTGTGCCACCTAACCACCCTGACATTGCATTTTTTAAAGGAAAAAGAAAGCAGACCTCTCTTCAGTTATACCTGTTGTGCTTAGTGCTAGTGTATGTAGCTATAATACATTGCTTTATGACAGCTTTCTGAAGAGAAAAGGAGATTAAGAAAACCATATAGATTTGAATGAGTGAATTAAAAAAACATATTAAGCACTTACAATATAATAGACACTATCTAAAACACTGGAGGAACAGAAACAAAACTTAAACAGTTCCCTTTAAGTATCTTATATTGTGCTATATAGAGCCCATAAAACCAAGGAAATGATTTTTGTTCAGTGCAGTTGCAGAAATAGTGATTTGATCCATAGGACAGACAAGTGATATGTCATTTCCAGAAGCAAGGGTAGTATTGATTTAATTACTGGCTTAGATAGTTGATGGAATACAAACTTTGGAGAGTAAACGGTCCTCTGGATTGGGAAAGGTGTGTCACCCACTAGTAGTTGAGAAATTATTTGAAACTATAATTGGCTTTTCATCTGTCGAGGCTGTCCTTTTAAAAACGTGACCCTGCGGTCTTGACCAGTCCCATTTGGAATAGACAGCTAGATGATGTAGTGGATAGAGCCTGGTTTAGAGTCATGGAGACAAGTTCGAATGCAGCCTCAGACTCTACCTATGTGACCTTAGGCAAGTCATTAATCTTTGTCAGTCTTAATTTTCTCAACCATAAAATGTGGATAATAAGGAGTATCTACCTTACAGGGAGAGTAGACTCTTAATAAATTATTTTCCTTCTCCCCTCCCTCATTAACTAGAAATCTAAGTAAGACTGCCTGACTACATGTACAAATCAACTTATCTGATTTTTTTTGGGGGGGGCAGGGCATAAAACCTAAACATTTGAATTTAGTGAATGAATAAGGTTGAATATATTTTTTCCCTCTTCTCTCTCCTCCTCTCCCCTCTTCTCTCCTTCCCTTCTCTCCTTTCCCTACTCCTATTCCTTTTCCTTCTTCTGTATCTCCTCTTCCTCCTTCCCCTTCTTCTCCTCCCTCCGTCCCTCCCCTACTACCTTCCTTCCTTCCTTCCTTCCTTCCTTCCTTCCTTCCTTCCTTCCTTCCTTCCTTCCTTCCCTCCTTCCTTCCCCTTTTCCTTCTTCATCTACATCTTCCTCTTCTCTTTTTCTTTCTTCTCTTCAGAAATGACTTATGCCTACTACTGAACTGGCAGATGAATAGAACACAAATAACTAGCCTTAATTAATTGTGGTATAATACATAAGTTTCTTTCCTTCCCTGGAGTCTGATTTCCTTTTCTATAAAAATGAAAGCATTGGATGGGATCATCTTTAAGTTTTCTCTTTTGGCTCTAATATGATCAGAAAGTAAATTTCTAAGTGCCCTTTTATAATGTAGGTTCCCATTGTATTTTGATTCATATCTGTAATTTAATATACATTAATTTTTAAATTGATCTTTTTAATCCAAAATAAACATTAAGCTAGTATAATTGCCTACTTGGTTTCATGTACAGAGGACATCTAAGAGACAAACAAACTGAATTTTATTTGCTGTTAAGTACAGGTCATAACTTTTGGTTGCATTGACATCAATTGACCACATTTTTTATACAATAAAATTGAATTGACTTATTTTTTTCCCCTAATTTTATATATAATGGCATGGAAAAGTTTTGGTTCATAGTCCAAGCTGAAGAGTAATTCCCTGTGGATAATGAAGTTCTCCAGATATTCTTGTTTGAGGATATCAAACCTGAAACATTTCAAAACCTCTTAAATGAGCTTAATAATGATTCAAAAAAGTCTATCCAAATTATCTATACAGAAATACCAAATAGATGAAGAATGTTGATTATTAAGACTATGATTCACATTTGAATGGACCATATACAGAATTCATCCATATGTGTTTGTGTGCATGTGTATGTGGGTGTCCATGTGTGTTATGAACACACACACATACACACATATATATTATACAGATATAGGACAATCTTGCAAATGAAAAATATACTTGGCCTTGCATTAAATTAGAAAAGTGAAGTGAATAGTATCATCTTGGAAAATTGCTCAGCATTTTGCATGAACCCAAGTATCCCTGAAATACAGGGATATATTTTAACATATATTTTATATATATTTTAACATACTATTCCAGTGAGAGGAAGCATGCTATACTACATATGGAATTGACTTAAGTGTTAGGAAGATCTGAGTTCTTCTCACCTCTGAAACACATCGACTGTGAGATTCTATAATGCTCACTTTACTTTTGAGTGCCAATAGACCACTCTCTAAGACAATAAGTGGTGCATTTGCAAGGGTGGAATGAAGCTCCTCCCAGGTAACTCTGTAATTTGAAGTAATATAAGAGTTGGAAAACAAAACAACCAAAACAAATAATCAAAATCATAATTATCACAATCATCATTGAAACTTAATATCTTGTTTATGTGCTGTGAGTCCTAGAAGACTATAGTTTCCATAGAATGAAAATTACTGGCCAACTCATGGACAATAGACAACATCATGATATACAAGACTATAATATACCACAAATAAAGAATCTTGCAGCAGCAGCAGCATTGTAAAAGATGTTCTCAAAACAATGTCAGACTAGAAGAAAAGATGCATAGTCAAATAAGGAGAGTGAGGGACAGCTAAAAAAAATAGCCATCATGTTCCCTTACCTCCACATAATTCCAACACAATGGCTTTTCTAGTTGTCCTTTTGAGTAGTACATCCCCTGACTTTAAATTACATTGTATTTATCCCATAATACACTTCGTATTTACATATACATATGTCTATTTTTCCTCCCATTAGTCTGCCTGAATATAGAAGCTCTTCAATTTTTATCTTTGTCTGGAAGATGCTTAATAAATGCTTATTGAATAAATGAATGAGTGATTGAGTGAATGAATGAATGAATAGGTTTCAAGAAAATACAAGGGAACTTACCAGGATATTGGGTAAATATTCTGTATGGGAGTTCTTAGACAATAGTCACTTAGGAGAAGCAGATAAGAGTGGATTATGTTTGTTGTTGTTTGTCCTTTGCAAAGAAGACCAAATGCATTAGGAGGATCATGCCTTGATTTGCAAGGGAAGTGGATTTAAGTGAGGCAGAGTGGTACATAGTTGTCAGTCTCACTCTTTTCTCCACAGTCCTCAGAGTGTAGTGGCAAGACATGTCAGGATGATGGGCAATGGCCCCCAGTGGGTTATGATAGCCATTGTTGAATGAAGTATCCATATCAATGAGATAACAGAATGACTGGTATGTCAGAACAACTTGATGTTTCAATGTGGCTAACACAGCATCTTTTAGCACTAGCTCACGATTGTCTCTGAAATATTTATGAGTTATGAACAAAGGATATGACTAGTAAATTGGAACCCAAAGTTAAAAAGTCTTCTTCGCCCTCCTGTATGAAATTTCCTTTTAAATCATCCCTGAGGTTTTTACATTTTTCTAGACTTGTCTCCAGCTTAGATGACCCAATTTCCAAAAGTGTTTGGGTAGCTGTTCATATGGGTGAAGTGCCCTAAATCCCCAAACAATATAGCCAGGATGATGGAAAATCCTAGAGGGATGTGTTTGTATTATTTTTCATTTCTTTTATCTTCTATTCTTGCTCCTGCTGAAGAGATTTAAAATTGATCTTCTTCATTTCCATATATGCTCTCCTCCAGAGATAAAGTTTGCTACACCTATCTTTGTCTAAGTCTATCTATCTCTTCAAACTGAAAGTTTAAGGCAAAGAATGAATCCAGTTTAGAATATTTTAGAGAATCTTAGAATTGAATAATTGGAAGGGATCACAGTGGCCATCTAGTCCAACTATCAATAAAAACAGTAACCCTCTCTACAAAATCCCTGACAATTACTACTTAATTCTCAGAGCTCATTCTATTTCTGCACAACTCTAATAATTAGGAGATTTTTCTTTATCATAGAGTGTAGCTTAGAAATCATCCAGGTTAATGTCTTCATTTTACAGGTGAGAAAAGTGAGGTCAGATGGTTGGGATAAATTGGCCTAGGTGAAGTTGTAGAGACAGGATTTGAACCCACCTCCTCTATTTCAATACCCTTTTCCCTTTCAACTGAACCTCATTCTATTGAGCTGAAATGTAATTTCCACTTATTCATTGGTCCAAGTTCTGCACCTTGGTGCTAAACAAAGTAAAACTAATATCTTCTCTCTCTCTCTCTCTCTCTCTCTCTCTCTCTCTCTCTCTCTCTCTCTCTCTGTCTCTCTGTCTCTGTCTCTGTCTCTGTCTCTGTCTCTGTCTCTCTCTCCCTCTCTCTCTCTTTTACTAAGCATTCCCTTAAATGTTTAAAGACAGCTATCACATTTCATAATGGGCATCTAGCTGCCATGGTGGATAGATCACTGGATCTGGAGTCAGGAAGACATTAGTTCAAATCTGACCTCAGATACTCACTAGCTGTTTTACTCTGGGCAAATCACTTAATCCTGTTTGCCTCAGTTTCCTCATCTGTAAAACAAACTGGAGAAAGAAATAATGATCCATTCCTGTATCTTTGCCAAGAAAACCCCCAATGGGGTCCCAGAGAGTCAAGACATGACTGAAATGACTGAACTAGGAGTAGGAAATCACATTCTATTTCAACTCCCCAAACCCCAAGGATTTTCTTCTGTGAGCTAAACACCTCCATCTCCTTCAATAGATACTTATATAGGATGGTTTTGAGTCCCTGTTACCTATTGTTTTTTTTTAACCTTTTTTTTTCCACAGCAGGAAAAAAACCCACCAGATATATTTACATAAAAAAGCATAAAACATCAATTGTAGTTGTTTACTCATATTCTCACCTCTCAATTGCCATTTGTAATGGGGATTGCCATTTGTTAAAAGAAAGGGAAGCATCAAAACACTAGTAAATTGCTGTTAGCTTTGTCCTTTGCACTGGTCCCTTTGCCTTCATTGTACAGCCATAGTTGTTCTATATACCTACCATCCTTTGTTACTGTTACTCTCCATCACCTTATACTTACCTTCCTGTATTTTTAAAAATTCTTCATAATCATGAATTCTTACAGCATAGTGCTTTTCTACTACTTCATATGCTGTAATTCTATCAAGTATTCTTCAATTTCTCAGCACAGAATTTGTTTCTACCTTTTTGCAAGCATTTTTAAAAGTTTTCGCCTTATCTTGCTAATCCTTGACTGATGACAGACTTTACCTCCCAGACTTCTCTAAGAGATGCATTGTACATTCTGGTCTCTTCCTTGGCCTTCCTCCATCAGATCTCAGACTCCTCTCCTTGATATGCTGGGCTCTGATTAGTGAATATTCCCCTTATCTTACTACAGAATTGAATCTATAGAATATATCTTGCTCCACTGAAATTATAAGAAGATTGGAAGTCAAAAGGTGTGTTGGTTTACTGTAGGAGATTCATCTGCCTGTTTCTGCATCCATGACATGTCAATGAGGTTTGAATCATATATCACCACATAGTGAAGTAAGTTGTTGATTATGCTGAAATGAACTGTCACTTTTTGCTTGTGTGACTATGCAGATTTCTAGCATTTATCTTTCAATAAAGTTAATTATTGTCTTTCAATATTTTTGAATGTCTTAATTTATCTTTCAATAAATATCTCTAGCCTTATAACCATAACCTTAAAACTTCTGGTAAAAGAACATTGTCTAAAGAATGAGAGGATCAGGGTTCAAATATTTCAGCTGATTCTTACTACTTTCGTGATATTGGACAAATAACTTAATCTTCATGACCATCAGTCTCCTTTGCAAAGTGAGGGACTTCAACAAAATCGTCTCTGAGCTACCCCTTTCAGTTCTCAAATCATGAGCTCATAATGCTGCAGTGACTGTCAGCATTTTCTGCAATTTATAGTGTAACTTTATTTATTATAATTTAATTAATTTATAATGATTTTCTGGTCTGTTCAACTTAGGGAAATAGTTATAGAAATTCAGTGCTATGACTGAGTTCATGAGTTACTGGGTAATATCAGGGAAGGTCTAGAGCAGTGGTTCTTAACCTTCCTAATTCCATGACCCTTTAATACAGATCCTCATGTTGTGGTGACCTCCAACCATACAATTATTTTTGTTGCTACTTCATACCTGTAATTTTGCTACTGTTATGAGTCTATCTGATGTGCAGGATATATTTTCATTGTTACAAACTGAACATAACCCACAGGTTGAGAACCACTGGTCTAGAGTAAGGGAAAAACAGGTATGAGGGGAATTGCTATATCACCCCTGTTATCAGCCTGCAGTTGATGGGCTGTGGGGAGAAGGTGTATGAGGAAATGAAACAAGACTGGTGTTGTGGATTGGAGTCTCTTCAAAGATTTAAAAGCTTAATTCTCAGAAATTAGCAGAAACATATGACTTTTTGTCAAATGAAGTGGACCAAGTGAAGAAATTAATTTTGAAGGTTTGAAGAAAAGAAAAAAATTAATCCTTTCCCTCTTTCAGGGAAAGAAAGCATTATAGAAAGGGGGAAAATAGATCTGACTTGCAAATATAGAGAATAGATCCATGGTTTAGGGAACTGCCAGATGAAGAAGTATTGAGAGGGATGGGTAGAGGCCTAGGCATGAGGGTCAGCTGGTGAAAAAGCCCATAGTTAGGAGATGGGAATATCCAGTTTGAGGAACAGGAAAGAGGTCATTGTCACTGTATTATACAGTGCAGGAAGAGAGATAAAGTGAAAAGTACTAGAAAAGTAGAAAGAGACCAGGTTGTAGATGTGCAGAAAAGGGCTGAGCCTAGAGTCAGGAAAACACAAATTAAAAAATGGCCTCAGACATGAACTATGTCACTTAACCACAATCTAGCTTAGTTTCCTCAACTCTAAAATGAGGCTAACAATCACCTCCTTTATGGGGCTGTTAGAATCACATGAGCAGGTATTTATAACAGAAGTTAGCACAGTTACAGACTCATAGTAGGAACTTAGTATATGGTTGTTGCCTTTCTCCATTTCCCTTGTGAAGGGGTTTAAAAGTCAAACAGAAGATTTTACATTTGGTGCTCAAGATAATAAGGAGCCATTGGAGTTATTAAATCAAGAAGTTGAAATAATCAAACCTGTGCTTTCAGAAAATCACTTTGACAATTGGTTGAATGAATGAGTAGAGTGAGATGAGATTTGATACTGAGAGACCAATCAGAATATTATTGGGATAGTCCAAGTGTGGGGAAATGGAGGACTATCCTGGAGAAAGAGAGGTTATGAAGTCAGAAGGACAAGACTTGACATAGATGGACAAACTAGACATAGATGTGAATGAGAGGGAGAAGTCATAGCTTTCTTGCCTAGATGACTGGGGAGATGGTCATACCTTCAAAAGTAATGGGGAAGTTCAGAAGAAGGGAGAAGTAACAGGGAAAAAAGTGAGTTCTCTTTTGGAAACATTGAGTTTAATATGTCTATGAGACAACAAATTTGAGGTGTCTAATAGGCTAGTAGTCTAATTGGAGATGTAAGACTAGAGATTAAAATAGAGGTTAGGGTTAGATAAATAGATCTAAGAATAATTTGCATGTAGATAGTAGTTGAATTTATGAGGCTGATGAGATCATTAACTGAAATAGCATAGGAGGAGAAGAGAAGAAGATCCAGGACAGAACCTTGAGGATCATCCACAGGTGAGGGCATGATCTCTATGAGTATCCAGCAAAGGAGGTAAGAGAGATGGGAGAAGAACCAGAAAAGAATAGTGCCATGAAAAAGTAAAGAGAAGATGGTGTCAAGAGGAAGGCTATCAACAGTGTTAGATGCTAAGACAGGTTAAGATGGAGGAAGACTGAGAAAACATCATTAGAATTCCAAGTAACTTGGAAGAGAGAAGTTTGAGTTGAATGATGAAACTGAAAACTAGAAAACAGAGAACTTAGAAGAGAGTGAAAGGAAAACTAGTAGAAGCATCAATTATGAAATTATCTCTTAAGGAATCTAGCCCCCAAAAGGAAGAGTGATTGGATGATAGCTACCAGAAATGACTGACTCAATTGAATTTAATGTTTATGATGGGGAAATTTATTTGGTTTGTATTATTTTGGTTTGGAGACTCCAGTAAAGCAGCTAATAGAGAGGGAAATAATGAAATTCATGAGAGAGTGGGCATGGTAGATGGAGCAATCTGCTGAAGATAGGAGGGAATGGAATTACGAGTATCTGTCAAGCTAGGCATCATCTGGTTCCTGTATCTTTATATCTCTTATGAATTATTGATCACTTTCATAGTAATTCTTTTTATGTAGGAGGGATTGTGGGATGGTGGAAAGAGCAGTCCAGTCTACCTTGGGAACTTGAGAAAGACATTGAATTTCCCTGTGCCTCAGTTTCTTTCTCTTTAAGATAAGAATGGTGGATTAGATGGCTTTTAATATCCTTTCCTGCTCTCCATCTGTGATCCAGTTTATCCTTCTGTACTTTATAATTGCACATGGCTTACCCCCTGTATTTTGATATTTTCTTCTCTGTCTTCAATTCTGAGACTTCTTATCACATCAGCTAATCTCTGGGAAAATACATTTTTCCTGGCCCTCAAAAGAGACACTCCAACCCCAACTTGGATCCTGTTATTACTTCATATTTTGCCATGGTCCAGAAAGTTATACCCTATTTTCTAACATTATTTTGTAAGCCAGATGATCACTTTATATATCTTCCTTTCTCATCTAAAAGTGCCTACGTTCAGTCCACAGAGGTGATTAAAATACCATCTGTATCCATAAGTCCTTCAGTTTCCTGCCCAGGTCTTTTTAATCCCTAGACATTCTTTCCAGTTCCTTCTGGCGGTTTAATTTGTACCCACATGAATCACAAGATGTGGGTAGCAGTTCTCAGGTTTGATAAGTCCCATGTGTTTTGCTCACACATGTTCCAAGAGTCTTGTTAATTTAGAATCTTTTGACTTTGGCAATCATTCTTCCTGGCAGATTATACCCAACAGCTCTTACTCCAATAGTTTCTTTTAAAAAGAAGAAGAAGTGTATATATTTTGAGCATACCATATTAAAATATACATTGATCACCGGGGAGAAATCTTAGCTCACAGCTAGATATACAATCATTACTAATCAAAAATGAGACTTAGCTACATCAGATAATTATTTTGCATGGGGGGGGGATTGAGTCTAATAGCTTCTGACTAAAACTCATGTCCCAAAGTCACACAGCAACATACCAACCCAGAAGGGATGAATGAAGCTAAACAGAGGAAGGATATTCAAGGACACATTTAAAAACAGGGACAGAAGAAACAACTCATGGAGAAAATCAGTTACTGGGAGGGATTCTCCCTCCTCACTTCCATTTCTTAGAATTCCTCGCTTTATTCATGACTCAAGTCAAATATCTTCTTCTGCAGTATGTCTTTAGTTACTGAATGGGCATTGCATCACTCAAAGTGAGAATCTTGAAAGAACGGAGCTTAAAAAGGCCAAGGTCTCCCACTACATCTGGGCCATCTCCAGTCTTCCTGATCTATATCTGGCCCCAGGGACTCAGATGACTCTGGAGGAGAAAGTGAGACTGGTGACTTTGCATAACCCTCCCTGACTTCAATAAAATTCAATTGTAAGTCATGTCATCGGCTCCTTAATGTCATGATCCTCTTTGAGAATGAAGGACAAACTGCACCCACAACCCCATCAGCTACTAGTGATGTTTCCCCTAAGGTTGGCTTTTAGCTATTATTGCACATGTTACTTCTCCATTACAATGCAAATTCCTTGAAGAGAGAGATTGTTTTTGCTTTTTTTCTTCGTATTTCCAGAGCCTGGTGCAGTACACAGCACATTGCAAATGCTTAATAAGTTGTGATTGATTGACTGAATAAGTCAGATCTTTCCTGGTGGTGGTCATGTTGAAAGTATTGTTGATAGGAGAGGGTGAAAGGAATGAAGGAGAGGGAAGGGAGGAGAGAAAAGAGAGGAAGGTAAGAGGAAGAGAGACAGAGAGAGAAACAGAGAGACAGAGAGAGACAGAGAGACAGAGACACAGAGAGAGAGACAGAGAGAGAGAGAAAAACAGAGAGAGAGAGAATGAGAGCACACATAGAGACTCTAATGAAGTCATTAGAGATCAAAAGAGACCTTAGTCTTTAGGGACAGTAAACCATTTCTGAGGCATTTACAAACCAGTCCTTTTTACTTCAGTTGTACAGTTATATAACATGCAAAATAACTCCTGGTTTCCTTATACTGGAATATTTTTAATTTGTTTTATTTAATTTTAAATTTATGAAATAAAACATGCATTTCTATAATGTAGTATAATAAAAGATGATTGCACATGAAGTTGAAATCTATTATGTACAACTTGCTATTCCTTTTAAATATATAGTAAAATTGTCACATAAATTTCTCTTTTTTCTTATTTTTCCCCTCCCACCTTAGAGATGGCTACCAGTAGATATAAATGTGTGTAAAATGATTTTAAACACACTTCTTTTTGTCGGTTCTTTCTCTGGATACAGAGAGTGTGTTTCTTCATATGTCCTTTATTATTAATTTGGGTATTTATCATAGTTAAAATGCCTTTGTTGTTCAAATATTTTTGTTTGTTTGTTTACAAATTTTTAAAAAAGGCCTGTCCAGTAATTTAGCCTCACTATTACTCTGTATTTTTCTTCCAGTTTACTATTTGATAAACTAAAGACTTTATATTTGGTTTCTAATATGAAATCTATAGGGGAAAGCTATTAAATACTCAAGGTTGAAGTCACAATATGGATGGAGAAGAGGGATAGTTATGGCTATAATCTTCTAGATTTTGGACTGTAAATTAGGGATTAACTTAATCCAGTTTGGCTGGACCTGATTAATTCTGTGACAGTTTGTTGCTGCTGTTGTTGTTTTTAGTAAAGGCATGGCTTTGTTGTAAGCACCATTTCAATGACTCAGGCTTATACATTACATTTACCTTAATGCTTAACAACAGTAATGCCAGAGCAATAGCAAAACATTGTGCTCATCACCCTGTGTGAGATGCAGAAGGATTAACACTTCCAAATCAAAAATGAGAAAGATGATTGATATTCATAGAACACATAATAAGCAGAAAAAAATTCTACAGAAATACTTTTGGGAATAATCAGAGATCACTTCACTGAGCCAAATACTGATAACAGCAGGTACATTCATGTTAGATTTCTTCAATTTCACTAAAAGAGACTTATTGCCGCAAGGAAATGACTTTGAAGTGAGTGGAATCAAGACTCTCTAGGGACAACATCTACATGAAATCAACCCAAAAAGTGTGAAAAAAGAAGTCTGAGTCATGCAGGTGACTGAGTTATAGAGATTTATTTGTAGAAAAAGAAGGGTTCATGATGGTGATGCAGGACCAGTTGATTATCACCAGAAATTGCTTACAACAAAGTTTATCATTATTCTCTTCAGAATTAGTGATCAGTAAAGAATTTATACTGTAGACCATTCAAGAAAATGATGAAGAAAATGCATCATTATAGGATATAAAAGTTAATACATACCAAATACCTCATACTTCATGATCTAGAATTTATCAAAAGAATTCTATATTTCATAATTCGGCAGGTGAGAAATGTCCATGCTACAACATATACGTAATGGAGAAACCAAGTAAAAAGATGTATGTATGCATGTATAAGTGTATGTATGTATGTATGTATGTATGCATGAATGTATGTATGCATATACTGGAATGGCCCCAGAATTGCCCATGATCACCTAGAATTAGAACATTGATTCATTAAAAATGAACAACAGAAAAAGAAAAAATTCATAGATGTCTCCTTTTCCAAATAATCAGATTTTCCCAGTTACATAGAATGAAAAATTTTCAGTGTAAAGCGTAAGTGGTCAAGGAGATGGATATCATGTGGAAAAGGGATTAGGTGCATTTCATTCCTGATGTCCTGTCTGCCACTGGAGGTGTAACAAATACCCCTATCATCAACCAACATTATAAAACTCCAAGAAATAGGACACCAGGGAATTGTAGGTTGGTCCTGATAGAAACTATTGTGCTAACCAGCTTGACTTGGAGGCCAGTGGACCAAGTTGTCTTCCTTCAAGTTCTGGTACCACAAGAAAGTAAGATTCACTAGCATACATCATAAATGTTAGATAGAATGTTGGATGTTGGATAGAAGAGTTTCAGCACCAATGGCAGGGTGAACTAAAGTGAGCAATTGACAGTATGCATGAAATGGAGGGAAGACTTGAATATGTTCATTAGGTGCCAGTATCAAAAGACAATCTGAAACACATTTTGCTGGTTAGAGGTAAGGATTTTATGCTGTTCTTCATCAATGGTACACTCAGCTCCAAGTCCCATAAAATCGATTAGTACAGGGTGATCTGAAGAAATAATTTAATTCCTAAACCTAGATTAGAAAACATGAAACCAAGCAGCTAATAAAATCTGAAGAGGGAAAATGTGAAGATTCCAAGGTCATTGAAAACCTTTTCTCAATGTAACTACCCAAAATTATGCCTAATACTGCATTATAGCAAAAATATGACTCGTATCTCAAATGATTTTTTTAAAAGAGATGGTCATACTTGTAATCCTAAAAAAAAAACTTAAAAAAAATTGACAGCATGAATTCATAAAACAAACCAATTCTACTAAAATAAAGAACTAAAACAAATACCTGCTATAATCATAATAAAAGAAAGCATTCTCTCATAGTTTTGAAAGAAAATATAAAAATATTTCAGGATGGCACAAAGCAATATATGAAACAGATTTTACCAAAGTAAGAACCATTGGAGAAAAGGTAGCACTATAAAAGAATGCCTTTAAGGAAAATGGGTAACCACCAACATTGCAGAATTGACTTGGGAGAGCTATTTCAGGTATGAAGAAAGATAGCTAAAGGTTAAATCAATATATAAATCATAGTTGCAGTAGAAAACTTGAATGACATATTGCTCAGTTAAAGGCAATTTTTAAAAAAGGCAGAAAGGAATCCAGAAAACAGTAAAAAAAAATCCAAGGGGCAAAATTAGTCAAAACAACACAAAGTACAAAATAAACTATTCAACAAGAGTCAAATATGATGTCACAGAGGCTCAAGACATAACAAAATCATAAGCCAGAGAATCTCCCCAAAGAAGGAAGATACAGAAAACTTCTAGTCTTTTATTTCACAGTGTATTGCACATAGTAGGCACATAGTAGGCACTTAAGAAATGTTTATTGATGAATTAATTGATATATGGTCCCCAAAGGTCCAAACACAACAAAAATGCAAATTAGAGTAAACATGTAACAGAAAGTTTGAGGACCATTAGTATAATGAACAACAGAACGGTTATGTCAAGGGAGGTGACCAGACCTCCATGTTTTTTGGGTACAACTTGAAAGTGGTGGGGCCAGAACAGATCCATAGCTTCTGGCTACAAAATTTCACTACGGCTTATAGCAAAACACTTGATCAACTTCTCAGATGCAAGCCAGAGCTCACCCTCCTTAACAGAAGATAGCAAATGTCTTGGAACAAAGGGTGAGAACACTTAGTTTTTCCAGCAAATGAAAACTAATTGCTTGGGTCTGCAATTTGTATAAAGCATTCATAGCTTGTAACACTAAAATACATAATTGCATGCACACATGCATGTATGTACATGTATATGCATGCATGCATGCTTATATGTATGTATGTGGCTCTGGCCTAGTATTTGAGAACCAGTCCTGCTATATCTGCCAGTTTAGATTTATAGAATACATGGAGGGACAGGAGAATCTTTTCTCCTATACCATTCACTCAAGTCTCTATTGACTCTGTTCACTGAATTGTTAAAGGGCTGGGATCACAGTGGAAAAGTTATATTATTAGAGCTAGCTGATGGTTCCTGAACAAGTGCTGGTTATAGAAGCAAACAGGATATTAACTGAGGAACATAAAAAAGATATTCCAGAAAGTCCTAAGGCTATAAAAAACAGCTTCCTCAAAAAGATTGTTGAAAGTATTGTGACTTTTATCACAGCTTTTGACTCAGTTCCACACTCATGACTTATTTATATACAACAAATTCATAAAACAGATCAAAGTATATTGAGAATGCTAAAACTTTTCAAGTGCATGTGAAAAACAGTTCTCAATTTAAAATATGCCACCACTGAAATAATGACAAAAACAGTTGATACATAATGTAGCATTTTACAGGAAGACAACTTAGGCTAATTTTCATTTCTGCTTTAAAATAAACTTAAGCTAATTTTGGTTCTGTTTAGCCTAAAATTCATTATCATCTCTCCTAAACAGAACTAAATATGGCTTTCAAATTATATAGGCACAATATTAATTTATATGGTTCCACTAAAAAATACCTTAGTCTAATCTTAACCTTCATCTTATATAAAATGATAATTGACATTGATATAAAAATGTCATTTGGATTTGATAAGTAGAAAATTCGAATGTTTTCTAGAGAATGATAGAAGGGGAAGGGAGCAAGTATTTATTAAACACGTACTATGTGCTGGTACTGTTTAAAGTGCTTTATAAATAGCATTTCATATGATCCTCACAAGAACCCTGTTAGTTGATTACAATTACTGTAACTATTTTATAATTGAGGAAATTGAAGCAGACAGAAAGTAAGTGATTTACTCAGGGTCAAACACCAAATAAGTATCTGAAACTATATTTGAACTCAGCTTTTCTTGACTCCTGGCCCAGCACTTGATCCACTATGCCACCAAGCTGCCTTTGGATAAAGAGTGGAAACTTGAATCTAGAAGTTACAGTGAATGAATGACTGAAGATAATCTTAAGGAATACATTGGTTTCCTCTGGACAAGGCAAAGTTAGCATAAAGATATTAAAAAGAAGACTGTGGCTACACATTACTGTTGTAACCTAATATCTCCCATCCCCCATCCTGCCTAGCAACAGTAAAGCCTGCCAACAAAGCAAAGCCCAACAAGTAAACCTGCACAAACCTGTCACCTGAAACTCATAGCCCCACCCTTACTGTGTGGTTCTTAAATTAGACTTGGGAACTTTCCTGTTGGGCAACAAACTGATTGCTGGGCAATGGTCATTAGGCAATGAACTGATTGCTACCTTTTAGCTTCTATATTTTCCCCGCGTGGTCCCTTTGGTAACAGTTATATTGTGACTTTCGTCTATATAAGCCCCAAGAATATGCATCTTGGGTCTGCTTGATCTGGGTAGTGTTCACCCCTTGCAGTCGCCAGCTTATCAAACTCCACTTAAAATGATTAATGGTCTCACT
Source organism: Pseudocheirus occidentalis (assembly GCA_028646575.1). Taxonomy (NCBI): domain Eukaryota; kingdom Metazoa; phylum Chordata; class Mammalia; order Diprotodontia; family Pseudocheiridae; genus Pseudocheirus; species Pseudocheirus occidentalis. The sequence continues at coordinate 185,665,042 of CM053597.1, forward strand.
TGCTGATTTCTCCATGCAACATTATATGACATATAGGAATCCTGAAATAAAAGATAAATGGGAGGAACAGATTAAAGCAATGGATATCTACAAAATACCACTTTTATTGTATACTTCCAAAACTTAAATAAAATGGATAATCTTTGATTTAGAAAACTTTCTCGCCTCATGCAATATTAGTCCATAGAATCCTATCACCCTAAAGCAGCCATGGAAAGAGGAATAATTCGTTGCCAAAAGGAAACAAAAGGTTAATGATTTCTCTTAGAGCATTTGATAGGTCAAAAATAGAACAAATGTGTATGTCACCAACCAGTAAAAGTCAGCTGATAATAAGTGGCACAAGGGATCCCAAAGCTTAGGGGAATAGTTGTAATGCCAAGCAAAGGCAACATCCAAGTTTTGGATTACCAGCATTGCAAACCCCATTTATTCAGCAAACATTCACAGGACAGAGAAACCCCATTTATTCAGCAAACATTCACAGGACAATACAGTGTAACTCATTCATTTAGCAAGTAAGTTCTCAATTCATTTGCAAAGGACCAAGGTTCAAGTATCCCATCTCTGGATCAGCAGTCAAAGTAACCAGCCCACTCATGGGCAGTATATTAATTTAGTCTCTTCTCAAATGGAAAATAGTTTCCAATCATAAACAAAAAAACATTTATTTAGTCAGTCACAGAGCACAAAAAGGCCAAAAGTTTCCCACCCCTGGACTCAAAGTAATTACAATACCATCCATTACCACTAAGTACTTTGTCAAAAAGGGCAGGAGAGCACAAAAGGCCATCCACCCTTAAGACATAACAAGGTCAAGATATCATCTCAGCATTGGAAACCCAAGGAAAGGCCCTTCTTTCATCTTCACGTGAGGCAAGCCCTCAGCAATTTCAGTTCCTGGGGAGACAAGGCTCAACAAAGCCATAGCCAGTGTCCCCATCAAGTCACCCTGTGCCTGTAGAACAGTCCCAGAACCCCTGAAAACATCAGCAAGGCCTCTTCCAGGATTTTTGTGAAGATACCACAAGAAAATCCTCCTTCAGGGCTTCTGAACCAAGAGCAACGTTCCAGGACCTCTACAACAGCAGCACTGTCCACTGTCAGGTGAATCTGGAAAACAACATCAAAACAGACAGACAAAATAATGGCATTGTAGCCATGCCTCCATAATTCCCAAAAGTCCTGGGCAGCTCCAACTGGCCCTCAGCAGTCTTTCTCTCAGCAACTCAGGCTCCACAATATTAGATACTGCTCTCCCAAAAGTCCTTCTGGCCTCCTCTGCTTGGGCCTCTCTTCAAATTCATGGCTCCTCCCAGTTCAGCCCTCTCTCGTCATGTCAACAAGTCCATCCCACAAGTGGGATTCACAAGCCCTGGGTCTTAACACTCAACTGAAAAGTCAAGTCAATTCAGGGGCATCTCCAAATTCCATTACCGTTACAATAGTATAAGGTGTGTATCATCTCCATTCATCCATGTGCCCAGTAGTTGCCCTGGATATTCTTTTAGTGAGTTCACATCCCAGTTATTTTAATTCAAGTTCAGAAAACACTCATTTTACCCTCTTGAAAAAGAATTTTAAGAATATTAGATATAAATGAATAATAATAGGATAGCAGCTTATCTTAAAATGGATTCTTTATGAACTTCATCAAGGAAAAGAGAATAAGATGAATAACAATATAGTAAGTACTACCATTTATAGAACATGTTGAAGTTTGCAAAATGTATCATATAGATTATCTCATAGAATCCCACAAGATTCCTTGTGAATTATCACAAGATCAGTTAAGCTCTATAGAAATCATGATCCCTATTTAACATATGGAGGAGCTGAGGTTCAGAGGGCTTAATAGTCAAATTTTGATTAACTGGGTAGGGGCTGCTTCTTTTAAAACTGAGAAATGCATGAGGTCTTTAGATAAATCCTGCTATAAGCTTTATGAGGTTGCTTTTCCAGACATACCTATTGTTTTATGCTCTACAGGTGTGTGCATTGTAGAGTCTGGGCTATAAATTAGTAGGTGGAAAGAGGTTTACTTTGGTAGGTGTGCTGTAAGAATAACCTTCTGTACCTGACATGCAAGAATATAAACAGTAACAAGTCTCAAGGTCTAAAGCTAGAAATTAACAAACATACTAGATGCAGAAAAATAGGCCCAAGGGATATGAGCGCTAGTGTGGGTGCTGGCAGTAAGTTTCCACAAAGGAAGGACAGAAAACATGGTAGAGATAGACATTTTGGGGCATGTATTGCTAGATATTGGTTTTATTCATAGAATCAGTGTAAGTTGGAGTCCTTTTAGAGTTATACCAGCCATATTCCCTACTCACTCAGGTAAAGACAATATACCATTGGCACTGGACTCTTTCCCTCCATTCCTAAATCTTTCGAGAGTGTGTTTGAAATTGTGACTTGGTGTTTTTTTTTAATATTCTACAGATTTAATTTTATAAGAGTTGACATATCTTTACCTCATTCCCTACTAGATATGAGATAGTCCCATGATGGTCAATTCTAGCATATGTGGGTACTATGTCTTTCCTTTGCCCATCATTGATTAATTGGGGTGGGTGTATGAATCTGAATGGACAAACCAATACATACTCGGATTTGATTTAAGATGTACAGGAAGTAACTACATGAGATATATAGAATAAAACACAATGTATTAGATTATAAGAGTATAGATTTAGAATTGAAAGGTATGGTTCGGATCATTAAGACACTCCCATCATTTTACAGACAGCAGCCGTGAAGGTTAACTGACTTAACCAACGTCAATCAGATTTTATGTGGCAACATTTGAACCTGGCTTCTTCAATGCCAAACCTACCGTTCTTTCCAGTATGCCGCATTGTCCCTGTATTAGGATATACCAAAACAGGTATCATTTATCATCATCTTGTACAAGTGGATGTAGCTTCCACATAGATTGGCATTTCGATTAACTATATGGTGTCTTGGACCTGAAGTTCCTTCTTAACTGGGATGTAGGGAGTCCCATCAATAATACTGACAGTGGCCTAGTGATATTTTCCCTGGACAGATTTGCACAGAGTCACTCAATAAGTGTCTGAAAGAGGGATGTTAACCCCTGGTAAACAGTAACTAAAAAAGAAAAGCAAAAACTTGAAGTATAGATGTGACTATCAGGCAGGTGGTTAAGGAGATAATATTGTTAGGCTTATCTCCTAACAATATGCCTACTGTCTCCCAGAGGGACCATGATTCATCAAATGAAGTGAAAGCTTAAGGAAGGTAAATCACAACATGAACTTATAGATATTTACATTGATTGAGAAAGGATCATAGCATCACAGATTTAGAGGGGAAAGGAACCTGAGTGGTCCCTGAATCCAACCCCCCTCATATTATAAATGAGAAGAGTAAAGTTGAAAGAACATAAAGTTACTTGACCAGTTGTATACATTAATTCCTGAGGCAGGAAAACCAAGTTTTCCCAATTAAAAGTCAAGCCCTCTTTCTAATTCTTCCCTTACTTGTAAAATCACAGATTTAGCATGGGAAGCTAATTTAGTGGTTATTACTCCAATCATCTAACTTTATAGATAAAAACAAAACAAAACAAAGCAACAACTTAGATACAGAAGGTTTAAATGACTTGTCTGAGGTCATCTCCATTAGATTGTATGATCCTCGAGGACAGATATCATCTTTTGTCTCTTTTGGCATATAGTAGACACTTAATAAATGTATATTGAATTGAGTTGACATAGGCAGTATGTATTAGATAAGATTTGAACCCAGATCATCTGGTTCCAGAGTCAATATTCTTTCCAATGTACAGTTATCAGGCAGTGGGTCTCAAGGTTTTTGATTGGGCAGGGACCTATCATCCATTCTGCCCCTTGCCTGGAGAATATGTTGGTGTGCAGGCTTCAGGTGACCAGTTAGTATGGTCTCTCATGTAAGGGCTTCATAGAGGTGTAATGACTGTCGGTTTCTCATTTATATATGCTGCCTTGACTGCCTTATAGGGTATGTTGTCCATCAGATTCATCAGCCTTCAGTTCCCCTAGGTAATTATCAGTGTTTTGAAATATGATGCATGGTATAAGTATTAAGAAGAATGTCAAAATCATAGTGTGTATAAATGTGATTGACTTTGTGGATAGCGAACAGCATTATTAGGACAGAGTTCCACTTTGGGCAATGAAACAAATGGGTAATCTAGGTAATATGATATGTAGCCTCTGAGATATGTTTGGAACGTATAATTTATGTGTTATCCATCATTTGGATTGGGTGTGATATGCTATGGAGAGATTAATTTTCAACTGTAGTTTGTCTCTCTGTCATAGTGTACAAAATCACCAAGTCAGTGTACAGGGGACCTTGAAGGTCATATAGTCCAAGCTGTACCTGAATAGGAATTTCCTTAAAAAAAATCTCTGTCAAGTTGAAGACCTCTAGTGAGAGATATATGACATTTACCTGTTCCTGGCAATGCTCTTGGCAAAGAGCACAACACCTTTCCTTGTGTCCTTATATACTTTACAATGCATAAATTATGGATAGCCAGTCAATGAACTGTTATTATAATTGGTAAGAAAGGAGAGTTGATTATAACCTGGTTGAGGCTTTCACTATGCCTCCCGCTTTAGTTCACAGAACCTTGGTTTTGTGGCTTTTTGTTATTGACAGTGTTACTGAATAACTGATTGAAACATTCTCAAAAGTGACCAAAATTATGAAAAAAAATTTCTCTATCAGCTTAACTTCCAACCTAAATTAAATTGGCTCTTAGTTATGTGACCATGGTCAATTAATCAGTCAAAAACATTTATTAAGTGTTAACTGTGTTAATCATCATGAGATGATAACCCTTTCTAAGGGTAGAATCTGAGATAACCTTGGAAAGAATATGCAAAGAAAAGGCAAAAACAAACAAAAAATCCAACAAAAATCAAGGAGCTTACATTTTAGTGGGGATATGTGTATTAAAAGGTATGTATGAGATACATACAGGGGAGATAGGTGGAAACCTCAGATTGTGTCTGAATTCTGTGTTCCACAATATTTCATCTTACTGTTGATGATGCATTAGCTTTGAGAATAGGGACTAGTGTCCCTGACTCAGTGAGAGAGAGACAGAGTGGACTTACCACATTCATTTTACAGATGTGTCATTAAATTGTTTGGAATCACAGAGCAAGTTGGTGCATAAAGTTTAGATTGTAGTATCATTGATGTAGAGCTGGCCAGGATGTTAGAGGTCCAACCAACTGATATTACAAATTAGGAATTGAGATCTAGAGAAGTCAAGTGATTTGACCAGGGTAACAGAGATAGTAAGTGACAGTGACTGGATTTGAATCTAGATCTGTGGATTCCAAACCTAGTGCTCATATTGAACAATGAAAAGCCAAAGTTTTGGATTTCAGGGTAGACTCTGCACTAAAGTCTCTACAGGAGGATAAACATGAAATAAGGAAATAGAGGAGAAGAAATACATTTTGTGGGCTTTTTCTTTCTTTTATTTTCTCTCAAAGAGAAAAGAAGAACCTGATTGATGGGGGCAAGAAGTACCTTTTCACATGAGTACAGATAGAAATAAACAATCATATTGTGAAAGTATAACAGAGAGTGGTCCCCTGACCTTTAAGAAAGGTACTAGTATTTGAAGAAAGAGCTTGAGTTACTACCCACTGAAGACCAATTCAATTCAGTCAGAAGTATTATGGTAAGCAAATACTGACAGAAGTTAGGGTTGTGGGTGTATGGGGGCTATGATCTTCCAGAGAATCTTCTTTGGGGATGGGGGAAGGAAGTAGGATGTACCAAAGAGCCTTACTTGACCCATGATAAGCAAAAGAGCAACGGGGTTACTTCCTCCAGTAGAATGAGTACGAGTTTTGGGTGGGTGAGAACAATTTATTCTAATCGTCATTAAAGCAGCTGAAGTGGGCATTGTGGAGCATGTAGAGCTTGGTCAGACCTCAAAGAGACACCAAGGTCATCCACTGCATCCTGGACCATTGTAGTTATCTTGACTTTTGTCTTGATACTATACTTTTGACCTACATATACATATAGAGGGGCAACAAGGAGGTGCAGTGGAGAGAGTGCTTGACCTGGAGTCAGGGAGATCTGAGTCTAAATTTGACCACAGTCACTGTGCGAGCTAGACAAGTCACATAACCTCAGTTTACTTCAGTTTTCTAATCTGTAAAATGGGATAATAATAGCACTACCTCTCAGTGTTCATGTGAGAATAAAATAATATACAGTAAAACATTAGCACACATATGCCTTGCACATAGTGAACACCATACAAATGTTAGCTCATATATTTTACATTTAGCTCACATATTTTACATACGTTATATATGTATGTGTGCATGCATGCATGTATATATGTACATATATTATGTTAAATAAATTCAAGGTATATTGGCAGGGGTAAAACAGTGGTTGGAGTTGAGAGGATTAAGAATAATGGCTGAGATAGTGGTGAGGTCCATATTTATTTATTTATTTGGCCCCAGTTATCAGGATGCTTTTAGGCAAACCATCCCAAACCACTGGAATAAGAATAATGAAAGTGAGTTAGGCGAAACTAAATATATCCATTCTTTCCTACCCTTTACTCTCAGTTTTGCCTTCTGGAGTCAAACTGAACAATTCTAGCTCAAGCCAACATTTCAAATATTTGAAGAGAACTGTTAAGGCGTATTTCTTCTCATCATTCTCCTTTATCTTTTTAATTCAAGATAACATCATGATTTGCCTCAACTAATCCTTATATGCCCTGAACTTGATGCCATTCACAAATCTGCAGCGTTCCGGATGTCATCCAAATGGAGCAGAATGCAAAAGTTTTGATGCTTCCTTAGCCTTGGACACCATGATGTTCTTTAGATGACATTGGTTTTCATGGCTGCCACAACTCATTGCTTCTATTAAATCCTCATATATTTTTGAGACAAAGTTCTCTAGTCACATTGTCCTCAACTTATACTGGGCAAGTTAGTTTTTGAATCCAGGAATAAGACTTTACATTTATCCTTATTAAGTTTCATCTCATTGGATAACTGTTCTACTCATGTCACAGGCCTGTAAATTGAGGCAATATCATTGAAGGAATTTTGAAAAATACAAAATGTTCTAGGCAAGTATTCTGGTAATGTTATTACTATCTCTGTTTTCCATGTCTGAGTATTAGCTAGCTGTAGCTGCTGATCTGCTGGAGGCTGGTGTTGGCAGGTATTGCATATTTATCTGTGTAATGACATTTGATAAACACAATCTAGAGCCAGAAAGGAAAAGGCAAGATAACCTTTGAAATATGTCAGAGATACATAAGTATTCTTGACTACTAAATATTTTATACAAGTATTTTTTAATTTAAAAAAATGACTTGATACCACAGTACTAGGGAAACTCGGTGGTGCTATGGATAGAATGCCAGCCCTGAATGAGTCCAACCTCAGACACTTATTAACTGTGTGACCCTGGGAAAGTCACTTAACCCTATTTGCATCAGTTCCTCATCCATGAAATGAACTAGAGAAGGAAATAGCAAACCACTCCAGTATCTTTGCTAAGAAAACCCTAAATGGAGTCACAAAGAGTAGGAATACTATTGAAACAACTCAACAGCAACAAAAACCAGGAAACCAAAGTCTCAGTAGTTTCAAAGCATATTGTATTGAAAATGTTTGATTAGGCAGCAACACCACCTTTACCCCACTAAAGACTAAACAAAAACGAATTTAACCCAACTATTCTGAGAGGAAAGTGAAGTGAGTTCACATTTCTGCAGCCAGCTTTTACAGTCATGGACTCATCTGTACCATATTTTATCAAGTATTGCAGGCAATGATTTGCTCTTGGTTGGTGTTTCTTTGATTATTAATCATACTCACCAGGAGTCTTTCTTTTAGCATTTTATAACCCAGTATGTCAATATCATTTTAACACCCCCTCCATGACAGGCAATCGGTATGTTTGTGCAAGATTCCAGGAGAGTTTATGATGCTTCTCTGAGGCAAGTTTATGAGGGAAATGAAGTTCAAAGCAAGTCTGGTGAGATGATGGGGGAAATTTAAATTCCGCCAGTTGTTTTGTAGGCATAAACCAGGGATCAATTTTTTATCATTATTATGATTTTTCTATTCCACTGAAGGCCTAATTCATGAGAAGTGAAGCTGTTCCAGCCTCTGCTATATGACTGTTTTTTAAGTGTTCTAGAAAAATTGGAAGTGTTCTAGACAGATGAGGGAGAGTCACACATAATAAGCTTTGCTCTGTCCCACATAGAATAGTATTTATTAAGTCAGGAGATGAGCAGAAGAGGGATGAATATTTATACTCTGCCCCCTTTTAAAAAGGGCATTCCAATTCCTTTCTCTATTTGTAATTAGAGCTACCCAAGGCTCACACATACATCATCTCTCAGACAGAAAAGCATTCTTTACTATTTATCTTCTAGTCAATGCCCTCCAATGCAGAATGTAGCTGAGATAAGCTGGAGATTCTCTAAGATATAAATAGGATGGCTCCTTGATTTTATTGCATTTTGAATCCTTTAAAATACTTTTCATTGACTTTTATTCTTCCTAGTGTGTCATTTTTCAAGTAGTCAGGTGCCATATAGGAAAACATTTGCCTACTAAATATTCATTAAGATAATCCACTGGGTTTTGCCTTGTTACCACTCTGCTGGGTCCTGATGCTGTTAGCATGCTGCTGGACTCTCCTGTGGAGAAAAAGATTCTTGATAAGAAATACTTTTTCCTTCTTCCAAGAAAATTAATCATCATTTCAGGGCCTTAAGACTGATCTGTATGAGTCAGAAGGTTTCAGTTCTCTTTCTAGCTGTGCTACTGATTTGCTGTTTGATCTTGAAAAAAATTGCTCAACTTCTCTGGTCCCCAGATTCCTAATTTGTGAAATAACTGGATTTGGATGACATCGGTTCCCAAATTCAGTGCTACAGAACCCTGGGGGGAGAGCAGCAGCTCAGCATTGATATAAGAGGACTGGGAATTTTGGAGGGCAACAAGCACTGATCTTTACTTAGTGTCAAGAAAATAAAAGTCATGACAACATATGGAATAAGTAAATATCCCTTCTTTACATGGATTTAGTAATGGTTTGTTCATATAAGTAAACATTTTTACAAACATAAATGTATGTATGTATGAATGAATATCTTTCATGTATTTCCCCACGTATTCATGGTCTAGTGGGAAGAGTTTGGATCCAGAGAACCTGGGTTTAACTGGGTTTTTAAAACTATCTGTTCATGATTTTGAAAAAGTCATTTAACCTATTTTGTCTTTGGTTTCATTAACTGTGTGATCATGGGAGTTGAACTAGATGACCTCTGAAGTCCAAATCTATGACCTTGTCAAAAAAATTCATGCATAACTTTCATTTAATTCACAAATGCTAACCTTTTTCTACCCTCTGACTCTAAGTTCCTTCCCTCTGAAAGTATCATGTTTTGATATTCATTTGCATATGTACTGATACGTGTGCATGTTGTCTGCCCTGAGAGATCATAAATTATTAGATGTTGGTTTTTTTAACTTCAGTACCTATGACAATAATTCAATAAATACTTGATGGTGTAACTAGGTAATGTAGTGGAGAGAGTGCTAGCTCTGAAGTCAAGAAGACTCATCTTCCTGACTTCAGATCTAGGTTCAGACATTTACTAACTGTGTGACCCTGGGCAAATGACTTAAGCCTTTTGCCTCAGTTTCCTTATCTGGAAAATGTAGTGGAGAAAGAACTGGCAAACTACTCTAATATCTTTGCCAAAAAAAACCCAACTGGGATCATGAAGATTTGGATATAACTGAAAAAGACTGAACAACAAAAAACATTGTTGGTGAAAAATAATAACTTTTTAACGTAATCTCTCATTGAATAGGCACTTGATGTGAAGTTATGTAAGATTTTTTAGGGTATTGAAATGTGTCTATATACTCAAAAAAAAGACTGCTAGTCATGGGACTAACTGATTTCTGGGTTTTCTTTTATGACTAGATTCTATCAATTCCTGATTTGCATCCACTTGGTCAATTAGTCATATCTTGCCCTCATCCATGAGTTTTATGCTTTCTTTTGCTCTGATAATCCTCCATCTGAACCCAATCTCCTATTTATTCTCCCCTCTTCCTGTGCCTTACCCTGCTGAAACCTCTTATTTGCCCTTGTCAAGCCACTCATTCCTCCTCAATACTTTCTCAGACCATTGCCCTTGGTCTGACTTCACTTTTCTCCTTCTCCATTCTCATCCCAATAGTGTGCCATTTCAACTCTACACTGCCCTCTGTTTTAGAATGTTATTACTATTATTTTCATTTTAAATGACAAGATTTCAATCTGAAGGCATTCCGGGATCATAGATTAAGATTAGAAGGGACTTAAAAAAAATATCAAGTCCAAACCTCTAATTTTACAGATGAGTAGCCTGAGGGTCAGGGATATTGCATGACTTTTTCAAAGTTAAGCAGAAATTACAAAAGGAGATGGGTAGTCCTCCCTAGAGACCCCTCAATTTGGATTTATAAATCAATATAAATATTAAAAATTATTTGAGATTGACAACTTAAAAACCTTTTTCAGGAATCTATTTTGCTTCATTTGGTTTCAGTTCCTGTTCCTAATAACAATTATTATAAGATGCTCCTATGTTAAAGATTTTAGACTGGGTTGCTGAGACTCTGGTTTAAAAGACTATGAACAAAGCCATCTTTTTAACATTAAGAGAGTGCTTCAAACTATGGATAGGAGACTGAACAGAAGCTGTTCACTGAGACATCAGTGGAATGTTAAAGGGATGATTAATTGACATTCCAGTAGGAACCAACAGGGCCTAGTGTCATTCATCAAAATGATTTGATATGAGGGATGTGGGACTTGAAGGTTAGGCAAGGTGAGGTGAGAATTGAATGGAAGCCATGTTGCTTTTTCCTTCTCTTTTATGAATGCAGAACATCAGCCCATAATAGTAATAAGAAAAGACATGGATTATGTAGAGAAGTCCTTGCTGGGGCAATAGGTTGTGCTCTTTGATGGCAAAGGTATTCTTTGTTGTGCTCTTCCAGAATAGTTCAGTATCATCTCATGTAGAAAATCAATTTTAACTTTAAAACAGGCAATCGCATCAATAATTAGCATGCGTCTTTCTTTAAAACAAATGGCTGGGCCAAAAGGACAAAAATATGAAATATATTAATAAAACATCTGTTCAATTTAGCAAGATGAAATGAAAATATGTGATGAAAAATGCTGAAGATCATTATTTTCAAGTCTCTGCTTTGGAGTGCACCCCAGCAATCATTCCTTCTCTCTCTAGGCCAGGAATTCTTAACCAATTTTGTGTCATGGACCTCTT
>CM053597.1:185676521-185707878 GCA_028646575.1 Pseudocheirus occidentalis
ATATATATATATATATATATATATATATATATATATATATATATATATATATATTTCAAATTTGAGTAAATGGATCCTCTGAGATCTCATGACAGACACCCTCGGTATCTATGGACTCCAGTTTAGAAATGCCCCCACCGTATCAAGAAATGGGATTTCAGAAGGATTCCCTCTGAATCCTTTCCCAAATGCTTACAAAAATACTCAGTTCTTCTAGGTGGCTCAGTTGATAGGGCATTGGACCTGGGGTCAGGAAGACCTGTGTTCAAATCTAACCTCAGACACTTGCTTGGTCTATAACACTGGTCAAATCACTTAATCTCTATTTGCCTTCTTTTTCAATTTTTAAAATGGGAAAACACTAGTACCTACTTCATATAGTTTTTATGAGGGTAAAACAGATTAATATGTATAAAGGGCTTAGCACAGTATCTAGCACCTAGTAGGCACTATAAAAAGTTTTATTCCCTTCCCCCAATCTAAAACGGAAACATTCCTGTGTTAGAATTCTCCGTCTATGTTTCCATTTCTCTTCTCTCCATCATTGCTACTATCATTGAAAAAGTTGTCTATACACAATGCTCTCATTTATTTAATCAGTTATACAAATATATTGTGTACCTACTATGGGTCAAGTACTGGGCTAGCACTGAAGATACAGAGACAAAATCAAACAGATTTCTTGATTTCAAAGGCCCTTCATTTTATCTGGTATGACTACATGTATGGATGTATGTGCTTGCATAGTTTAGAGAGGGAAGAAATTAAAAATTTTAAGGGATCAGTAAAAGTATTGTGTAGGAAGGCACATTGAGCTTAGTCTCAAATAAAATAAGGGATTCTAGGTAGAGGTGAACAAAGAGAACAATATAGGCATGGAAGATGGTTGGTATGAATGGGACATGGTAAGTGAGATATTAAATAAGGCCTGGACATGTGGAACATCAAGGAAGCTGGTTTGGTGGGTTCATTTTGCATAGAGATTGTTCATTCTTTATAATTATATAGTTATTGCTTAGCATGGTGACATAAGCACATTATGGATGCTTAGTAAATAAATGGTGATTAGCTGATTGATTGGACGCAGAGTATAGGGAAGTGAGTAATGTCTAATGAGGCTAAAAATGTGAATTGTTGGGCTCAAATTAGTCAAGGATTTAAAAGTCAAGCAAAAGACTTTATATTTTATTCTAGAGGCAATAGGAAATCATTAGAGTTTATTAGATAGTGGAGTGACATGGTTAGAGCTGGGCTTAGGGAAAATAATTTTGTAAGCTTTGTGGAAGATGAATTAAAGTTGGACAATTCTTATAATTATAGGTCTAGAGATCAAAAGGATATCTGAATACATATAGTTCAATTCTCCTTTTACAGATGAGGAAACTGGGTCTTGAGGTCATTAAATGACTTGCTGCAGGCCACACAGATATTAATCCTCTGAGGTGGATCTAATTCAATTTTCTCTCATTCTAGAAATAGGACTTTTCCCTTTGAACCACTTGATGAAGGGAGACCTATTGGAAGTCGATTGCAACAGTTAAGGCAAGAGGTGATGAAAACCTGAGCTAGGGCACTGGTTTTGTGAGCAATGAGTAGGTGATGAATGGGAAAGCTTTGTGCAGGTAGAAATGATGAGATTCAGACAATAATTGGGTTTATGGGGTATTAGGAAGTGAGAACTCAAGGTCTTACATTTAAGAGACCAGAGAGAGGGTGGTGCCATTGGCAAAAATCGAGAATTTTGGAAGAGAGGTGGGTTTGAGGAGAAAGATAAGTTACATTTGGGGGCATAATGATTTTGATAAAGTTATAGTTATATATAGTTATATTCAATTTGAAACAGACAACAGGTAATGAAGGCCTGGACCTCAGCAAAGAGACTTGGAATATATAGGTAGGTAGGTAGGTAGGTAGATAGATAGATAGATAGATAGATAGATAGATAGATAGATAGATAGATGTCTGATATCTGTCTATCTATCTATCTATCTATCTGAGAGTTCTAGCAAAGATGATCAGAACTGATGAGATCACTAGATGAAAAAAATATATATATATACAGAGAGAGAGAGAGAGAGAGAGAGAGAGAGAGAGAGAGAGAGAGAGAGAGAGAGAGAGAATAGGGGCTACTACTGTGCATTGGTATACACTACTTTTTTTTCTTTATTATTGTCTCCTTGTAATTGAGCTCTTGATTCCTCCATTGTATTGAAACTTTTCTGAAAGGTCATTTATGACCCTGTAATGACCACATCTGATGATGCTTTTTTAGCCTTTAATTATTTATTATTATTTCTTGACTCTTTTGACCCCACTCTTCTTAAAAATAATATTTAATATTGATACAATGCTTTATGTTTTACAAAGCACTTTGTATACATCATCTCATTTGCTTCATAAAAGAAACTTAAGAGGTAAGAGCTATTATACCCATTCTACAAATGAAGAAACTGAGTCTCAGAGAGGATAGGGAAGTTGGAAGGCCACATAGTTTGTAATTGTGTGAGGTGGTATTTGCAACCCTTTCTTAATGCCTCCAAGTCTAGCATGTTTTTCAGTATACCACCTTACTTCCATCTGTATAGTTCTTATTTTCTGGACTTCATCCTCTCTATTTTTGTCACTTTATTTCTCTGATCACTTCTTTTCTAAGTCTGCTGCTTCTTTATTCTCTTCCTATTCCTACTGTATATCTATATTTATATCTCTATCTATGATAAAGATCCCTAACACACAAAGGACAAAAAGAAAGTTAAACTTCACATTACTGTAAGACCTTTGCCCTATAGATATGGTTCTATCTGCTTTTCTTTTAAAAAATATTAAAAAACATTTTTGAAGACCAGTCTCAATTAGGCAGGAAGCACAGGAACTACCCAGGCCCACTCTGATCAGGAGGGAAGGTTTGGCTTGATCAGTTTCCAACCTGGGCCATCTTGGCTCTCCTTATGCAATCTTGTGACTCCCTATTCCCTGAACTCACAACATCCACACCTCATATAAAGTGGACACCCTGAAACTCAGTGTCTGGAACTCAAGAGGTCACCCTTCTTCAACCTTCCCAATAGCAAAGATTATAGGCATGAGGCACCATGTTAAACTTGCTACAAATCTTTTTGATACAGATACTAGATAGGCATAAATTTAGGATCTACTTAATTTGCCTGCCTCAGGCCAGAAACAAGAGATCTTGGGAGGAGTATCCCTGTGTTTCAAAGGGTCAAAAACCCTCCACCGTAGTCCAATAAGTAAGAATCAGAGATAGGAGACCATGTCCAGAATGAATGATGAGTCGATATTAGAACCAAAAATAGTTTGAAGGGGTAAGTGAAGAGATGTAGTCTGGGGAATAGACTGAAGGCATTTTACAGTGAGATAATAAAGAGGTTCATGTTCCATAAAAATTCCCTCAGTTTGTTGAACTTGGTTTTATTCAGGAGCATGGATTTTTTTTTTATTCCTAGCTGTGTGAGGAATGAAATATTTTAAACCAGGCCTATATATCCCTAGAAATACTAAGAAGCTCTACTAAAGAAACCTTGTATTTGGTTTTTGACTGCTATGTTGGCTGAACACTGGAAAGATTATTTTGAATAGAATGTTTCCTTCAGTGGACCCAGACACACACTATAAAGCATTTATTATGTGTTAGTGCAAAATTATTAAGATTCTTACCTATATGACCTAATATCATTCCATCTCTGGGCATGTGTGAATTTACAACATTTTTCTTAGTATGAATTACCCAACAAGTGTGCTATTTTTTGTTATTTAATAATAGCAACTTTCATTTACACAACCATGTCTTTAGAGAGAGGATTTCAGTGTTTAGAATAAATAATAACTATAATTTCATGCATGGAGACACTTTTCTCAAAGGTTAAATAATTCATTCCAAGTTTCACAGTTAGTCATACGCTTAGATAGAAATAGATTTGAAGGCCTGGTTCTTTCTTCCTGCCTCTTTCTTCCCAATCCTTTCACCCCCACCCATTAAAGAAAAAAAAAAAGATCCAAAAAGTCTATATTGGAGTTGCTGTAGAAAAATAGGGATATTAGCGCAAAGTTCATGGAGCCATTCTAGAAGGAATGTTGGAACTATGCGAAGAGAAAGACTAAAATATCCATAACTTTTGACTCATTGTTCAATCCCAATCTAAAACTTGAATCTTCTCTGTAATATAATGGAGTCATCAAACCCTTGACTTATCCTCTTAATGATACATCCAAAGGCAGCTCATTCCATTTTATGGAAATTTTGATTATTAGAAAATTATTTATGACTTCCACTTCTCCATTTGATTTCTTCCCTACAGAGATTTCAACAATCTCCTGGATAAAAGGATCACAAATTTAGACCTGATAGGGATCCTAGGGATCTAGGCTCCATCTATCAGTGATCTAGGATCATTCCTTGATTTTACAATTCTGGATGAAAAAACTGTGGTGCAGAAAGGACAAGTGATTTGCCTAAGGTCATACAATCATTATGAAACTGAGGTCTACTGACTGTATATTAGAAGATCTTTCAATCATTTTATAATACTGGAACAGTTTAATAATTATATAACTATATGATTTGATGAAAGTTTTTACTGTTATTTGTATTAAGAAACAAGCAATTTGTAATTCAGATAATCAAATATTGGTTGTATTTTGTCTAATGACCAAAGTTGTTTTCTTTTTGAAATGGAAAGATAAGGATGACTTTAAAAGAAAAACATTTCATTTAACTTCCTCCCTGAATTTCATATATAAGTAACTAAGAAAAGTGACATTTTTTTTTCTCTACCTTTACTATAACAGCAGTGCACCAAAGGCAAGAAGTGAGCATTGATGGTGGGGATATGTAGCCTTTTTAAAATGAGCAATCACCCAATAAAATAGAGTGAGCACTTGCAAAAACACAATGGGAAAGAAAAAATGCTATCTAATCTTTTACAGTAAGACTTCTGATAACTTCCATCAATTTTTTTCCTATTCTTTTCTTTAATTTTTCTTTCCTTATTTATTTATTTATTTTGAGGCACTTCATTATTTCAGTAAAACATTTGTACAACGTGCTGCCAGGAACTGGCTGATAGTACAGACTTTGTTTATATACAAATCTGATTAGTATTTTTTGGATACTATCCACTCCACTGGATCCTTTTACAAAGCTGTTGACAGGAAGCTCTGCCCTGATTTGACAGCAGATGGAGTCCTAAAGAGATCCTTTTCTTCTTTTTCAAAAACTGTAATTTGTTTTGGAAGCGATTTTATTTTATATGTAGTGAGCCATTTAGAGTGATGAAAAATCTTGAATTTGTCTCAGGATCAAACTATGGAGATAACTACTTTCATGACATGAAACTGATAATATATTTTTGAAGACTTTTTTCTTTCTTTTTTTTATCCTGTGACAGTGGTAAAGATTAGGCCTCCAAAATAACTAATATATCCATAACAATCCTATGTAGAACAAAGACCACATTCGTAGTTGAGATGTGGTAGTAATAAGATATATCTATGTCTGTATGTTTATGGAGATATAGAGATAAGTGATATAGACACATCTATCTATCTATAGAATGTATTTACACATATAGGTATATATGGGTACAAACACACACACATATACATATTCACACACACACACACACACATATACACACACATATACACACACATATTTGCCCAGACTTTGAAATGTAAGGAGCTGATCAGACTGCTTGGCATTAATGTTTTTAAATCTATGCCTAGCCCTTAGTCATGGAAACTGAGGGAAAAAAATAATCTAAAGGCCTTTTGGGAGAATCTTATATAACATGGCATCAAGAAGTGAAGGCAGGTCTTTGAATTTGACAAATTTTCATTTACATGACATTTGTTTATCCTTGTTGAATGTTTATGTTTATTCAATTTGTATACACACACATGCACATACACATTTGTGTCATTGATTCAATCTTTCTAGATTGTGAACCTTCATTTGAGGCCAACTTGTACCTGGCCTAGGACAGAATGTGTTATAGCTTCTGGAATTAAATGAGCAGCAATATATAAAGTGAATTCAATCTTATCTTTTCCTTTAAGTCTCAACTAAAGTTCTGTCTTCTACTGGAAGGCTTCCCCAGGCCCTCTAAATTCTAATGCCTTCCCTCTATTATTTCCCTTTATCCTTCAGAAAGCTTGCTTTGCATATATTTGCATATCTCCCCCAACAGACTGAAACCTCCTTGAAGGCAGAGACTGTCTTTTAGCTCTTTTTGTATACTCGTTCCTTAGTATGTTGTCTGCCACATAGCAGGCACTTAATAAATGTTAATTGATTGATTGGTATCTAACTGGTTCCTGGCTCATGAAGTTTTTTTTTTAATATTTATTTATTTTTTGCCTTCTTTTTTTTGAGGGTGGAGGGCAGGGCAATTGGCGTTAAATGACCTGCCCAAGGTCACATGGCTAGTAGGCATGTCAAATGTCTGAAGCTAGATTTGAACTCAGGTCCTCCTGACTGCAGGGCTAGTGCTTTATTCACTGAGCCATCCAGCCACCCCAGCTCATGAAGTTTTTACTGGCTCCCTGCTCTCTCCTGTAAAAACACACCCCCGTCCATAGGGCATTTGAATCTTTATCATTATGCTCCAACTTCTCTCTCAATTTCATACCATAAACTTACACGGAAAGACAAAATATAATTCTTAATGACATCCCATAATAAAGAATTTTAAATGTTGTTCGCTCTTCATTTTCAATGAGGACCAATGACATTATGGAGATGACGTCTTAACTTGTTTGTGAACTGTATTTAAGTGAGTCAGAGTTTCCCAGAGTTGTAGGCCTCACTCTCTGTTCTAGGGTCATTAAAGTCCAATGGCAAGATGAAAATTAGGATGACTTGTCATGGCCCAAAATTCAGTGGATGGCCTTGATATTCTCTATGTCTGACCAACTTCTAAGCCCTCCATAGTACCTTCTTCAGATTTCTTTGTGGCTTTTTGAGCAAATTGTTTTCCTCTGCTCTTTCTGCTGGGGGAAGTCTTCCGAGCTAATAAATAATTGAATCAAATGTTTAAAAAAGGATAGAAATTATGATAGGTCTTATAGCCATAGTCACCTCTCTCTTCTAGGAATGTGGGGAAGTGCAAATTAATGACTGGATTCTGCTGTCATTATATGCCTCAAAATGACTCACCTGTTGATTTCCCCTAGTTCCATGGATTTGTCTTCTTTCTTTTTGCTTTCTGATTCAGAGATTCATCTGCTTTCATCTTTCTCTCACCTGTCCATCTACTTGTGCAGTACACCAAACATGGGATAAAGTGCTTTCCAAAATACCACTGGTACTCCCTACACCAAGTGAGCTCTCCTGAACGCTCCTTAAACTCTCATCAGAATGTCTTTGAATAGGCTACTTCAAGGATTCCTTGTTCTTTAGGACAAGCCTGAGAAGCTTCTTTAAAAGTGAACCAGCAGGAAACAGAATATCTGATCCTGCTTCTCAGAAAACTGTTGTTCTACATGAGTATAAACAGAGCATAGTATAAAAACTGGAGCAAATATGGAATGGGGTAAAAAAAAATTACTCAGGCACCACAAAGCAGTCCACTGTGAGTGAAATATGGGACATATATAAGGAAGTAGTGGGAAAAATATTAAAATGGTAAATTGGCATTATATATTGAGGGCTTTGAAAAGCAAACCTTAGAGTTTGGAATTTATTGTCTAAGCAATAGAGACATTGAACATTGTTAAATAGGGAATCTGAGAAGAGATATTAACAAGACCTGTGCTTTAGAAAAACAAATTGGCAGAAATATGTAGGATGGATTGGAGTTGTTGTAGTAATCCAAGTGAGAATTAGCAAGGTGAATTTTTCTAGCAGTAGGTAGGAATGGGGGACTGTATAGAGAGGGCAGTCCTTGAGATAGTGATTTTGAAGACATTTAAATAAAGCAGATGGTTGAAATTTGGAAAATCATGCTAGCAGTAATAATAATAAGATTATATAAAATAAAAAAGTAAAAACAACCCCTGCTGCCTGACGACCAGATATGTTATATATCAGCCCTCCCCTCGGATTTTCTGAAACCCTTAAGGAGGTGTTGGGAGAAGTATCTATATTCTCTGCTAAAGGCTCTAGCTGTCACTGATGGTATTTCTCAAATGTAAGAGTGAGTCCCCTATGCCTCAGTTTCATTTAGTCAATAACATTCAGATTAGATTTTCAAAGGAATATTTACTTTGAAAATTTATTAACAAACATGCAGACTTGCTCACTCAAGATGTAGGGCTGAGCTCGGCACCTCTGCTCAGGCTCTGGGAGGGGAAGGGATTAAGGTCAAAGCTTAGCTCAGTTCCTGTATAGCACAGTGCCAAGTCCCAAGTCCAAGTCTCTCTTTGGGTTTGAATCCCAAGTGCCCTTTGACTCTATACTTCCCCAGTAGACTAGCTAGCTGCAACATCTCCTGTGTGATCCTGGCTCCAGTGTTACCATGATTGAATTTCTAAGTCCGGTTAGGCTTACCATTGGCACTAAAAATTGAGGATAAATGACACAAAACAGAAACAAATATCCCTAGGCCAAGAGAAACCTTAAAACCAAGGGATAAGAGGGTGAGTAGGAGAAAGAACTTCCTCTCTCTTCTCATTCATTTCACAGTAATTTAACTGGGAAATCTTCATCCTTTGAATACAAGAGGAAAGAGATGCTAGGAAAGAGAGAGACTGTTCAAATCTGGCTAGGTTTAAAGAGCCTGTCTTCCTGGCTACACAGCTCCTACCTATACTGTAGGGGACACATGATCTGGACTAGACCTTCTAGGCTAATATTTATGTAGAAGTTTAAAGTTTACAAAGGCCTTTGCAAATATTATTTTGGATCATTATTTAGGATGTAAGCTTTTCAAGGGGAGCAATTATTTCAATTTTGTATGCTTAGGTCCTTGGGGGCAAAGATTATTTCAATGTTTTCTTTCTATGTCTTGTACTTGGCATAATGCCTGACATATGGTGCTTAATACATTCATGTTAATTGATTAAAATGATCATATTCTTTAGATAAATTCATTGCCTAAATATGAACTTCTACTTGTTTTGACCCCTTGAAATCCAATCTTCAGCAGTCCTAGAACCCTTGAAGAAACTGGTGTTTACAGAAAACTATGAAGAGGTGAATGGGCAATCTGTTTATCAGCCAGAGAATCAAGAATGAAATGAATGCATGACACTCCTGCATTCCCTTTGGCTTGCTAGTGGAAGATGATGTCCAACAATTTTGGGAAACAAAAGCAAAACACATAAATATTTTTAATTAAGAAAATGTGGGTGAAGTAAAAATAAACTCTCCAAGGAATCAAGAATCTAGAACCTCTGGCTAGCTTGTAAGACTTGAAGAAGTTGCAGTGGTTGGACATTCTGATTTCAGAAATTTTATTTCGGAAATGAAAACCACTTGAAAAATGAAGCTTTTACTTAGATATAAATTATAATATTACAAGCAAAAACAAGGTCCTCAATCTGAAAAACTCATTAATTGCAGAGAAGAGGCATCTTTTTGCAAAAAGTAGGATCATTTTCCCTTTGATAGTAAAAATTATACTTTCCAGCAGGCTTTAATTATTAGATATCTTAAGGCAGATTCCCAATATTAAAAAAGTTATATATTGCAAAATGCACTGCTTGTATTTCCCATGCTACCTAAGCCACTGTTTATTCCAGTACCTGGAAACATACCTCCTTTAATTGAAGAGAACTCTCCCTCTTCCCCATTTTATCAAATGCATTCAAAGTCTCTAAAGCTTTGTTCTTAAGTTAAAAGCAGCTTTGTTCAAAAACCAAAATATAAGACACCTGAAATATTTTTCCATGATCCGTGCCCCTATTTTTCCTACCTACTGGAGTCAGCTCTGTTTCTTCTCCCTGCCCAAAATAGCTTCGCTCTCATTGTATTTTTGCATTAAATCATGTTGTCAGATTGGTAACTCCTCACGCTTCCATCTCAAAGTAAAAGGTTTTCTTCACTTATTCTATTATGTAACAGATATATATTGTGAGTCTAGTATGTTCAAGCCACTGGACTCTGAGATGTGGTTAACTTGTTCTTCTTTTGTCCTCAAAGAGGACCTATAACATCACAAATAAAACAGTGACCCTATCCTTAGGAAGATTCTAGTGTAATAGAGGATCTAAAGATATTAATACATGGAAAAGAGCATCCATAGGAATTCTATGCATTTGTTACCTGCTACCACCTCTCAACTTGAAAGAAGTAGAGTGATTGTCATGGAGCAAAGGTTCTGAATATGAGTTTTGTGTCCTTTTTTGTTAAGTGTATCTCAGTATAATTTGTTTCTTTGTATTTTATTTTATTCTTCATATTTTATTTTATTAGTTTGAAGATAACATTTGGAGGCAGGATCTGTAGGCTTCACCAGAATGTCAAAGGAGTCCATGATGAGGAAAAAGGCAAGCCCTCCTCTTCTAGATGATACTAACATGGACCCTAGTTTGCTGTGTTTATGAAAAAAAATTGAAACACCTCCTAGTCTATTCTAATGGATTTCCTTCCTTCCTTCCTTCCTTCCTTCCTTCCTTCCTTCCTTCCTTCCTTCCTTCCTTCCTTCCCTCCCTCCCTCTCTCCCTCCATCTTTACTTACTTCCTTCTGTCCTTCCATCCTTCCAAGCTTTTACATAGGATCATAGATTTGAACCTGGAAAAGACCCTGGAGGCCAACTAGTCCAAGCCTTCATTTTTACAGGTGATGAAAATGGGGGTTACAGTGGCTTACTGACTTGTCTATGCTCATTCAGGTGTCAAATTCCAGAGCCAAGAATAAAAACCAAATTCAAGCAATCTATGTCTACAACTCTTTCCACTGTATAACTGACCCAACTTGGAGGATGCTTCACAGTCATCATCAATAAACATTTATTAAATACATGCAAAAGAGTCCCTGCCCTCAAAAAACTCACCATCTAATGAGGTGGGGGAAGATAACAAATAAACAAATATATATGAACAAGTTAATTACATGGTAAATAAGAAATAATTAAAGAAGGAAGTCAGCAGAGTTAAGAGAAGTTATAGGCGTTTCACAGGATAATAAACTATTAGAGGCAGGAGAAACTTTAGAGATTAGCTAGCCTTAATGCCCACTAGTTTATAGATAAAAACACTGAGGAACTGGGACGCTGACTGATGTGTAAAAAAGGTTGTTTTTTTTTTAACACAAATAAGTATCAGGGGATGGATTCAGACCAAGTTTCTACGTCTCGTTCTTTGAGTTGTAGGAGTTGGACCTGGTTTACTGGTAGGAGGATCATCCAGAGGGCAGAGAACTGGGGTGAGTGTTATGAGAGAATGTCAGTTGGTAGATTGTAAAACCCCTTAATATTGTTGTTCAGGCATTTCATTCAGTCTGATGATTTCTGACCTCCTTTGGGATTTTCTCAGCAAAGATACTAGAATGGTTTGCCATTTCCTTCAACTCAGTTTTACATGTGAGGAAACAGAGGCAAAATGGGTTAAATGACTTGCCCAGGTACACACAGTAAGTGTCTGGGGCCAGATTTGAATGAAGAAAGATGAGTCTTCCTGATTCCAAGTACAATGCTTACTCTACTGTGTCACCTAGCTTCCCAGGCCCCTTGAAATCGGAGACTAATTTTCTTTGTATTTCTAGTGCCTAGCTAAGGTGATATGAATACTAGCCCAAGAGGCCAGAAATAAGGCCTGGGTACAACTGAGGGTATGATTAATAAAAGAACTAAAACATATTGACCATATTGAGGCATAAACCATCTCACAAAAATTAAGACCCCTTTGAAGAAATAGAAGCCCCAATACCTGAAAATATCTCCATTAGACAGGAATGGCTCAGTGTGGAAGAGTCTTAGAATCAGATAATATTCACTGGTCTATGAGTAAATGGGAAACTGATGCTTCAGGGACATAAAAGAAAACCAATTATTGAAGAAGTGTGGACAACAGTGAGGAACACAAAGCCAGTGAAGCATTGCCAGTTTTTAGGAAATGGAGTAGTATGAAGTGAGTTGTCTGTGCCTTTCCTTTTCTCTTTGGAAATATGAGAATCTGTGGATGATTGTATTACCTTTAATGGAGGCATTTTCTTGTCATTTTGCCTGAATTCTAGATACTAAGTTTTCTGGAGACTTTTCCTTCTCACACTGCTAGCGTGGGAATCTATGGGTGATTGTTCCACTTTTTAGGGAAGGATTATTTCACTCTTCTGCTGTAATTGAAAAGCTTCTTATCTATGGTGCTTAATTCAATGATGGCAAATATACTGGATGGGAATTTGAGATGTATTTATAGAATTATTTATTATATATAAAGTAATATAATTATATAATACATATTATATAATTACATATATGTTTTACATATATAACATAATTGTATTATACTATAATTAGAGGAATTACATATATTATAATATAATTACATATGTAATATACATATTATATAATATGCATTATATAATTAAATTATTTATATAGTTAATATAATTCTGTTTAATCCAAACAACCCACCAGCATTTATTAGGATGCCTTCTATGCGCCAAGCACTGTCCTCAACATTGGAGATGGAAAGAAAACAAACAAACAGAAAAAATACATTCCCTATTCTCAATAAGATTATGGTCTAATGGGGAGAAATAACAGGCAACCTCTGGAAGAATTAGATGTATCCTGGATCACCTGGAGACAATCTCAGAAAAAAAGGAACTGAAAGTTTAGGAGGACCAGGAAAGGCTACAGAAGGTGGGATTTTAGCTGAGAGCTGAAGGAAGACAGGAAGACCAGCAGGAATAAATGAAATAAATGAGAATAAATGAGAAAAATCTAGGTATAGAGGAATAGCAATGTCTGGAGTAAGGAGATGGAGAACATTGTCCAAAGCACAGCCAAGTATTCAGTGCCAGTGGATCATAGAGTACATGGAAGGGGCTAAGATAAAAAAGAAGATTGGGAAAGTGGAAAGGGTCTAAGCTATCAACGACTTTCAAAGCAAAATAGACTAGTTTATATTGATTCCTGGAGACAATCAGAAACGATTGATGTTTATTGAATTGGGGAGGGAATGGTTGTGATATGTATGGTCAAACCTGTGCTTTAGGAAGATCAAATTAATGATTGAGTGTAGGATAGAATGAGTGGCAAGAGATATAACATTGAAAACTAGGTGAATTCACTGAAAACAATGTTTTCCCTAAATCTACTAATCATTTTTCTTAGAACTGATGACCCACAGCTCCATTTAGAAGCCAAAATTAAGCCACATATTTAGAAAAAAATGAAAGAAACAAAATTAAGACACAAAACTGGTAACCATCTAAACCTGATGTATCCATTAAGGTCCAGATAAAAGTCTCATTTCCTCCAAGAAAACTTTTTTGGCTATTGCAAAATTCTCATTGATCTCCTTTCCTGGCAATACTCAAAGTCTGTATTACTTAATTTTATATCTATTTAAAGAATGTTGAATTATTCACTATTTGTTTCCTGTATCATCTTTAAAAGGGGGTCATCTTGAGAGGGAAAACTGGATTTTTGTTTGTTTTGTTTACTTCTGTGTCTCCCATTAAGACTCTTGCCTTGATTCTGGAACATCATAAAGTCATAAACTTAGAGCTGGAAGAGACTTGAGACACTATCTAATCCAAACTTTTTGTTTTATATCTAGGAAACTCAGACACAGAGAGGTGAGATGACTTTTCTGAGTTCACACAAGTAGTAAGTAGTATAGCTAGGAGTCAAGCTCAAGTCCTGTTCTCTAGGATCAAGTGCTCCAAGTTCTGTGGTCATTCTACTGGACTTTACTGCCTAAAACTTGACAGAAGATCAAGCTTTTATTCATAATCTCGGGCTCATTATGCTCTAACCTGTCAGTCAGAATGGAAAACATCAGGCATGCCCATATCTACTATCTTTCCTAAAAGAGATGAGAAGAGTCTTTTTTTAAAGATACTCATTGCGAAAAGTAGGTGTTATGTATAGAGCAGTTATTTATTTCCTCCACCACAAAAAGAAATGTTTAAAATAAAAAAAAGATTCATTGGTATTCATTAATAAATACATATAACGTAAAACAATAGCCAATCATAGGAATTGACTTTACCAGGAAGTTAAAAACAACTTTGTAGGATTACCTAACATATATTTGCTTTGCATTTCTCAGGCATGATAGTCTAAGAAAGGATTACACTATCTAAGCAACTCAAAGCATTTTTGGTCCTCTGAACATTGAAGAATCATTCTTTGGTGTTCAGATGTACCGTGAAAATGGATATATTCCCCAAGCAGCAGCATAGTTGCTGTAAGTACCTCTTCCTGGGCTGCTTTCCCCAACCCATGAACTCCCAACCATTTGAATTCAAGAGATTATTGTTTATTTCTTAGGACCCCTATTCACTAACCTATGAGCAGGAAAATAAATGCATGACAGAAGATATAACCAGGGACTAGAAATCCAGTTTCAGGCTCACCTAGGCAATTAAAGTTTTCTTCCATGGGCTTGAGTATAGATTTGTGGCCATCATTGCTTCTGGGGAAGAAAATGCCTTTCTCCTCCTCTTTTTAACAATTTAGGGTAGAACACTTTCTGTATCTGTTCTAAGAAGTGGTTGGCCCCAAAGAGAGAAGTAGAAGAGCTTTCCTACAACTCATATCCTATTGAGGGGGGAAGTCCCACCAAGTATCTGACCTTTATGATACTCAATCTTCATTTTCTTTTAAAATGCAAACTCTAGTCACAGGAACATAGGGGAACCATCCAACAGTACATACATCACCTCAGTAAAGTGAATCACATATTCTTTAACAAATATTAGAATAGATCCTGAATGGAATCCCTCCCCCACCCCCATCCCCAATCTCCCACTACACATTTATAGAGACAGATAGTAAATTGGAAAGATTATTGGATTTCAGAAGACTTGCCAAATGGACCCCCAAATAAATGTTTTTCTTCTCATTATCTTCCTTCTCATTCTTTCCTTCGTCATTGACCTCCTTGTCTTGCCCCTCCTCCTTTATTATTATTTTTATGACTAAAATTATTGTTATTTTCCTTCCAAATTGACAAAAGTAGCATCAATATCACTTTTGTCTTCATAGACCAAGTGTCTAGTTCATCTAAGCAAGTATTCCTAACTTGATAAACCCCAAATACTACTGCCTTAACCTCTTCAAATTACCTTGAATTTATTTAGTTACATATGTTATATATGAAATATATTATACATATATATATGTATTTAATTGAATTGCCAATCATCAAAACTTGGTAATGGGGATACCTATTTATTTCAAACCAAGAGCTTTTCTGCGCTTCCTTCTAATTCATGAACCCGTTCTCAAGCATGGTTAGGGTAGAGCTTGCAGGTAGAAAGAACCTAGAACATCTGTGTGCAGTGGGTAGTGGGAGATGGAGAGAGCATCTATCAAAGTATGAAACAATACCCTAATTCACTGATGGATCTCTGATCTTATTTATCAATGTGGGTGATTTGTCCAGTATCATAACGCTCAGCTCATTCAAAGCTGCCCATTTGGTGTGACTTTTGCTCATGCTAATCTGTATGTAAATATTCTATAAATCCTCCACAGAGAGACCTACCAGCATTCTCAGTTCTTTATCCTTGATCCTATTCAGTTATCAATGCAGTATGAGGGCAGTCAATCTCTTATTTGTCATGCTAGCTACATGACCACCCTCTCTCCCATTCTGGTTATGTCTTTGTGTTGGTATCTTTTTGGCTGCTTCTCTTTGTCAATAATATGGCCAGCTATTCATACTCACCATTCACCTCTATGCCAAACATTGGGTGCCTTGTAACTTTAATTCTTCTGAAATGTCAGGATCTCATCAACAACAACAGGAACCACAACAAAACAACAACTTCATCATGATCACCACCATCAACAATATGTATATAGTGTTTGCATTGTACTAAGAGTTTTATTATTATTATGTCATTTGAGCCTTACAACAATACTGAGAGGTAGGTACCCATTTTACAGATGAGACAACTGAAGCAAACAGAACTTTAGTGTCTTTTCTAGGGTCATATAGCTAATAAGTGCCTGAGACTAGATTTGAATTCCTGCCCTCCTATTCATTGCTCTATCTACTTTACCACCACTTCATACAACTTTACTAGAATAATATTACACTTAATAAGATAGGACTTTGTTTCACTGATAGTTATAAAAATGGTTCAATTTATTTCCCCATTTTACAACTTCGTTTTAGAAAAAAAGCCCAGTGCTGTTTTTTTTTTTGCATTGGAGTTATTTGTGAATATTCTTCCATACATTCCCCACCCCTAGTCCTTCCTCAATGTCAATACTCTACCCCTTTGTGATCTTTTCTATACAGGAAATAAAACTAGTTAAGAAAAAACCGTGAAAATAAGGACTTGGTCTGAAAACATATAATGTTCCTAATTCATCATCTCCCACTTTTTCAAAGAAAAGAGGGAGGGGCATCTCTTTATGTTTTCTTAAGGATCAAGACTGGTTTTGAAAATTACATGACATTTGCATCATTTTAATTCTTTTCAATTTTCTAAAGAAAATGAAGCACTCTCTTCTCCTTTCATTCTTTAATTCTGGGTCCAAATATTATCCATATGCAGTGTCTTTTCCAGATAACTTAGTAAGAGTTTAACTTATTATTGTTAAACAATTGATCCATTAGTTCTAGTCAATCCAATATGTTAATATTTTATTATGATATAAAGCAGAGAGAGAGAGACGCACACACACACACAGAAAGAGAGAGAGAAAGAGAAAGAGAAAGAGAGAGAGAGAGAGAGAGAAAGAGAGAGAGAGAGAGAGAGTTAATTCTTTAAACATTTTACCTTTAGCATTCAAGAAGATCACTTAGGGAAATCTACACTTCCAAATGATGAATTGTATAGTATTATGCATATCACTTGAAAGAAAAAAAAATCCCCAAAACAATAAAACAAAACAAATCAAAACAAAACGTATATGGTACTTCTAAGCACCACTAAAAGGGAAATATAGTTGTTAAACTAGCTAAAAATCTCCAGAATATATGTATATATTTTAAAAGTTGACAAGGGAAAATATCTCTAGGCAATGTAGCTTAGCCCATCTGTCAAAGAGAGAATTGAAACCATATTTCCGTTAGATGTGGTCATTGATCATTTGGTGAAGATTTTTGTAGACAAATATATAGACTATGTCATCTTCCACTCCCTTATCTTACATGTACAGGCCACAGACATTCTTCAGGGAAAGATAATTTGCTTCTCTGAATTCGAGCAGAGTTGTTAAAAATGTTCATCTCGAAGGAGATCTCATGCCACATCAGTTGAGAAAATGGTAGTTGGAGAATATGGATGGCAGTCGTATATTTTCTTTGTGTAGCAGTAAATCAAATGTGTGTCTTTCTTTGGCTGAGGTCTCTCAGGGAGCTCCCTTTAAAAATAGTAATTCCATTTAACTGTTTATTTATTTGAATTTGTAGTGGATAAAGACTGACCTTAGAAAGGCAAACTCCCCTGGCATGGAACTAAAGGAAACCTGTAGATCTGCATGTTTTTGTTTTTTATAATAGAGAGCGATAATGACATGCATTATAATTATTTTGAAAGGCAAATAATGTCACCAGGATCATTATCTTTGAACTTTATCAATAGATGAGAGGAATTATATATACCATTCTCAGACTCTTGTTAATTTATCTTGGTATTTTAATCAAGTAACCAAGAATGAAGTAACAGAATGAGGTGTTTGGAATAGGCACTGGACTTTCTTTTCTTTGTGTGTTTCTGCTGCAAATTAGCTGTGCAACCTTGGAAACAGCACTTAACCTCTCTGGCATTCAGTTTCTTCATTTGTAAAATGAGAGGATTTTTATTAGATCATCTCCTCTAATCCTCTAAAATCTCTTTCAGCTCTGAGTCTATGATTAATTAAATCTGAATGTGTTGTTGAAGGAAATTCAGATTTGTCATTATTATTAACTTTTTATTAATTATAATAGCAACAATGCTATATGATGAGAGCCCTTTTCAGCTTCTGAATGCAGTTTCTTTCCTTCCTTCCTTCCTTCCTTCCTTCCTTCCTTCCTTCCTTCCTTCCTTCCTTCCTTCCTTCCTTCCTTCCTTCCTTCCTTCCTCTGTCTTTCCTCCATTTATTCCTTCTCTCCCCCTTTCTTCTATCCTTTCTTTCCTACCTTTTTCCTTTCCTCCTTCCTTTCTTCCTTCTCTCTCTCTTCCCCTCCCTCCTTCCTTCTTTTTCCCCTCTTTCCCTTTTCTGATATATATATATATATATATATATATATATATATATATATATATGTATAATTTTTTTAAACACGTTACAGTTCTATGGAGTACAAAAAAGTATAACCCCAAGTCTCTTTCTTCATTCAGTAACTGTACTATTTAGGTATCTGACAGAGTATATGCACATGAAAAGTTAAATTCCAGTATGTGAATGGTCAAGGGAACTGATTTTTTTCTTTCCATTGACTTTATAATACAGAAAGAAACCAGTGTGTGATTTAGTAAGTAAATTCTAGGAAGTTATATGAGACACAGAAACTAAAGGAGTTGTTCAGTCCTATCGTTAGTAGAATCTCAAAGGCCAGACTTGAATCTGGTACTTCTGGATCCTGAGGTCATCTATTTATCCACCACACCACACTGCTTCTGTGAGAGTTAAATAAGAATACAAGCTAAGAATCTCAAGATAGTATCTCCCTTTTGAACCTTTTATTTGGGTCCCAGTGGGAGAAGATTGTTCTGAAGTACTTGTGAAATATAAGGTTAATTCTAATGGAGTTGATGTTGGAAGAGGAATTTCAATTATCCCAAGGAAAATAAGTTCTTTCTTGTGTTTCCTGTCATTTATATTCCCAGTCCCAGTGCTTCCTTACTTCCTTCCCCCTCTTTTTACCATAACACATACCAGAACATGTGTTTTCAAAATGTTCTTCATAATTTTCAAATCCTTAAAAGCTTTGACAATTATGCTGTGTTAAATTAAACATTCTGGTAAGCTGGATTTTTCCAGTTAGAAATTGAGAAAGATTTGTTGTTTGTACATATGAACCGTTCTGAAAAATACTGAGATTTTCTTAACTCTTTTTTGATGGTTCTATTGATTTTTCTCCACAAAATGTGCTTCCAACATGTGTGTGCATTGGAGAATGTAACACGCATAGTTTTACAATTTTGTGGAACACTTTTCTAATGCATCAGATAATTTCATGCTTTCCCCAAATTTTATGACCAAATTTAGCCATCAGACAAATGGCAGGGAACTATTCCTTTCAGAGTACATGCATCTTTCCATTTCTTAAATTACATATTTCAGTGAACTCCCATGATCATATACCTAGAGCTAAAAGGAAATTCTGAGGCCACACAGTCTAATCCCCTATTTCTAGTGATGAGAAAATTGAGGCCTAGAGGGGATAAGTGATTTGCCCATAGTTTCGTTGTTGTTCTTCAGTCCTATTCAACTCTTGTGAACACATTTGAGATTTTCTTGGCAAATATACTGGTTTGTCATGTCCTTCTCCAGTTCATTTTATAGATGATGAAACTAAAGTAAATTGGGTTAAGTGATTTTCCCAGGTCACACAACTGACAAGTATCTAAAGCCAGATTTGAACTCACAAAGATGAGTCTTCCTGATTCCAATCCAAGTGTTCTATCTACTGTGCCATCTCACTGCCCCTTAGTTGCCCCTTTTGCCCAAAGTTACTCATAGTGTCAGAAGAATGATTTGAACCCAGATCCTCTGAGCCTAGGGACAATGCTTTTCCCATTCTACAATAATTACTGAAAAAAATTTTTTTTAACATTTGATTTAAAACTGAGTTCCAGTTTCTTTCCCTTCTTCCTTCCTCACCCACCCCCACTGGGAGGATAGGCAATTCAACATAGGTTGTACATGTGTAGTTAAGCAAAACATTTCCATAGTAGTTATATTGTGAAAGATTAACTACATTTCCCTCCTTCCTATCCTGTCCCCACTTATTCTATTTTCTCCTTTGACTCTGTCCCTTTTCAAAAGTGTTTGCTTCTAACCACCTTCTCCCCCAATCTGCCCTCCCTTCTATCACCCCTTGCTTTGTCCCCTTCTCCTCTACTTTCCTATAGAGTAAGATACACAATTGAATGTGTATGTTATTCCTTCCTTAAGCCAAATTAAATGAGAGTAAGGTTGACCCATTCCCTTTTGCCTTCCTGCTCTTTCCCTCCATTGTAACAATTTTCTCTTGCCTCTTTTATATGAGATAACTTACCCTACTCTATCTCTCTCTTTCTCCTTCTCCCAATATATTCCCCTCTCACTTCTTAATTTTATTTTTAGATATCATGCCTTCATATTCAACTCATCCTGTGCCCTCTCTCTTTGTATACATGTACACAGACATGCACATACTCACATATATTTTATACACACATAAAGACTCCTGTACATACATATATTTGCATGCATAAATATAAAAATAAAAATTACACACACACACATTTCCTTCAACTATCCTCATACTGAGAAAAAGTCTCATGAGTTATAATTATCATTTTTCCATGTAGGAATGCAAATAGTTCAACTTTAACAGGTTCCTTATGATTTCTTTTTCCTGTTTACCTTCTCATGCTTCTCTTGTTTCTTGTATTTGAAAGTTAAATTTTCTGTTCAGCTCTGTTTTTTTCATCAAGAATGCTTGAAAATCCTCTATTTCATTGAATGACCATATTTTTCCCTGAATCATTTTACTCAGTTTTTCTGGGTAGGTGATTCTTGGTTTTAATCCTATCTCCTTTGACCACCAGAACATCATATTCCAAGCCCTTTGGTCCCTTAAGTTAGAAGCTGCTAGGTCTTGTGCTATCCTGATTGTGTTTCCACAATATTCAAATTGTTTTTTCCTGACTGCTTGCAATATTTTCTCCTTAACCTGGGAACTCTGGCATTTGGCTACAATATTCTTAGGAGTTTTCTTTTGGGGATCTCTTCCAAGACCTCTTTCAATAATTTGGTGAATTTATGGGGGATGGGATAGGAAGGAGAGACATATAATCAGCCTCTCACAATATGTACACTATGGAGATGTCCTGCATAATTTCACACGTACAGCCTGTATTGAATTGCTTGTCCTTCCAGTGGGGGTAGGTGATGAGGGAGGAACTGAAATAATCTAGAATTTAAAGCTCTACAATCAAATGTTAAAACAGACACACAAACATATATGTATATATATATATTTATATATAAAATTATTATTAACTACGTGCAACTAGGAATTAAGATATACAGGGACTGTGGTAGGGAGACCCTCCCTACCCTACCAGAAAGTTAGAGGGGTGTTGGAGGAGGACATAAAAGAGAGCAGATTGGGGGAGGGGCTTTACAGTAGGATCGCTTCTTTGGGTTGGGGGTAGGAGAAGGACAGAGAGAAAATTTGTAACTCAAAATTTCATGGAAATGAATGATGTAAACAAGAAAATAAATGTTAAAATAATTTAAAAATTTTTTAAAAAATTTAAAAAAGAATTTGGTGAATTCTTTCTATTTTGCCCTCTGATTCTAGAATATCAGGGCAATTTTGCTTGATAATTTCTTGAAAGATGGTGTCTAGGCTCTTTTTTTGGTCATGGTTTTCAGGTAGCCCAATAATTTTTAGATTATCTCTCCTGGATCTTTTTTCCAGGTCAGTGGTTTTTCCAATGAGATATTTCACATTACCTTCTATTTTTTAATTTGTTTGGATTTCTTTGATAGTGTCTTGATTTCTCATAAAGTCATTAGCTTCCAATTGCTCCAATCTAATTTTGAAGGAATTATTCTCTTCAGTGAGGTTTTGAAATTCCTTTTTGATCTGGGCAATTTGATTTTTAAGACATTCTTCTCATTGACTTTTTGGGCCTCTTTTGCCACTTGAGTTAATCTATTTTTTAAGATGTTATTTTCTTCAGTGTATTTTTGGGTCTCCTTTAGCAGACTGTTGACTCACTTTTCATGATTTTCTTGCATCATTCTCATTTCTTTTCCCAATTTTTCCTCCACTTCTCTTACTTGATTTTCAAAATCCTTCTTGAGCTCCTTTATGGCCTGTAATCAATTCATTTTTTCTTGGAAGCTTTTGATACAGGAGTTTTGGCTTTGTCATCTTCTTCTTGTTCCATGTTTTGATCCTTTTTTGTCTCCCCAAAAATGATCCTATGGTCTGATTGTGCTTCCTCTGCTTGCTCATCGTGCCAACCAATTGCTTGACTTTTGAGCTCTTTGCCATGGTAGAACTCTGATTTCAGAGTGGAGAGACCTTTGTCCCACATATATGGGGTTTTTGCAGCTGCCAATGCTATTAGGAGTGTGCCATCTCTACAGCTCCCACAAGCTCTGGCACACTGGTCACACAACCCAGGACCACTACCCAAGACCATGATCCAAATACAAGCAGGTCAAAGTAAGAGCAATTACCCTCTGAATGGTCACTTAGTCCCCATATGCTCCACAGTCCAGCAGCATTTTAGGCAGCCATTTAGAGGCTCTGCCACTTCTCACCCTGGGGGCAGGGGCTTGACTGTGTTCTCTCCTGCCCAGTTCCAACAGAATTCCACTGACCTTTCATTTTCTCTTTGGTAATTATGGGTCATGAAGTCTGGAAACCACCACAGCTGCTGGTGATTCACTCTCCTGAAGTCTGTTTGGCCAGTCTGTGCTGCTTATTGGGCCACCCCAGGACCTGAAGCTTGTGTGGGACTGCTCTGGGCTCCCAGCTCAGTGCAATAGACCCTTCCTGTTGGCCTTCCAGGTTGCCTTGAGCAGGAGATTTGTTTCTTTTTGTCACTTTGTGGGTTCTGAGCTCTAAAATTTGTTTGGAGTGATTATTTTTACAGATATTGGACATGGTTGGAATGGGATCTCATGCCAAGTTGGTGCTTTTACTCTGCCATCTTGGCTACGGCCCCCAATAGTTGCACATCTTAAACTGATGGAAAGGGTTGACAGAAGCATATCTATTTTAACTTCTTTCCATGAGATGGCTTCCTTAGCAGTTTGTAATCAGTAATGTTACTCAAAGATAGAAACTCTCTAATGATGAGCCTATGTAATTTAGTTATTTGAAACTTCATCTTTTGGAGATTGAACATGGATTGCATTTATATTTCTGCCTTAGCATTATGGGCAATGCAAAAAGTTTCAAAATATTTTTCAGAGGGAAGGAAGGGAAGATAAGATAAAGGGAAAAGAGGGGAAGGGAAGGTGGGAAGGGAGGAAGGAAATGAGAAAGGGAGGGAGAGAAGAAGGGAAAAGGGGAGAATGGAGGGGGGAAAAAGTAAGGAAATGTTTATTAAGATCCTACTATGTGATATTATTGTCTTTGTTTTACAGTTGAGGAAACTGAGACAGCTAGAAGTTGAGACTTACCTAGGGTAATGTAACTAATAAAAGTTTAAAGCCAAATTTAATATCAAGTCTTCTGACTCTGGGCCTGTATTGCCAAGGCAATATTCAGCACTGCTGGTGACTATGAAAATTCCAGCTTAGTTCTGAATTGCAAAATATAACAGACTCTCCATATAGAAGAGAGAAGCAAAACATTTATTCAGACACCAGAAAGCCAAATCCCAACACTGGAAAACTGAATCCATCATAGCAACAAAGAAGTTAATGTACCTTTTCACTGTAGGAAGCAACACCATCCCAATGCCTTCCCCTTTCCTTGGGTCTTTTCACAAACACATACTCACAGTCCTACCTGTCTTCCTCTCTTTCCCTCTCTCCAAACTGCTCTGACTCATTTTCCTGCTCTACCCTTCCTGCTCCATCCTTCAGCAAACTCCTCCCACCACAGGCTCCATATGGTTTTATCCACCCTATAAAGGGGTTGGGAAGATGTTCCAATTAACATTACCATTACAAGAGCCAGTTCTCTATCCATTGTACCCCTGTTCCTTCCAAGGATGCAAATGTTTTAAAAAAAATCATTCATTTGGTTCATTTTCCAAACTTCTGCTTTAATGCTTTTGTGAAAAAAAATAAAAAGCAAAATAACAGAAACTATAATAAAGCACATGCATCTTTCATTATTTACAAAAGTGTGTGTGTGTATTAATAAATATATAGCTTTCTCAGTCCTCCCAGTCATTAGCCTGTAGATAGAGAATAGGCCCTGGTTTCTCTTCATATTCTCTTTCTGATACATATTGGTTGAATTACCCTGGTTTTCACTTAACCTTTCGGTCCTCTGGGCATCTTTTGAAGGTTATGTTTTGCAGAGAAGACCCCAACTTGCTTTGCTAGAATGAGTTTGCTCACCCATGAGTTTTTAATATCAGTGAAATCCCAGGTCTCATTCTAGCCCTGTTGGCATTATTTTGCATATGGTTTGTATTTAGTTACTTGTGTATTTATTATCTCACCCAGTAGAATCTAAGCTCCTTAACTGTTGGTAGTGTTTCCTTTGTGTGTGTGTGTGTGTGTGTGTGTATGTGTATGTTTCGTGTGTGTGCGCATCCTCAGAGCCTAGCATAGCACTCTACACTTGTTTAATAAGTATTCATTGAATTGAAATAAATTCTTGATCATATTTCTATTATTGTCAAAGCTGTAACACAATTCTCAAAGTCTCTCCAAATAGCATTCCTCTGAATACACCAAGATGAGGCAGGCATGCCAGTTTTTTTTGAGAACTGTCAGCCATTCAGGCAAATGAATCATAGCCTGAAAAATTAGATCTTGAGGATAAGGTAAGGCAATAAACATGATTAGGAAGAGACTTTTCCTCACATTGTTATTAACATCCTTCAGAAACCCAGTGTCTCTTTTTAATATGACTTTCAAAATCATTCCCATCAAAAAAAAATATTTGCAACTCTAAAAAACCCCCAAAGAAAATAAAGACAAAAAGACTTTCCATTTCTTATCAATAAATAGTTAAATGCTTTTGCCTACCCAATTGAAAACAAGCGAATGTGATTTACTTCTGATATAAAATACTGTCTCAGTGATTTAAATCACTTAGAGGTATAAGCCAAATTAGAGGAGCTTAAAGGAGATATAGGTCAAATGTATTTGGTCTCCAGTGTGTAGAGTATGGTCCCAATGGAAACCAGATTCAAGTATTTCTTCATCTAGAAAGGAACTATGAAGTATGTTTGCTATGAACTCTTGAACTATCTCAACGTATTCTCCCTATAGAAAAATTGCTTTGGCAATACTTATTCCAAGGAGTGACATGACATGCAAGGTGCTTTATATCATTTAGTTAGAAGGTATTACTCTGGGAATTACATTCAATAGTAGTTGAGACTCCCTGGAAAAATAGGTCGGCTATGAGAGGAGCAATTAACATGGATATTATACCCTTCTAAAAATAAAGTCCATTGTCCTTTATGGAACACATAAAAAATTCAAAACAGCTTTGATTTAATGCGTCAATCAGTACCTTTAAAACAAAACCTCATCAACTATCCATTTAAAATTGTATATAAATGAATTTTGCATTTATGACTTGAATCATCATCATATCTTTGTTGGCAGCAAAACACAAAACTTGTTGAAACTATGGGCAGAAGATCTAAGAAATACAGAATACAAGAAAGAAGAAGGGAGGAAAGGAGACTCATCCACTTTAATCCTTATCAATAAGTGATATGCCCAGTTAAGATGAATGGTGTGTTTGGTGTGTTTGTGTGTGTACATGTATGATCACCAATAGGGTACCAATTCTCTGTTTAAAAACAATTAAGGATTTTAAGAAAGTATTAGCTGTACTTGATCTGTTTCTCAATTCAGTATAACTAAATGATTTCAGACAAGTTTTAATCATGTTCTTAAGATTATACTGACAAAGAGGCTTTCTGATTCCCTAACCTTAAATTTTGCTTGATAAATAAGCCAGTAATTAAAATAATCAGTCGTCATGTGCTACCACGTTAAAGCAGCCCAAGCAATGGGTCTAATGGAAAATGAAACATTTGATGAAAATCGAGATGTCCTTAAAGATTAGAATTTATCATTCCCCTACTGGTTAATCTTTTTCTTTTTTCTAGAGAGTGCTGTTTTAGGGTTAGAATTTTTGCAATAAAT
The DNA here is from genome assembly GCA_028646575.1 of Pseudocheirus occidentalis. Classification (NCBI taxonomy): domain Eukaryota; kingdom Metazoa; phylum Chordata; class Mammalia; order Diprotodontia; family Pseudocheiridae; genus Pseudocheirus; species Pseudocheirus occidentalis. The sequence goes on from CM053597.1 coordinate 185,702,619, forward strand.
AAAAACCTTATGGTGTCACATAGGGAGGGCTTCTGTTTTGTCACCATTCTGGTTGTGTCCATGCACTTAGCATAGTGCTTGAAATATAGCAGGTACCTGATGTTGATATAGTGACTGAAAAGCAATGCAACGTAAAGGCCTAGTATTGTCGCCTCTAACTTCCCTGCTCAGCTGGAGAGTCAGCTCTCTTCTCTCTGGTGCCCCTTCTCCTTTCTTGCCCAATGGGGTATTCAGGGACACAACAAAATCTGAACACTTCTTGTTGTCAACTGTAATAGATTCTAACAATTGGTGTTAGAAAAGTTCTCAGTGACCATCTAGTCCAACCCATACCCAAACCGTTTTTTTTTTTTTTAGTATACCTTTATTTACCACTTGCTGTATAGTTTACCAAAGGAGAGATTTGGTACACTAAGCTGCAAGGTCAGTTTTCAGTTATTCAGGAACTACTATATATCGCTATCCATTTGCATTGACATTTCTGACACTGAGGCTGCATCTGTATTATGAGATTTTCTACATCTTTGTCAGCAGCAAAGCACAACGCTTGTTGAAACTATGGTCAGAACATGTAAGAAATATAGAATACAAGAAAGAAGAAGGGAGGAAAAGAGACACCCACTTGGTCTGACTTTTTGCAAAATTAGAATTTCAAAATAATTAAGGAACATAGTCTATCTCCATGTTTTCCAAGTTGAAGCTTCTGTAAATGAAACGGAAAATTAGTCTACTCTACTTATTTATTCATTCACCTATTTATTTACTCTCTCTCTGTCTCTCTCTCTCCCTCCCTCCCTCCCTCTTTCTCTCTCTCTCCCTCCCTTCCTTCCTCCTTCCCTCTTTGTCTCCCTCCCTCCCTCTCTGTCTCCCTCCTTCCCTCCCCCTCCCTCTCTCTCTCTTTCCTTCTCTCTCTCTCTCTCTCTCTCTCTCTCTCCCTCCCTCCCTCTTTCTCTCTCTCTCCCTCCCTGCCTCCCTCTTTGTCTCTCTCTCTCCCTCCCTGCCTCTCTGTCTCCCTCCCCCCCCCTCTCTTTCTGTCTCCAGAAAAATGAAAACTCCAGGAAAATGAAAAAAAAAAGACAAGGACTATCATAATCTTAACTGTGTATCTCCAGTACAAAACTCAATTCCTCGCATATAGTAGGTACTTAATAAATGTTAGTTGAACCAGTCTGAATGTCCTAGGACCTAGCTCATCTTTTACCTGCTCAGAGCTCAGGTCATTTATTTTCTCCTATCCATATCTAATATGTCCTGACCCTAATCCTAACACCTATAATTCAGATAATCTCCATCATGGGATAAGTAAATCTTATCTTTCTATATTAGAAAAAAAAGTCTTTGTGTTCCATAATCATTTACGAGCCTATTTCAATAATCTTGATGAGAGAGAAATAAGAATGGAGAGAAGGGAAAAGAAACAAATGTATATTTCTGAGTTGAGGACCACATTATTCAATGACATGTTGGATATGGAGGGGTCTTGAACAGCATTTTTTTTCCCCATTGGACTGTGACTCATTTCTTCTGTGGCAACTCACCTCATATTATGAAGACATACTGGTATATGAATTTCTAATTGCAGAGATGAGGATAAATAAAGTATTAGCCCAATACAAAAGAGAAAATAAGAGACAAAAATTAGGCTTTGTTCTCAAGAAGCTCATATTTTGGTGGGTGAGATTTCATCCATCTGATTAGGTATATGGAAGATATACACAGAACAGATAGAAGGTAATTTGAAAGGAGAGACATTAGAAGTTGCAGGGCTTGGGAAGAGGATCTTGCTGCCACTGATCTTTGTGCTGAGGCTTGACAGAACCTAGGAGAGCTAAGGTGTTCACATGAGGGAGCAGCATACATTCCCTGCAAAGGCATACAGATGGGAGACAGAGTGATCTGTTTGAGGAACTTCGAGTAGTCCATTGGAGCTGGATTTTTTTATATATATATATATTTTTTTTCTTTTTGCTTTTTGGAGGGCAGTTGGGGTTAAGTGACTTGCCCAAGGTCACACGGCTAGTTTTTGTGTTAAGTGTCTGAGGCCGGATTTGAACTCAGGTACTCCTGACTCCAGGGCCGGTGCTCTATCCACTGCACCACCTAGCTGCCCCTTGGAGCTGGATTGTAGAGGGTGTGGAGGGAGAGTGAGTGCCGAGTGTAAGAAGACTGGAAAAGTAAGGAAGGGGCCAGGTTATGAGGAACTTTAATACCAAACAAAGGAGCTTATATTTGGTCCTCTAAGTAAAGGGGAGCCACTAGAATTCCTTGTGAAAGGAGATGACATACTCATTTCTTTGTTTTAGAAAAATCACCTTGTCAGATGAGTGGAATATGAGTTGGAATGTGTTGAGATGGTGGTAGAGAGGCCAGTTCAAAGACTGTTCGCGAGGTGATGGGGAAAGGAATTCGTACATACATGCATACACATATATACTTATATATACACACATGTTTACATGTGTGTGTATGTGTTACATACATACATCATGTGCATAGATATATACATATATATATATATATATAGAGAGAGAGAGAGAGAGAAAGATGTATGTATGTATACATTATAATGTTGTGAAGGCAAAAAGATATTTGCCAAGGGATTAGATATATAAGGTTAGAGATAGAGAAGAATGGGGTATGGTGCAGATTATGAGCCTGAGTGACTGGGAGGTATATATAGAGTATATAACTACTTACAATCTAAGGCCACTGAGCATCTTGAATACGTACTTAATTCCTAATTCAACCGGGTGCCCCATTCCACCTGGACCTTACCTAGCTCCATCCTTCCTGTATTTATTATGAACATATCCCTTCAATGAAACTGACTTGCTTTACTTTTTTTTTTTATCTTATTGTGTGATCTCTTTCCTTTAGTGAACCTTGGTCATCTGGATGTTACTAAACTTGAAATGAGGCAATTATCCATTGATCTCATTAAATCACCAGTTCACCTCCTTTTTACCATTCTATATTTCTTTGCTGATATCTTTACCAACACCTTTGGCCCATACTTCTTTCTTCGTTACATGCTGCATAATATTTACCCGCACTATAATTTCTCCTTTGCTTTTAGATTGAACTGCTACTACAGTTTATTGGAGACTTTGACATTCCATGTTGAATAAACATACAGCATCACCAGAAGGATATTCGTATTTAGGAGATGGGCCTCTATTTCAGGGAGAAGTTTGGGGCAATTAAAAACACTATATAACTTCCAAAACACTGCCCAGAATGCTTTATTTTGTTCTTATTCTAGTTGCACCTGATCCTTCATTTTCAATGTCTCTCCAAGATAAATATGTTGATAGATCAACTCTAATGGCTGTTTATTGTTGTTGTTGTTTGGTCATTTCAGTCACGTTTGATTCTTTGTGGCCTAATTTGGGGTTATCGTGGCAAAGATAATAGGGTGGTAATGATTTTCATTTCCTTCTCCAGCTCATTGTACATATGAGGAAACTGAGACAAAGAGGGTTAAACGACTTGCCCAGGGTCCACACAGCAAGTATCTAAGAGTAAATTTGAACTCAGGAAGAGTCCTCCCAGTTTCAGACCTGGCACTCTATCCTCTGTTCCTCTTGACTAATCATAATATGAATCAAAAGACATTCTGAATGCATTTACTTTTTCCTATGTAGGTAGGCTAAATTCTTGATGTTTCTGCCATAAAAAGTAGCTGAAAGAATATTATCATCTCTTAGGAATTACACATGGACTTGGTAATGGAAATTCTCCATGGCAATGACAAGTACTTTGAGTACTTGAATATTCATCTCAGAACAAAATTACTTGTTGTATCTCTTCTCAAATCAATCCTAGGTCAAGAACAGCATATATTTGTAAAGTGTTTAGTGCAAGGTCTCACACCTTTGTTCTTGGTTAGTCATTTCTCAGTCACGTCCAACTCTTTCTGATCCCATTTAGAGTTTTCTTGGCAAAGATTCAGGAATGATTTCTCTGTCTCATTTTACAGGTGAGTAAACTAAGGCAAACAAGATTAAGTGACTTGTCCAGGGTCACAGAGCTAGTAAGTATCTGAGGTCAGAATTTAGGAAGATGAGTCTCCTTGACTCTAGGTCCAGTAATCTATCCACTCTGCCACCTATATTGGCATCATTATGATTCTAATGAGAATTTTATTCATCTTTCTTATGGCACTCATAAAACTCAACAATAAACAGAAATAAAAATAACATTGTATGATGCTCCTAACCCATGATCAGTAGGCCATCTATTTTAAGGTTTTGTTTTTAAGATTTCTTCTATCTTTTTGTGCTTTTGTCTTACATTTTATTTCTTATGCTTAGAAGCATTAATTTGGGTCAAGATGGTACAGATTGAGTACTATTTATACCTACCTGTATTTCTATATTCATCACTCCCAGTTTAGATTCCTGTTCCTACATTTAGGCCCTGAGCAGGCCTTGCCCAGAGTTTGAGATTTGCTTCAGAAGGAAGATTATCAAAGACGTTTTGGCTGACACAGAACATCCCAGCATTATTTAAGTCTCAGTGTTAGAGCCCTAGCTCTGCTTTCTGAACCCTCTGTCTATGCTCCTGACCTCCCTAATATTTAGACTGTTTACAAAGTTCTTAGGCCCTAGGTCCCCATGATCCTTAACTAAGTTACTGATCTCACTGCCTTGTCATGCACTTCAATATCTATGTCTTTCTGATTTCTTTCTGATTAGAAGGCCTTAAAGTTTTCAACTTAAATTGTTATTGACATATTCATTAATACAATACTAATGATTTGGGGGAAGAGAGACATTGAAGCCATTAAAAGAGTCCTGGAGTGATTTTTTATTATTATTTAATTATTCTACAGTGAATATTTAGGAATCTATGGAAGGAAATACGCACAGGAAGACTAGTCAGGCTTTCTCTGTGACTCCAATAACTTTCTCCCTTAAAAGACAGATCAGACTACATTTAATCCCACACCTTATTTTACCCAGACAAACATGCATAGAGTTTTTCCTGATAAAACCTTTGGTTAACAAAAGGATAAATAGGGAAGGCAAAAACCAGGTGGGAAGACTTACTCTATGAATTATAAATTTTGAGTGAAAAGAAAAAAAACACTCACTAGTAAAAAACAAAAAACAAAAAAAACAGAATTAAAATCCTAAGGGAAACTATTCTAGGTGAAGTCAGAGTCAGAATATATACATCAAAAACGGACTCTATTCTCAGCAGTACAATGATCCAAGACAATCCCAAAGGACTCATTATTCTATGATGAATGATGAAT
>CM053597.1:185716283-185748709 GCA_028646575.1 Pseudocheirus occidentalis
TGCCCCATGAGTAGAAGATCAGTATATTGTGAATTGTTGACTGAATCAACTCCCTCTTAGGGAAACTAGGTCATTCCTTTTGTCAATTGATTGATTGAATCTTTAAATTTGAAGTTAAGCTGGTTCCCCTCTTAGGGAAACCAGATGAATTGATTGATTGAATCTTTAGCTGGATTGATTGAATCTAAAAATGTGAAGCTAGTTCCCCCCTTAGGGAAACCAAGTGATTCTTCTCTTGTTCCTTGTTACTTTCTGTACTTTCCTTGTTCTAAATATTGTATATAATATTGTGAATTGTTGATCCTGTGAGTATTGTGCTGAATCTTGATTTTGTAATGGAATAAAAAGAGTGTTCAGTAATACTGTGTAATCCGAATCTTAAAAGCTGTTCACAGGAGCATTCTCTCAGGAATCTACTGCTGATTGGCTTTACAACTCCCCATATGTATGTATGTATGTATGTATATGTGTACACACACACACACACTATTATATTTAATCACAAAATCCGAAGTATCATATTTTGGCTTACATCCCAAGCTCAGGTACTGGGGACACAAACCAAATATATGTTTGTCTTCAAAGAGTTTAGACTCTTCTGAGGTCCCTTCTAATTTTAGATTTTTGTTTTTATTGAGTGGAATTGCAATCAGCTAATCAGACCTTCTAATTTTCTAGATGAGCATATGAAGATTATAGATGGCATCATAAGATTATAGATTTAGAGCTGCAACAGACCTTAAATTCATCTGATACTAACCTCTCATTTAACAGATGAGACTTAGAGAGGTTAAGTAATTTACTAAAAGTCATGCAGCTGGAAAAATGTCAGAGGCAGATTTCGAACCCAGATGTTCCTGACTTGAGCAGATCTTCATCTACTAGACCATGATGGCTTTTCTGATATTTGAAAATTCCTGTATGATTATTTATAGTGGTAAATTTTTTACACCATTGCTCCCTTACTCTGACTATGAGTGATTAAGTTTATTATAATGTATTACTTTTCTCCCTACATGCTACAGAACATTAAAAGAAACACTAAGGCAAAGTCCCACAATACTGGCATTCAGTTTTTACATTTTAAACATATTTAAATTGAATTAATGAGTTTTGATTAAAATGGTACATTTGGTTACCCCCCAGAACAATGCTGAAGAAAAAATGGAAGGCAGGCAGAAGAGACTTGATCACTAGACCAAATATTATTGACGCTGCTAAAATAATATAAATTTCTATTTAGATATTGGCCTGTAAATACCACTTTAGACATTAGATTTTGTATTTATTGCATCACCAAAAAGATCTGTATCCATTTATTATAAATTTGCTGTGGTTATATTAGCTATCCTGGACATTCTCAGAAATGCCTAGTTACTTTATCGAAATCTTAGGAGTCACAATTGATATTTACTGCTTCTAAGGCTCCAAGGAGTGGTATTGGGTATGGGAGGGGAAGAAGGAGGTGAGACTTATGAGAACAAGATGTATGGCCCTGTTTGTGATGAGAACAGTCTGAATACAATGTGCCTCTGCAGATAGCTTATAAATCAGCATATTCTGACAAAATAATAAAGGAAAGGTCTTTTAATGGAACCAATTTTGTAGTCTTTGTGAGTCATAAAAAGTCTATTTGTAAAACTGCAATAATAATTAGACATCTGCCAAGATTTCAGGGTCTGTACTTGTTGGAGAGTTGCAAATGTTTCTGAAATGTGCCTTTTTAGAAATTTTCACAGCTAATTAAAAAAATAGGTAGTACTGTCCCTATATGCTGATGTCAACACTGTTCATTGGGGACTGGTTTAAAAAAAGGCTTAATTTTGTGTGATTTTCTAATAATCCCAAAATTCTTGCTTAGTCAGATGGATAAGAGAAGGATTAGCCTTCAGGGAAACATCCAAAAGCCATGCCCTTTGGCAAGGTTAAACCATAGGGAGGATGTTTTTCTTCCCAATTACCCCCACTCTGAAATTTTGCTTTGTATAAATCCCAAGTAGATTTGAATCCCTGTGAAGCAGCTCTCTGCAAACAGGCAATTTGAAATATACTTTTTTTTTGCTCCAGTTCAAAAAAGGAAAAGAAATTTATATTACAAAAGTGATGTCTGGCAGTGTTCCAAATTTTCATCAGCATTTCAGAGAACTGTAAATTCAGAGCTATAAGGGGCGTCAGAGACCATTTAGTCCAGCCCTATCATTTTACAGATGATGGAATTGGCATTCAGAAAGTTTAAGTGACCTGCCCAAGGCTACAGAGGTAGAGGAAAGCCAAGGAAGGATTTGATCTCAGGTCTTCTAAATTCTGATTCAGTAATCTATCTACTGTCTCCCACCTTTCTCTCCTGTGATTACTATATCTCTTTCCCAAACTTATTTATATCTGTAGATAGCATCAAAATTTTCTATTCACCCAGGCTTGCAAAATTGTAGACACCATCTAAACTCCCTTAAGTCTTGTTCTCCACTCTATGGAATTTCAGGTTTTCTCCCCTTCCTTCCTTTCCCCCCCTTACCCCCCACGGTGGCATACAATCATGTATAGGATCTGCAAACTCTTTCACATTGTACAATAGTCTGGTTACATAGAAGCGTTGTAACCAATGGAGTTAACAATGGGAAAAAAGAAACAAAACTAAACATAGAAAAGAATGATAGCATGTATTGCTTCAGTCTCCATTTAAATTCTGGTCTTTCTGCATCTTTCTCTGAATGTAGACATCTCCTTCCATTCTGAGATGGATATTCTTATCCTCACATTTTAGTTCATTCTCCTTTATCTATATATTATATATGATGATATGATAGAAGATCTGATTTTGTGACTGAAAGAAGAGTCAACAGAGATAGAAATATATAGACCAAATAAAGTATTTACAATTGGTTCTTCTTCTTCTTTTTTTTTTTTACTATAAGCAAATTTCCAAAAGCCTTGCATGCTGAATAAGGATGTTAGTGCCATTTATTTTCCTATTTCCTGAAATTATCCCTAGGCCTTTGCCTCAGATCCCATCAGTAGAACTGTCTCAGTAACTGTAGTCCTACAAATTCAGAGAATCAAAAAACCTCAGGCTTGGAAGCAACCTCAGAGGTCGTCTAGTATGGCCTGTATCTAAATCATTAAAACTATAAGCTTAATAAGGTTTAGATGAAAGGTCTACTGATGAGAAAACTGACATGTAACACAACTATGAGGGATGGACTTTCATTGCTTTGTTACTAGCAGTATTGCATGTTCCTTTCTCCTTTGAATACCTTTCTTATATTATAGGAAAGTGGCATCTCCCCAGATATGAAAAAGTTATATGGGACACAATTAAAAAAAAACTGTATTATTGGAAAAAATACCCCCATGAATGAGATCATGAATCCATTTGAGTATTACTATCATAACAATAAATCAATAACTATAGATAACCATTTAGTAATTTAATTTATTAATCAAATCACTGATGACTAAACTTATAATGATGATAGTAGTTATTAGAATAATTTATTATTCTAATTGCCATTAGAATAATGATTACATTCTATCTCATCCTATTATTATATTATAATGATTTTCAGAATAAGAATCTATTCTAATAACTACTATAATACCAATAGTTATAACAGTCATTATCATAGTCCCCCCTCTCTCTCTTTCTCTCTCTCTCTCTCTGTCTCTGTTCATTCTCCTTTATCTATATATTATATATGATGATATGATAGAAGATCTGATTTTGTGACTGAAAGAAGAGTCAACAGAGATAGAAATATATAGACCTCCCTCTCCCTCTCTCTCCCTCTCTCTAGTTTACATAGTAAAATATTATTGGGCATGGTGACATAGCTGATAGAATTACAGCCTGGAGTCAAGAAGACGTGAGTTCAGATTCTGTTACTGGTTTTTTTATTCAGGTGAGGGTTATCTTTTTGGGTTAGGATGCATAGGGCTTACCTATACCCACCTCAACAGGCCTCGGGCGTCCCCGGCTCCCATCCACTCTGGGAGAAACAGCTGCACAGAGAAACTCAGGACACAGGACTTGCTTCTAGCTTTTATTGAGAGTTCATCCTCTATCTGAATGTGGCTGGACTGGACTGGACTGGATTTCACTGGCCCTGCCTCAGAGTAGCCTGTATTTAAGTCCTTTCTCCAGGGAGCCTCAGGGCCCCTCCCCTGGCCATGCCCTCCCCACAGCGAGCCAATGTGTCTCACCCCGAAGATGGAGAGATTATCCTGCTTATTGTAAGCAGGTGCAGCCTTTGCATTTCGCCCCTAGGTGATCACGTGCACTCCTGTTAGCTGAGGATCTGCTCAACCTGTCCATCTCACTTGGAGTATCAATGACCCTCTTTAGGAGTCTCCTCCCCACATGAGGTATCAGAGACCTAACAAGATTCTATCTCAGACATTTACTAGCTATGTGACTCTGTAAAAAACACTTAATCCTGTTTGTCTTACTTTCTTCATCTATAAAATGAGCTGGAGAAGGAAATGATGAACTGCTCCAGTATCTTTGCCATGCAAACCCCAAATGGGGTCACAAAAATTTGGACATGACTAAAATGACTTAACAACAGTACTATCATATTTATTATATTTTTTATATGCATAGTCCTTTAAGGTTTGGAAAGTACTTTATACATACAAGAATACACATACATATACACACATGCATATGTGCACAGCACACATATACATGCATGTATATATATACACATGTGTGTATGCATGTATAAACATATACACACATATCTATATGTCTGTCTGTCTGTTTATCCATCCATCCATCCATTCATCTATCTAACTATCTGTCTGTCTTTCTTTCTATCTATCTATCCATCTGTCTGTCTATCATCTATCTATCTATCTGTCCATCTATCTATCCATCCATCATCTATCTATCTATCTATCTGTCCATCTATCTATCTATCTATCTATCTGTCTATCATCTATCTGTCTGTCTGTCTATCCATCCATCCATCCATCCATCATCTATCTATCCATCTATCTATCTATCTGTCTGTCTGTCTATCATTTGATCCTCATGAGAATCATGTGGTGTAGGTGCTGGCACCATTCCTATTATACAGATGAAATTGAAAGAAGTTGCATGATTTGTCCAGGATCGCACACTGAGTATCTTTGACTACAGGTCTTCCTGACTTTCAGTCCAGTAGTCTTATTTATTGCACCAGCTAGAGTACTAAACATAGAGCTCCACTAGAGCTGCAGTCTAATCTTTCATTACAGGCTGGCAGTGAATTTTACTTTTCAGAGGTTATACCAGCAGATAGTAAATTTGTGGTATAGTCTACCAAGCTGTAAAGGCTTTGAATCTGGGTTCAGTGATGGCTGAACTAAGGACTAGCCTAGGTAAATTCAAAGTCTTATTGCCAGGTTTGGCACAGGGTGGTGAATTTTTTGTGGACTCCTACTTTTGAAGTCCAATATGAGTGTCATTGAAGGGTTAAGATCTGACCTTGTGGTGGGACTGCCTCCAAAGGGAGGGACTACCTTATCAGGTTCCTTTGATACTAAAGCAACAGTGCATAACTTATAGCAAAGACATATACATTAATGAGCAGATTACTATTTTATGCACTGAAGCTTGAATTTATGAAATGCAAAGACTTTTGAATAAATGTTGAGCAACTGCCAAATACATATTTTTAATGTTCCAATTAGTGTGATTAGACATCCAAATAAGCAGATTAACGTCACTTTACTGGTGTGGCCCAGACCATATCATTGAGTTAAAGGATGACAGGCTGATTACTGAGAAATGAATACCATAAAATGGAAATGCCTTCAGTTATTAATCTTTCTTTTTGAAGAAAAAATAAATGGCTTGAACAGTTTTACATTTTATTTCAAATGAATAGCTTAGATTCACTTTTTTTTTTATCATGGCAACACTTTCTCCCTCTGACTTTTTCTGAGATCACTGTAATGGTCTGACCTCTTTCTTCTTTGCCACTCCAAAAGGAAAAGTTTCTTTCTGTGATTCAGAAGAAATGCCTTTTATAACAACAATCATTCCACAAGGTAAGATGGGGCTTTTTGGCTAATGATGGTTTTATATTCTCCATTTGAGGCTTTTATCCTTGCCCTGAGTGAGTAATGGATTTGATGATAAAGGTTTTTTTTTTCCTTCATCCCTTCTTTCTATCTTTACAAGGGGAAAAATATAAAGAGGAATCATTGATTGTCAGAATGGGGAGGGGCCTTTAAAATGATCTCTTCACACTTCCTTAATTTACTCATGAGAAAAAAAATGAGGCCTAATGGTGGAATGACTTATTTAAGGTGATTGAAAAATGCTGAGAAAATAGTTAATATTTATATAATTCTTTGAAATTTTCTAGGTATTTTATACTATTATATTTGATTCTTACATCAGCCATGTGAGATAGCAACTGATATTATCCTTGTTTCCTAGAAGAAGAAACTGAGGGTCAGAGAGGTTAAGTTACTTGCCTAGGACCACATGCCAAGGAACTGTCAGAGGCAGAATTTGAACCCCTTCCAAATCCATGCCAGGACTCTTTCTATTAATCAGTATGGATAACACTATTAAAACTTCATTTTACCTATGTTTGTAGATTCCTAAAAATTCTAGAAAATTTGAATGTTGCTAAGAAAATTAGGAAGTAAATTTCAGTGAATGAAAAAGCATTTATTAACACTTATGAGAACCTTGTTAAATTCTGGTGTTATGAATGTAACAGCAAAAATGTTCCTGCTCTTGAAGAGCTTGCATTCAGTCTCATTCAAGCACTATAAGACAGCACACATAGTGAGAGTAGTGGCCAGGGAAGGCCAGGAGTGGTTAAAGTCACAGAGATGGTGAATGGGTCCATAGGACTGACACACCCCTTCTAGGAGCAAAAGCAGAGATGATTTGAATTAGATTCTAGAACTAGAGATTAAAGGAAGGAGAAAGGATGTTTCTGGGTTAAGGAAGTTTGTGAGAAGGTACTTGTGAAAAATGAGTGTGGTGTGGTGAAAAATGAAGTTAACAACCATTTGAAGTAGGTGGTCAGTAGAGAAATAACCAATCACCATAGGGATTTCAACATGGAATTTCCAGAGATGAAAGGATTAACATCTCCCAAGTATGGACAGCAATGGTATGAAGATGACCAGGGAGTGTAGAATTTCATAGACAAATACTTAGGGTAATTGAGAACTTGAGAAAAATATCTTTCTGACTTGAAGGTGCCATGGCTATTTTCTTAGACTTTTTCATGGTTGAACCCTTCATAAAATTTACTTGGGTAGTGAAGCATCTGAAGTATAGTCAGTTTCATATCTATGTTCATTTCCATATACATCTCTGCCAAGTTTTATCCAGGCGTTTCTCGTGGTTATTAGATATCCAATTATCCTAGCCAAGCACTAAAAACATTACACTATTTTTTCTTCCTGGACATTTCCAAATCATGCTGCCTATATCCTGACTGTCTTCAGACTCCTCCTCTTTTTCTTCCCACCTTAATCTTGAACTCTTCCCCTGGCATCCTTTGCTCTGATAGATGAACTCTCACATCATTTTGCCAAGGACTCAGCCTCCTGGACAATTCTAAAGCTATTTCCAAACCACATAACCATGACCATACCTTGCCCTCTATGCTACCCTTTCTGTACTATCTTTCCCCATTAGAATTTAAATTTTTTGAGGTCTAAGATTGCCTTGCTTACTGGGATTTGTAGCCTCAGCACTTAAGAAGAACTTCATAGATACATACATACATCATCATCATCATCATCTCTCCATTCATTACTTTTATATTAATGCTACCACAACAAAGTCATGTGGGAGGGATCTTAATTATTTAGTTAAGTAATCCATTAGAAGATCCCTAAGTGGCATAGTGGATAGAGTGCCAAACCCAGAGGCAGGAAGACTCATCTTTTCTGAGTTCAAATCTGGTCTCAGAGATTTTATTAGCTGTGTGACTGTGGGCAAGTTACTTAACCCTATTTGCATCAGTTTACTTATTTGTAAAATGAGCTGAAGAAGAAATGGCAAGCCACTTCAGTATCTTTGCCAAGTAAACCCCAAATGAAGTCACAAAGACTTGGACAGGAATAAAAAAAATGAATGAAAACAACAAAACCTATCCGACTGGATTTGTGATGTAGTACAAAGATTGATTTATCATCCAAATTTAGAGCTTGTTCATTATCCTAATAGATGAATTTTGTTAATTCAGGGCAAGACTTGAGTACAATGTTATCTGAGCTGTCCCTTCAACATAACTTCAATTTGCTGCTCATCGGGTCTAGCATTATACTTGTATGTAAAAGAAATTATCTCTGTATTTATGAACATATACAACATGCTTGTGTGTATGTGTGTGTGTGTCTTTAACTTTGAGGATGCCTAAGAAAAGGAAGTTGATATGGCTAAAAGGTAAATAAGGAAATAGAGTAGGAAGCAGCATGCTGTAGTGAAAAGAGCCCTGGATCTGGAGTCAAAGGTCCTGAGTTCAAATCTCAACTCTTATTACCTGGATGATCTTTGGCAATAAGGTCACTTCTCAGTGTCTCATTTTTCTTTTGGATAAAATGATGGAGTTGAATAACAGAACCTTCATTGTCTTTTCCAGTTGTAAATCTAAGAACCTCTGAGTAAAGTGGACTTTATATAATTAAAATAAAATATACAAAATAGGTTCTTTTTTTATAAAGTATATTTTGAGGAATCCCTTAGTGATGTGTAACACCATGCACAAGCAGCTTTCCAAAAGCATGCTACTATGAACAGCTTTTAAGGTTCAGATTACACAGTATAATGAACAGTCCATTTATTCCATTACAAATCAAGGCAAACATTTACAACAAATCACAATATAATATCCACAACATTACATCTTATTACAGAAAATCACAATGTAGCGTTCACAACAGCTTAACATAGAATGGCCACATAGTTTTCACTACAGTGGCCACAATATTTAGAACAAAAACAAAAGAATAATCATCTGGTTTCCCTAGGGGGGGAGAACCCTTCTCACTTAATCATTCAGGCATTTCACAATACAATAATCAATCTTCCACTCATGGGCAATCATAAGTTAACTTAATCAGTGACTTATCCAGATTCAGAATTACTAAGTATCATTAATCACTAGATACAATCATTAGAAGATTACACAAACCCTCTACCCCTCAGTGCCCGGGTGTCCAGGAAGCTTCAATTTCATCATGTGTCCAAGAGGAAGCCTTCTCTTTGTCTTGACTTGGGGTGGTCTCTCAGGTTCTCTGGCTCCTCTTCCATGGTCCAGGCTCCTATCTGAATCCACCAGACAGTCTCCTGGATTCAGAGTCAGACAGCTCCCAGGTTCTTGTCCAGTCCTATGGGCAGTTCTTGTTACACACTGAAGTTCACAGGGTGCAGCACATCTCAAACCCTTCAACACTTCTGTTACTATGAACTCAAGGGTCAACCAAGCCACAAACAAAGTATTATCTCAGTCATGCTTCTTCAGTCCTCCAGTTTGGCTGGCCCTAGGATCCAGAAGGAATCAGCCTTCCAGGCAGCAGCCACTTCAGCCTTCACCAGGTTCTGGTCTCAAGAAAACTCCAACTCAGTTCTCAATCAGCTTCCAGATTCTGGGAGAGGAACTAACTCTCTCCCTCTGTCTCTCTCTGTTTCTGTCTCTCTCTGTCTGCCTCTGTCTCTCTCTGTCTGTCTCTGTCTGTTTCTATCTCTCTGTCTCTGTCTCTGGGATTCCTCTTACACACACACACACACACACACACACACACACACACACACACACACACACTGGTCCCCTGTCTCAGACAACCCCCTCCTGCCACATCAGCAACACTAAGTACTCGCTAAACTAATTACCATTACAGGATGTCAAGGGAAATTTGTATAAGAAATTGTCCTTGAATAACAGTAAATGTTTATATAGAATCATCAATGTACAAGCCATCAAATCTATCCCATTTTACTTTGTTGTTGTTCAGTCATTTCAGTCATGTTTCAGTCATGTCTCACTCTTTGTGACCCTACATAGAGTGGCTTGGCATTTCCTTCTTCCTTTCATTTTATAGATAAAGAAACTGAAGCAAACAGGGTGAAGTGACTTGCCAAGGGTCACACAGGTAGGAAGTAGCTGAAGTAAGATTTGAACTGAAGAAGAGGAATCTTCCTGGCTCCAGGTCTGGCACTCTATCTACTATGCCACCAAGCTGGTTGAGGTTATTAAACAAAAGGAAATGCCCACTGGTTCTATTTTGAAGAAAGAAGGCCCTTTACAGCTACTATCTTGGAAACATTTTATCCTGTCTGACTATTCTGGAAAGATTAGAAACTTGGAGTTCTCTAAACTGGTTTGATGAGATTAAGTACAAACATCCTCACCTGAATAAACATGCTCTTTGAAAACTCCAGAGACAGCAACCTTTGCAAGTTCCAACCCCAAGGTTAAGACATTTTATTTTCTCTATTGCTTAACCTCCTAACTTGGTAGGCTTCTTTTGCCAGTTGTAGTGTTGCCATAAGTTAGTGTAAAACCCTATATATGTATTCATTTGGTATGCTAGTCCTGGCAACTGCCCATTAGCTGATCTTAATTAAATTTTATCTTCTAGTCTAGTCTCTAGATTTATTGCCTTGCATTCAAACTGACCAATGTTGGAGGACTCACTCTCTATCAGGATGGTTGCAGCTAGGTGGCACAGTGGATAGAGTGCTGGTCCTGGAGTCAGAAGACTTACTTTCCTGAGTTCAAACCCAGTCTCAGACACTTTCTAACCGTGTGACCCCAGAGAAGTCACTTAATTCAATTTCTTTTTATGTAAAATAAGTTGGAGACGGAGATGACAAACTACTCTACTATCTTTGCCAATAAAATTCCAAATGGAGTCAAGAAGAGTCAGGCATGACAGAAAAAACTAAATAATAGGATTTTCGGGGTATCTAGGTTGAGGAATGCTCCAATAGTTGACAAATGATTTAACCTCTATGGGCAATATTTTTTTCATTTGCAATGAGGAAGCCAGAAAGGATGGCTTCTAAGATTTTTTTCTTACTCTAAATCTGTGATACCATGACATAGTACTCTTCCCACTAAGCCATACCTTCTTTTCTGACTGTAGTTAATATTTGTTACTGTCCTTTAAAAAATACTTTAGGATTTTGCTTTGGCTGTCTTGGAAATGGAAAAAGTTATTGCAAAATATTATTCTACATCATCTTACTGCTTCTTTGTGTGGCCAACAATTTCAAATTATATGCTAGGCAACTGGCCTATATGGTTTAAGGGAGTTGGAATAATAATAAAAACAACAAATTCTATTTCTATAGCTCTTTAAGCTTTATGAACAGCTTTTACCATACACATATGAGATAGGTAGGGCAAATAAATTATCATCATTTTACTGATGATAAACCTGGATTTCTGAGGGCCTACAGGACCTTTAAGTGTACATATAACAAGTATCAGAGCTGGGAAGCAAGACCACATTTCCAGGTTTTCAGTCTGCTGCTATCTCTCAAGAGATCAAATCTGACATCTCTTGCCATCCAGTCTCTTTAATACAAACCAGGTACAACAGATGGTGATTAAACCCTTTCTCCCTGGTTTCACTAATATTATCTACACTAAATGAAGAAACTGCAGGAGGAGGTATTGGATTGCAAGAGGACTATGAAGGTAGACAAAGGAAGATTTGAATTCCATATGGACTCTGGCCCATGTAGTAATGCTGATACACTAAAAAATTTGCAGAAACATATATTTGCAGAAACATATATTTGCAGAAACAATATTTCTACCTATTAGCTGAGGTTGTGCATATAGTAGAATCAATTCTCATGTTTTACAAAAAAAACCCGAATTCTACGTTTAGTGTCCAGGGTCAGCAAGAAAACTCCCATGATTCTAATTTGAACTTGATGTTTCAGACTTCTCTCTTTTAAAAAACCAAACCTTTATTTAATTTCCCACCTCCCCCAACCCCCCCATTGATATATATAGAGTTCCTGCTTAGGAATTCCCTGTATTAATGCAGATCAGTAAATGCCAGCTCTAGTTATTATCCTAGGTAATTCCTTGGGGCACTGAGAGATTAAATCAGGGTAGGGAACTTGCAGCCTCAAGGTCATATATGACCTTCTAAGTCCTTGGGTGTGACCTTTTGATGGTGTCCACAGAACAAATCTTTTTATTAAGAGGATTTGTTCTGTGAAGTTTGGATTCAAAGGTCTGCACCTGAGAACCTAGAGGCCCACGTGTGGCAAGTTCCCCACCTCTGGATTAAATGATTCGCCAAGACGCAGATTTGAACTCAGATCTTTTTGACTCTAAGGCCAGCCCTCTTGGCTCTACACCATGTTGCTTATTTCAATACTCTATTGACTGAGGGTGTATGGGGTGTTCAGAAAGGATTAGTCCTTCTAGTGTGAGGATTTACCAAACCTTTTCAGAGATACTTATCCACCTTTGGTGTCCATCTTCACCCAACTCTCCCCTGTGTAGAATGAAGAAGAATGAAGAATGAACAAGAAGCTGTAGAATGCACAAAGTCCACACTCCTGTAAAATGATCTTGGCCAAGGGACGAAACCTGTTTGAAGGTAATGTATAGGCCTGGCTGTGAGTTATGGGGGTGTCTACCCCAAGCATGTGAAGACTTCCCCTGGCAGAATGGGCAGATGAAAAGAGTTTGTTCTGATGGTCATGAAAGTGACTGAGGCAGGTGCAGTACATAGAGTTTAGTCAGCCATAGAGGATGTCCAGGTCATCAACTGCATCCAGGTTTTTGCCCATGGTACTAACTTTAGTCTTGCCACTGGACCCTGAAGACTCTGGAAGAGAGTGAAGCTGGTGACTCTGCAACTTTGACTCACTGAAATCCAATTTATGCACAAATCAAGACCTCACCCTGTGAGGTCATTGGTACTCTCTGAAATCAAAGAATGAACAACAAGTATATTAACTGAAAATCTCTTGGGATTTCTATATTAATAGAAAAATGGGAAATAGTTTCCTGGAAAGATATTAAAAAAAAAAGGATTTTAGGACATAAGGACTGAAATTAAGAAATAAAAACACAGGATCTAAATGCCAAAGGTGAAAAATATAAATTAAATTGGAATTTGTTAGTAATTATATATTGGGTGCTAAATGTGAAGAAAGATTGGGATATAATGACTTAAAATTTAATATGTATGAAATATATTTCAATAAAGGAGCTTCATCTTAATGGTAATCTTCAATCTTAATAAGATTCAATAACGTAATTATTGAAAGATATTATACCAATTTGGATGGCATAATTTTTATTGAAGATTATTAAGGAAGGTTTAATACAATATTATATATGCATATAAAATAACACTTTAAGAGCTATTGGGATTAATTGCGTTAATAAAAATGTTACTCAATAACTTGTGTAACATTTCAATTATATTCTTATGGGGGGATTCCCTTTACAGGGTTTAAAAAAAAGTTTTCCTTAAAAATGCTTTCCATCAAAGACTTGTGAATCACCAAGAAGGAAGAACAAAGATGAAAGTCTTTTAAAATCTTGTATTTGAGACAGAGAAATTACATAAAAACATGAAAGCAGTCAAGACACATTTATTGAATGAGAATTTTCTGTTTCTTTCAAGTGACTATGCTCAAAGAGACGTATGCAAAGCTTTTCTTACCATTCAAACAAGAGTCACAACTTACAAGTTGTATTCATGACTTTAAAAAATGTTAACTAAAGGGTAGATAAGAAGAAAATGAATGACTGGCAATTTTTTCATGCAAATGAAGAAAAAGTTGTTATAAAAACAAAAAGACAGTAGACTGGCTTCTCTTTACAAAATGTGTTTTATGTGATGTAGTGTGATGTGCCTCTCATTTTCCTGACATATTAAGCATAGAAATTTAATGTGTGTATGTATGAGTATACTTATGTATACATATATGTATGTATATGTACACATGTATACATATATGTATACATACATATGTATGTATGTAAAGGGATAGCAATTGAGATAAAGATAGTAGCACTGACCATACATGGATTGAAATAACCACCAAATGAAAATAACCCAACTGCCATCAATTTGCAATCTAAAATTATTAATTGACTTTACTGGATGAAATGTCCCTGATTTCTATAAGAATCATATGAATAAAAAGAAGTGTATCGTACTATATATACTTTTTGAAAGATCTTATCTGCATTTTACATTCAGGAATTATAGAATCTCTCTATGATTATTTTCCAAAATAAAATAAATTCAATATGGGGGGAAAAAAACTTGAAACTTTTTTTTGAATAAAGGATTTCTTCCTTGAGAAGTATTAAAAGCATTTGTAAAATAATGAGATGGATTGTATAGCAAGCACACTGGAACTCCCATATTCATGGGACAGTGGAAAGAATAATGGTTCTGGTATCTGGGTTAATGTTCTGTCTCTGATGTTTCCTGATTTTGTGACTTTTTATTTTCTAGGACCTCAGTTTCATTAATTAGAAAATGAGTACTTTGGATTAACTGATCTCTGACATCCCTTCCAGTTCAAAATCTTTGTTCCTAACATTTTTCACATAAAATTCAACAAATTGACACTTTTTCTTAAAACTGTAAAAACTGTTCTGAAAAAATTTATTGTAATATCAGCATAAGAATTTCAATTAAATAGATATGAAGCCTTTATTGTGTCTCTAAGATGTTGTTGTTGAGTTATGTCTGACTCTTTTGTGATCTTATTTTGAGTTTTTCTTGGCAAAGATACCACTTCCTTCACCAGCTCATTTTATAGATGAGGAAACTGAGGTGAACAGGATTAAGTGACTTACCCAGGGTCACACAGCTAGTAAGTGTCTGAGACTGGATTTAAATTCATAAAAATGATTCTTCCCAGATCCAGGCCCATTACTATATCTACTGTGCCACTTGGATGCCCTTCTATGAGGTCAGAAACAAGCTGCAAGCTTCATCCACAATGACCCTCGAGAAGTGGTAGCCATTGTTTAATTTTCAATGGGGGCATTTATACCCCATGTGAAGTAGGCACTATTATCATTTCTATTTTGTTGTTTTTCAGTTGTTCCCTGTTCTCCATGACTCCCATTAGGGGTTTTCTTGGCAAAGACATTGGAGTGATTTGCCATTTCCCCAGCTCATTTTACAGATGAGGAAACAGAGGCAAACAGAGTTAAGGGACTTGCCCGGAGTCACACAGTTAGTGTCTGAGGATAAATTTGAACTCAGTAAGATGAGTCTTCCTGATTCCAGGCTTAATACTCTAACCACTGTGCCACATAGCTGCCCTTAATCTCCATTTTGGAACTGAGAAAAACAGAGGTTGTGACACTATAATAATATTAATAGATCATAAAAAAGTGTTTTCACATATGCACCACTATGATTTTCCCATAATACCTGGGAGGACATAATGGATTAATGTAGCATCATCATTTCCATTTTAGAGGGGAAAGGACTAGAAGACTGAATCATAGTCATGCATCCAATTGGTAGAAGCTCTCAGACTATGGCCACTTTACTATTGGATATGTTGGAGAAAGGATTCCTATTGAGATATGGATTTAGAAGATCAAGGGATCCTAGGAGCATACATTTTATGCTCTAATAGATTTTAGAGGTCATCAATTCCAACCTCTTCATTTTTCAGATGAAAAACTGAGGTACAGAGAGGTTAGATTACTTATCCAAGGTCATACAGCTGTAAATATTGAAGAGAAGATTCAAGACTAGATCTTCCCAACTTCTTGTTCAGGATTTAGTATTTCTGTGCCACACCGCCTTCCCAAATCAAATTAAATGACATGTGAGCTTCCATCTAGTTCTGAAATTCTGATTTCATGACTAGAATAAAATACTTTTTTATATGAAGAGTATCATAGGGAAGACCCATTTTACTTTCCTCATTGAGTCTTTTTTCTTTTTTCTATTTGGAAGGGCAATTGGGGTTAAGTGACTTGCTCAAGGTCACATGGCTAGTAAGTGTTAAGTGTCTGAGGCCAGATTTGAACTCAGGTTCTCCCGACTCCAGGGCTGGTGTTCTACTCACTACACCACCTAGCCACCCTAGAGCCTTTTTTTTGAAACATGAAATCATACACTTAGGTCAGCAAGATGAGATCATGATTATAATGGAACTCCTATTGGTACATATCTTTATCTGTTGTATCACATGCACCCCAAACATCTCCCACCATGAGATTTTTTTTAATCCATATTTTTCTACAGGTCTTGCAGGGAGGATCCATCAAATATACTGGCAATCTTCTTCTGATACTTTTAATATTCTGTAGATATCAAAATCTCCCTCATGCTCTAAGTGACTAGGCAGGTTCATTTTCTGGTCATAGATGAATTGATGGTATACCAACCATCGCTAATTCATGATCAAACCAAGTCTATAATTTAGTTCTTCTAGTTTTATGCTCAAAGTGATTCAACATTATTTTTACAAGTTTTAAATTTCATGTTCTTTCCACCAGAAAAAAAATGGTACTTGAAAATAATGCTCCAATGCTTATATTTGGGCTGGTTTTTATTTTGAAAAACTTGAGCAAAGACCAAAAATAAATCCATTATATTAATCCTCATGAAGTAATATTGTTACTAAGATTATGCCTATGAAAATGGGAAGTAAAAATGAATTTAGAACACATACAGAGAAATAATCAGTAGTAGATGCAGAAAGCAGCATATTAATATTTAAAAGACTTGAAAATAACCCAGCACTATTCAAGTTAAAGAGAGGAGTGAATTTTGAGAGAGAAAAGAGAAAAAAAGTGCTTGATATTCAATAATTTTGAACTTCTGCACAAGAGAACCATACCAGAGGATGATGAAATCAAAGGTTATGTAGCCGCTTCTCTATCACCACCTCAAAATACCTAGAAATATACCAAATACATTTGAAAGATCAAGAATCTATCTATCTATCTATCTATCTATCTATCTATCTATCTATCATCTATCATCTATCTATCTATATTTATCAATATCTGTCTATCTATCTATCTATCTATCTATCTATCTATCTATCTATCTATCTATCTGTCTGTCTATCTATAAATAATTTAATTGAGGAAACTAAAACCCAGACAGAATAAATAAAGTACAATTAGTGGCAGACACAATCCAAATACTTCAGCCTGATTACTTTTGGTTCAATTCTCTTTCTACCATGACACAACAAAGGATGTCAAGGTCACTTATGTGAATTTGGACCAAAAATCTTTAGGCCTTAATTTTCTCATCTGTAAAATGGAGGAGGAAGGCCTATTGGACTTCTGATATTTTTCTCAATTTGAATCTATGTAAATGGAATAAAACAACTAGATTTAATTATCTTGAAGTTTAAAAAATGATGTCACAACTATTTTGAGTGATAAAAAGAGAAAAGAGTAATTTAGAAAGGGTTGAGTGCACTAGGAAGTTGAAGTTGTGAAAATAGGCAACATTAACAAAAACTTCAGTTATAAAAATAAGGTGCTTTCTAGTTTTAAAACTTAACATTGTATCCCTTAACATTGTATTGCTGTATAGGAAAGCCATACCAGAAGATGATGAAATCAAATGTTATATAGCCCCTATATATAGCCCCACCATCACCTTAAAAGACCTAGAAATATGCCAAATAAATTTAAAGCAAAAACAACAACAAAAAATGCTAAGAAGAAAACAACTAAAATAAAGCATTCCTCACCACAAAATTCTGAGCAAAGAGGTAATTTAAATACAATAAGGAAATATTTGGTTCAGAGAATGCCAGAAGAAATCTACAGAAGACAAAAAGAAAACAAAGATAAATAAGTTCTAGGTTTGGTATCACAAGGTATTACCTTAGTCAGTGAAAGAGGAGGAGTAAGGGACATGGTATTTTGTGAACTTGTGGTGCTACAGGTGAAGGTTCTTCCAAACATAGATTGGAGAGGTGGGGTATAGAAGAAAGATAAACTGCATTTTTTTTTCCTGAGATGCAACAGAGGCTAAATGTGATTATAGTTAAAATAAATTAAAGTGATCAAAGGAAAACAAATTGTTTCTAAGAATATTGATTATAATAAGAAAACACAAAGCAACATACAGTAATTTGCATCTGTAATGGTGTTTAATTTAGCAAGTATTTAGCCCTTAGTAACTAAGTCATGCATGGCGTTATAGCATCAGATCCAGGAGTAGAAGAGAAAAGAAAGAGATTGGGATCAGATAAACAATGTAAACTGCGAGTCTAGTTCTGACTTCTTCATTTGAATAGGAATTGTCATATCAGTAATTGATAGAGGAAAAAAATGATGTTAACAATCATAACTATGAAAGTTAACAGTATAAAATCCCTCATAAAGCAAGAGGGTGGCAAAATGGATTATAAAAGTAAAACTTGAAAAAAATTAAGAAAGAGACTTAAGCTTAAAGAATCAAACAGAATTAAAGTTTTTATTGGAATGGAATATATATCTCAGAAAAGTCATCAAATTCTCTCTCTTTGACTCAGAAATTCCACTACTGATACTGTATCTGAAGGAGGTTATTGGTATCAAAATAAGACCTGCTTTATATCCTGCCCCCCAAATAGACACACACACAATATAATGATAATAGCTTGGAAGAAAACAAATGTCCAGTAATTAGGAAATGACAATAAACATTAGTTCATACATGTAATGAGATATTACTGTGACTTAAGGAATAATTATGATGAATTTAAAGAGAGATTGGGAAACTTGTATGAGGGAATGAAGAGATAAGAAAGTAGAGTTAAAAGAACAGTCTCTATAATGACTAGAGACATAGGGACTAGACCTGTATGGGGAACTGCCAGGTGAAGAAACATCCTCTGCCACTGAATGTCAGGACCTTTTCTACAACTTATTTTTAGACAGTTGTTTAGGGCACTAAGAGGGTAAAATATTGCCCAGCTCACATAGCTAGTAGGTTCTTGAACCTGCTTCTTGAACTCCAGAAGTAGGGTTTAGACCCAGGTCTTCTTGGTTTCAATGTCAGCTCTATACCCATTCAAACACAGTTGCTTCTCAAACAATGACTATAAAAATGTTAATAAAGTAAACACTGAGAGGCAGCTAACTCTAGTGAAATTCAGATATAAATGCAAGTACATGCCATACTGCTAAATTTTATTATCACAATCCTCTTTTATATTAGCATTTGATAAGATTTTTGTTTGTTTTGGGGTGTTGGTGTTGGAAATGGATTTTGTCAGTGTGACTCCAACTGTTTTTCATAAAGGTATTATAATTATTTAAATAAAAGCTATGAGAGGTTATAAGGAAGAACAAGTGAATACTTCCCTACTCTAGGAAAGATTTAGCTGTGTTTATCTGAAGAAGGGAAGAAAACAGCAGAAAAGGAGAAGGCAAAGTTGCTTCAGTGGGAAAATATAGACATCTCATGCTGAGTTCAATTGTTCCATTGAGAACTCAGACAAAGATAAAACTGGTGCTAAAAAGAGTTCTTTCCAAACTTAATGCATATCATAGTAAGTGCAATAACTAATAGAATTCTCTTAGTAAAAGAACATGAATAATATTCAGAGAGATTAGGAAGCACTGCTTAGTGAATTGGATTTTTTTTTCTTTCTTCTATTTGCACCTGCTTTCCTTTACTCCAGTGTTTTAAAATTTATCTCTAGGTTCACCAGGCTAAAGTGGGCTCAATTAAAATTACTTGCTATTAATTTGTAATATGATCAGATTCACAATCTGAGTTTCCTACGTAAGTGTCAGTCTTTTTAATTTTATATTGGTTTTGTGACTTAAGAGGATGCAAGAATAATTGAAAGCTCCATAGCCAACTAATTGTAGGGCAACTCTTTAATATTTTTAAAAAAAGTTATTTCCAATGAGGCCCTGCTAGTGAGCAGCAGTATTAGAGAAGTGATTTATTTTGAGGTGGTTTGCCTTAATTAATAGTCATCCCTAATTAAACCAGAAGTGCTATTAGGAAGAAAGGAAGTTTATAGGTCAAAAGAACTTGCCTAGTATATATGATATTTTCTTGAAGACTACCTCTATTCTTGATCACTTCTCTAATCTAATCTTGTTTTTAAAAATTTCTTTCACATGTAGCACATGGTAAGTACTATTAAAATACTGGTATTAACAATAACAAAAAGCAATGTCATCAGTTTAATAAAATTAAAATAAATTATTAAAATAAGACAAAATCTAATATTTTCATCATCATCATCATCTTTATCATCATCATTACTATTTTCAGATAAAAATGGTGATAACTCTAAAGAGTATAGCCAAAGAGTCATTGACAAGATGTAAGGAAGCAGCAGAAATACCTTCTTTTATTCTCCTTGCTATGAAGGTCATATCTTTACGAGCAAATAACTTCTTCCCAAATAGTTCTTTTGTCTAATAAGAATAAATGAGTACTGAATAATTGATTCCATGACAGATTATCTATTCCTTTCCATTATAACTCTTCTCCGAACGATGTCTGTCATTTAGAGAATCCAGTTGGCTTAGCCACTGCTATTTCAGTAATTGACACTATTGGTTTATTGCACTGGTAATATCAATCTCACCTTAGTCAGGGAAGTCATGTAGCACAACCCATTACCTGCCATTCAAGATGAATCTAAGGGATTAGATCTGAAACCAAAAGAGGTTATTAGCTCATATATATGAATTATAGACAATTAAATGTTGAGAAATCAATTCAAAAAGTCACATTGATTCAGATTGGGGAAGATGCAACAAAATTCATGGTGGCACATTATGAATCAATTGAATTTTAGAATCACAGAAATGGAGGAGGTCTCATAGACCAGCTACAAAGGTCTTTACAAAGAAAAAAAAAGCTTGAAGGCAACAGAAATGCCTCTCTGGTGGGGGCCATGGGAATGGTCTGGATGAGGTTGATCTCTTGTTCTCTCTATGCCTCCGTTTCTCTCCTTCTTTCCCTCCCAGGGTCAGGCTATTATGATGTAATTTTGTCTTCTCATGGTTAGGGGTAAAGTCCATAATTAAGGAATCCTAATGAGTCAAGTGAAGACCTGTATCCCATTTTATCTGTTGGATAAGAGCATTCTGTAGTAAGCCTGATATGTGGAAAATTAGTCAAGGTGTACATTGAAGAATGTGAGGAAAACAGTCTGTCTTGAAGATACCTTCAGAAGAGTAAGGCAGAATTGTGCTCCAAGTATGACTTAATGCCAGAAGATTGCCCTGGCCCTTGAAGATAGAAGCAATGAGAAGATTTCAGAATGCCATGC
Source organism: Pseudocheirus occidentalis (assembly GCA_028646575.1). Classification (NCBI taxonomy): domain Eukaryota; kingdom Metazoa; phylum Chordata; class Mammalia; order Diprotodontia; family Pseudocheiridae; genus Pseudocheirus; species Pseudocheirus occidentalis. The sequence goes on from CM053597.1 coordinate 185,737,522, forward strand.
CCAAGTTTTAAGCTGTAGTTATTGGGATACATGCCTCCCTCCTAATTTTCTGTCTGTGAGGAAGACTCACTGTGGTGGGAGTAAGCACAAAGAGAATGTGAAAGACTGTTATCAGAAATAGATGGATGACAAAGCTCAGAGTCTGACTAATAAAGTAACCATTGCATTTCAGCCAGGAAAAATTCCTCCCAATCTATTATCTCCTCCATGAGAAGACCTGATGATCCCACCTCCTAACACCAGCATGAAATTCCCCCTCCTAGCTCCTGGATGATAACTATGGGGCCTCCTTCTGGTGTTGGGATTTCATGATGTGTTGTAGTAGAACCATCTCAAAGAATTCAGACAGACCACCCTTAATCCAAGTATAGGCATTTATTGAGACTGACACTTCTCGTGAAGTGCGTTAAGTTCCAAGAGGAACCAGCAACTTCAGAGGAAGCAAGATGGATTCTTATAGGGTAAAGATGCAATAACACAACAGAAACTATGAATATTAAAAAGGCATGAGGGGTTTGTTAAGGTATTAGGTAGTAGGGAGGGGTTCTAGTCATGGTGGATCTGCTCATGTGATTACCCACAGTGCATACAAGAAAACCCTTTTGGGGGATATGTATGATAAGGATATTATGATAAGCTTCTCTAAATCATAAGCTTACTCTATGCCAGCCCTTTACTAATACTATGCAGGTACTTACTTAGGTAAAGTCCTTCTACTGTTTTGGGGTCTACATCCTGCTTGGGCATCCTGGTGGTGCTACTTTCTGATTGGCTGAATATTGTGCTTCTGTCTGAGACTAGATGGATGAGGTTTAGGTTTAGTGCATAGACACAAATGCTGTTTCTGTGGGAAATATGAGGAATGGGTCTGGGGGCAGTGTCTACCTAGAGGCAGTGACTGGGATCCCATGCCATGGACACACCTGTTGTTCTGTGAAAAATATGAGTTTATCAACACACCTGTTGTTCTAGTGACCGATGAGGCATTGAAGAAGTTAGGATATTGAGTGTGGTGAGGGTTGAGTAGCTAGGTAGGGACAGTGGTCCTGCTGTTCAGTGGGGCTTATAAGGAAGTTAGGATATTGGGGCTGGGGATAACTTTAGTAGGATTCCGTCACTAGCATGAGGATGCCCATGGGAGGCCACATATTTGGCTCTGCAAAGATGAGACCCTTTCCCCATCCCATGATGATGCCCACTCATCTAGAAACATCCATTCCAGACAGGTAGAATAGAGGGAATAGAAGAAAGCTTAGTTCTCATTTTTCTGTTCTTAATTCCATTTTACTAGAATACCACAGTGCTAGGTCTCAGGGGGCATTTTCCCCCCAAATGTTGATGCTTTCAAGTGTTACTTTCCAGTGATTCCCCTTCCTCTGGGCCCTGCCCCTTCCCAATACCCAGAATATTACTCTCTTGTGATAAATAAACACACTGAAAGAAAAAAATCAGCATATTAGCCTTGTCTAAAAATGTATCCCTTGTTCCGAACCATTAGTTGAACATCTCTCTGCCAAAGGAAAGGAATTACATTCAGTTCTGAAGTCATAGTTGCATTATTGCAACTATCATGATCAATGTTTTGAAGCCTATCATGGTTTTATTCCTTTACATCTCCTGTTTTGGTTTACTTTCCCTATGCCATCAGTACATATAAGCCTTTTGAAATTTCTCTGAATTCTTCATATTTATTTCTTATAGCACCACAATATTTCATTGCTTTCATATCCCGTACTTTGTTCGGCTGTTCCTCAATGAGTATATTGGTATTACAAAAAGTGCTGCTATAAATACGTTTGCATATATGGGACCTTTCCCTCTATGTTTGACCTTCATGGGTTATATTCCAATGACGGTACCACTAAGGCAAAGGATATGTGTTTTAATGACTTTTTAGCAAAATTCCCAATCATTTTTCAGAACTGTTGGACAAATCTGCAAGCCCACCAAAAGTGCATCAGTGTGCCGATTTTTCCACATTCCCTTCAACATTTGTCATTTTCATCTTCTGTCATTTTCCTCACTCTTATGAGTGCAATGTGGAGCTTCAGACTTATTTTAAGTTGCATTTCTCTTTTTAGAGAACTGGAACATTCTGTCATGGTTTTTCTTTTTACAGACTCCTCCAGGGGTGTTTTCTAAACATGTACAACTTGCCACTTCCTATCAAAGAAAAAAAATTACAGAGGAAGAGTGGGGCAGAAATCATATAGATTATATTAGTTTTGTGACAAATAAAAATATTGACTGATTCAGTCTTTTAAAAATAAGAAAGACTTCTACTACATACCTGCCAAGTTGTCACCACACTTCATTGGAAAACATTAAGTGAGGGGGGGACCCACTCCTTGTCAAGTCAGGCCATTCGCTTTTGGACAGATGTCATGGTTCAAAAGTTTGTCTTTTACAGAGAAAGAAAATCTGTTTCTTTGCAATTTCTCCTCAGTTTTTCAAGCTTTTTGCATCAAACAAAATGAAGCTAAACTGTCTCTCATGAAATAGTCCTTCAGGTAACTGAAGGAAATAATGATATGATCCCTAGTTTTTAATTTTCCAAACAAAAGATTCCCAACTTCTTTATTTTTTTCCCCAACTTCTTTATTTTTTTCCCCCTAAGGCATACTTTTGAAGTCATTCAACACCTTAATCATACTCTTCTAAACACACACAAGTTTTCAGTATTACACTTAAAATGTAGCACTGGAAACTGAAAAATAAATATTCCAGACGTGATCTTACCAGGTTAGAGTACATCAGACAAATAAATTCCCTGCATCTGAGCACTGAGCCTCTTTGACTGGCATATGTTGCCATTGTTGATTCATAATGGACTTTTGGTTGGCTAAAACTCTTAGGGTTTTGTTCTCCTTTAGGAAATGTCATCCAGCTATACTCCTAATATGTTACAAAATTCACTTGGGACCTGGCTACCCTAGGGTTTCTGTCATGCTGGGTAGTAGGTTTCTGTGCCCATATAGCCTGCAAATCTCCTGAGGTCCTCTTTCAAGCCATTATGTGGTTTGAATAATTTTACTGGGGGAATTGGAAACCTTTTGATGTGTTGTGATTTTCACCTGATCCACACTTGTATGAGTGTGGGTACTGATCATCTGTGGACTCCAGATGCAGTAAGTCTGATAGGGAAGGCACTGACAGTGCTCACTCCTGAGTGAGTGCCTGCTGGCTCCAATACTCACAAATCAGTTTTCTGTAGAGGAGTGGAATGACATTGGCGATCAATGCATGTGCCAATGCAGCTTGGCTCTTTCTGGCTTATGAACTCCATCTTAATTTAGAGCATTACTTCCAGATCTCATGGAATAAGATCTGTACATGTTCTCCTGCTTGCATGTTTCAATTTGACTTTAGCTAGATAAACAATCACATGTGAGGAGCCTACTGCATAGATCACTATATGTGGCCTCAAAGTCACCCCAATCTCAGGATGTATGTAGAAGGCCTTTGTGGCCAAAAGAAGGGAGGTGATTGTTCCTCTGTGTTCTGTTTTAATCAGACTGTAACTGGAGCATTGGGCTTGGTTCTGAGTGCCACATAGGAAGGGCTTTCTCCTAAACAGAAGAACATGGGTCCAATCTCTTCTGTCTGTGATTCATTGTGTACAGAGCTGCCCAAGTACCATTTTCAAAGGTTAGTCAGGTCTAATTCTATCTCTCTTACTCAAGAAGCTTCATTGCTTCTATCCCCGCTCCTAAATATGTGACATTCAAATCCCACCACAGTCAGACCCCAGCCTACCTTTCCAGGTTTATAGCACTGTCTTCCATTTCATACACTGTACCTCCTGGCCAAACTTATATATATGCTGTTGATGAGGTATAGGGTTAGGGTTAGGGGTGCTTGAGACCCCAAAATACCAACACACTGGGTTTTGCCAAATGAATTTGACTCGTCTTCTCTCAGCCAAAGAAAAGCAAAGTTTATTAAAACTTCACCATATTGGGTAGATTCTTAAGGAGCCTCGGTATCTGTGATGCTTGTATTGGGCAAGCAGGCCAGAGCAAGTCTGTGCTAGGTCATTCTATGGAGCCCTCACAAGGAGGCATGATGGGGTCTTATATACAGAAAGGTTGTGGGAGGAATCTAGGGGTGGTCTAGAGGAGGAGTTTGGGGAGGGTCTTCAGGAAGAGTTAATGAGGTCAGACTCCAGTAAGTGAGTGAAGCTGCTGGAGGCTACCTGGAGCCAAAAGACAATGGTGGGCTAGGCCAGTTCAAGGGTGTAACAGTTGATTTGGATATAGATATTTTGCTAGGCCCAAGGGTGGGAAGCAGATGGAAGGCTTGGCTAGTAAGAATAAGAGATTTGGGCTGAGCTATAATGAAAGGCTTATGGCTTCAGGCAAATGCCTCATCAAGTGGGAAGATTCAGTCAGAATTCAAATGGGTTTCCAGAGTCTGTACTTCATCACTGTGAATGCCCACCACATTTCACAGTAACAATAGCTAAGGCTTAAGAGTGCTTAAACATTTGCAGGATGCTTTTCTTCTATTTTTCTTATCAGTCATAGCCTTTCCTTAGCATAACAGCTTTGAACCTTTCCAGGTCCCTCTAGTCAAGAAGGGTAATGCAATAAATCATTAACTCCTAAATGTAAATGAGTTTAATGTGTTTCCTTCCTTCTTCACCCCCTCCCTCTCCCATGAGAGGAAACACATCTAAGGCAGGACTTCTTAAACCTTTTCCACTCTGACCTCTTTTTGCTTTTCAGCAGCAGCTTTGGTTGGCCTCACATGACCTAAGGGCATGCGAAATGAAAAGTTTACAACCAAGGCTTTTGTGAAGTTGCCCAGTGCAAGGTGGGCTGTCAGAAGTACCTTGGATTCATTATCCATTGAATTTTGAATTAATTTTTGGTCATTGCTGGTTCAGAAGCCTTTTACTGGTGCCATATCTTTCAGAACCTGAGATGGAGCCCTGACCTACAAAAACAAAATCTAGTCTGTATTACCTTCAAACCCTCAGGGGAATTTGCTTTTAAAAAGACAGTCCTGGAGAGAAGAGAATTCTTTGAGTTGGGAGAGGAAATGCTAGAATGTTGACTTCAACTATTTGGGAAGCAGGAACAGAGGACCAATGCATGAAAGATCAAGGAAAGGATATTTTGGAACCAGATAAAGAAGCATTTTCTAGTTATTCTTCAGTAGTTTCAGTAATATCTGACTTCTCCTGGGTTTTCTTGGTAAAGACACTGAAGTAGAGTGCCATTTCCATCTCCAGCTCATTCTACAGATAAGGAAGTTGAGGCAAAGAACATCAAGTGACTTTGCCAGCTAGTATCTGAGGCCAGCTTTGAACTCTGGAACATGAGTCTTCCTGACTTCAGACCTGGTACTCTACCGTTGTGTCTAATTAGACCTGGACAAAATTGGAGTGGACTGCTTTGTAAGAAAATGAGTTCACTGTACCTGGAAGTATTTAAATAGAAATTGGATAACTGCTCTCAAGGAATGTTCCAGAAAGTAGACTTACAATTGGTGGATGGCTGGATATGGAGACTATTGTGATCAGAATCAAATTAAGAGAAGGATTTTATGATTCTTTTAGTCTCAATTCTTTGGATGATTAAATATGTGGTGGATTTCATCATAGGTGGGAATATATATATATATATACACACACATATGCATATATAAATATGTATACGTGCATGCATGTTTGTATACATGCATACCCACAGGCATACATATGTGTACACACATATATGTATATAACCACATGCGTATATAAATATATGTGTTTAGATACATTCATATATGCGTATATGTACATATACAAACATGTATATTTATATATCTGTATATTTACATACACATACATATATGTATATTCCTATATCTATAGATACACATACACACATGCTCAAAAGCTATTAAGTAACCTCGAAATCCTAGAGATGTTTTAGATATGTGGAACTAGTTAATGAGGTACAGGCTCTGGGAACCCCCTTGAGCTTTCCCTGAATCTTCCCACATGAGGCATTTGCCTGAGGCCATAAGCCTTTCATTATAGCTCTGTTATTAGTCTACCCCTTCATTGTGCTAGAAGCTGGGAATGATAAAGCAGGTCCTACCCACAAGGAGCTTATATTCCTTTAGTTATTCACAGTTTAGAATGGTGTGATGAAAAAAGTGCTAGATTTGCAACAAGAAGATCTGGACTAAAATCCTTGTTTGGTTATTTACTTACAGTGTGAGATTAAGGAATTCTTTTTGTGCTTTCAAATCTCGATTTTGCCTGTCAAATGCAAGGGTTCTAATAAAAATCTACCTCCCAGGATTGTTGCAAGGATCAAAAGAGATACTATAAGTTATGTGTTTTGGCAAGTTCAAAATCTATATAAATGATAACTATTAGGAAGGAACAGCATGATTGTTTAAAAGTTGCTTTTACTTTGAGTTCAGAGATCTGGATTTGCCAAAGTACTGATTCTGCTACTTACTCTCTGTATAACTACGGGAAGTCATGTCACTGCTCTCAGTCTCTCCTTGTCTACAAAATAGGAGTATACTTGCTTTAACTATCTTACAACTTAATTATAAAGATCCGATTTTAGTACTAAATAATTACAAATAATTTTGTAATAGTAAATGATATCCAGTAGACACTGTGTATTTGTTGAATGAAATAGTGTAAATGAATCTGCAACCAAGATTGAAACTTGTTTTTGCGACAGTTATCATCCCCATGGAATAATGAAGCTTTAGACAGACAATAAGAAATAGATGTTTGAGTTGTTTTTCTGTGATGTGGATAACTTGTACAAACTTGGAGAATTGGAGCCATAAAAAACCCCCTTTTCCTGAAGTATATGGGTAATTGCTTCAGTTCCTCATCCAATTCTGCCTATGGAGTTGCCATACCCTTTTCTTCTCCATGCAAGTAAAATTCGATCATCCTTTAAAGTTTACAATCTCAGTTAATTCTCACATGAATCATCTGAGGACCCTTCCATAGTTATCAGCCCCATTTTATTGATGAAAATACTGAGTTTCAGAGATATAAAGTGGCTTTACTCATAGTCATATAACTGGTAAATGTCGGAGGAAGGAATTTAACCAAAGTCCTCTGGACTCCAAGTTCCATCAACTTTATACTACTCCTCATAATTTATCAGCCCTAGGTCTATACCATGCATATTTACTCATTAACTAGAATTTCCTCTAAGAATGAGTCCTCCTTTAGCTCTGGAAAGAGGCCTTAGTATCCTCTTGATCAGCTTTGAATGATGCAAATTATGTTATTGTATAAAGTACTTTAAAACATGGAGAATCATGTAATATCAACATTTGGCTGATTTCTAGAAGAATTTTCTTTCTTTCTTTCTTTCTTTCTTTTTCCTTCCTTCCTTCCTTCCTTCCTTCCTTCCTTCCTTCCTTCCTTCCTTCCTTCCTCCCTCCCTTCCTTCCTTCCTTCCTTCCTTCCTTCCCTCCTTCCTTCCTTCCTTCATTCCTTTCTTCCTTCCTTCCTTCCTTTCTTCCTTCCTTCCTTCTCCTTTTTTGAGAGGGAAAGAGAGGGCTATTGGGGTTAAGTGATTTGCGCAAGGTCACACTAACTGTTAAGTGTCTGAAGTTTGAACTCAGATCTTCCTGACTCCAGGGCTGGTGCTCTATTTGCTGTGCCATCTAGCTGCCACGAATTTTCTAACTTTTTTTAAGGATGAATTTTAATGATCTCCTAATAAAGCTATAACAAAAATGAGAACTTTCCCAATTTGTCATATGCACATTACAATATCCAGTTATTTCCAAGAAATATGTGGTGTATTCTAGGGAGCCGCAATGTTTCCCAAGGAAAATTAAGAATAACAATACTTCCTAATGAGTAAGTAAAACTAGACTTTCTTCCTACAGAGAAAAAGGAGGCATCTTATTTCTCTGAACTGAGCCTACATAAAGTTTATAGCTGGCAAATGAAAATTTACCTCCAGTGTGAAGATGCTTAGGTTTTTGATTTCAAAACTATTCATCTGTCAAGTGATTTTTAAATAGGATCAAAAATAAGCAACAAGTAGGACATACATACTCTGTAACATTTGGGTGAATAGTTCTAGCTTTTCCCATTTGGAAAGAAAGAAACCAAGCCTTGAAAATTGAGAAGATAGCGCCCCAAATAATGGATAGAATTACTTTGAGCAGGAGAAAACACGTGTTCACAGTTGAATAGGTTGCCGACAAATACTGGATGCTTGTAAATTGAAGTTGTAGGATATCAATTTCTAGCTGAGGAGTTTTAGGAATCAGTTCTATTTCACTTGACTATCTTTTATTACTCTATCACCAGTCAGGATTCATTGTTAATGAAGAACCTCTCTGTTTTGAGAATGTTTCCTCACTGCAGAATGGAAGAAAGATGTTAGTACAGACTCAGATAAAACCTTTATGCTTGACTGAGTAAAGATGGGCTCTATTACAAAGCACATATTGGGCAATTCGTTATTGGTCTAATTTTGACAAAGGTTCTTGCTGAGAGGCAATACTGGTTGGAGTTGAAGGTTAGCTGTTTGACTGGAGTTCAATCCTGGCTCTGTAACAATGGAAAGATAACTGAATTTGAAGTCATGTACAAATTTTACCTCTGTCACATATTGCATGTGTGACTGTCAGCAAGTCACTGTGGGACTCTACCTCAATTCAGTCAGCAAAGTCATTTCATAACATAAGGTAAAATGTTGACTGTATCAGTAACAGAATAACTTACTGTTAGTTTTGAGCGGTAGGTAAGGATTTACTCCTTGGAAAATGGAAACACTAAATGACATGGAGGTCTTTTTTCCCTTTACAATCTCTGAATAGAACTGATTTCTAAAACTCCTGCACATTCACACATGTGCACATATATGTATATGCTTATATACACAATATAGTATTTGATTCACATGACAAGAACATAGGTCTAGTTACTTCTTGTGGTGTGTGTGTGTGTGTGTGTGTGTGTGTGTGTGTGTGTGTGTCCGTGAATGTGTGTTTGGGCTAAAGTGAAAGAAAGAAGTCATATTATTATGCTTCTTTTAATATTTGCAAAACATTAGGTATTGGAAATTTGGTGCATCTACAGACTCTAACAGCTTTCTTGACAGATACAACTTTTCCTTACTTCCTCCTTCCCTCCCTTCTTCCCTCCCTCCCTTCCTCCCTCCCTCCCTTCCTTCCTTCCTTCCTTCCTTCCTTCCTTCCTTCCTTCCTACCTTCCTTCCTGATACCCACTAGGATAAGATGAAAGGTCCCAACAGCTCTGGCTCATAGAAATATCTCCCTAATCTCCCTAAAGACCCCTTCAAACTAGGGGTCTTTCAGTGCTGTAGACTGTTAATGCATATGCATATCACAGTTCACTGCTGATTTCATGAATGGAATGTTAGGGTGTGGGGGAGGGGATTTTTCCCTTTTCCTCAAAAAAATGACCTGGGACTTACTTCTGATATCTCTGCTTCCTTACTCTTATTAGGATAGAGAAGCCCCAAGTTTTGAAATTCTGTCATTGCTTGTAGGTGGCAGAGATTTAAGTATACTAGATATATTAAGCATGGAACTGCCTTAATGATACTGTCTGCTCTAGTCTAGGGTTCCATGAATCTTTTGGTTTTAGGCAGCCCTTATCTTATCTATGAATCATGCACATTTATGTAACCTTGTCAGCCTTTGCTTATCTGTAAAATGAAGTTTGTATTAAACATCTAATGTTCCTCCCAGCATGAAAATTCTATGGTTTATATTACCAGTCAAGTCATATCACAAGGATAATTTTTTAAAAGTGGAATTTAAGGGAAAAACCCCACATTTTTTTCAAAGTTGTAATAGAACTAAGAACCACTGCACCATTTAGTCAAAAGTAATTAAGAACAAGGTTTAAATTTTCTGCATAAGTGCTGAGGCAGATTTCAAAAGTGTTTCATTTCCTACAGAGTATTGTATACCCACAAACACACACATGGCTTCTGAGAGATTGGGAGTAAAGGATTAGGAATTTGTCATTCAGTTTTGTACCCAACTTCTTCTCACTCAGTCAGTTACTATGGATTTGATTTTATTCTTAATGCTTTTCCATTTTCTCCTTGGATAGTTCCATTCCTTTCTATGTGATGTCATTTTCACAAATAGAGAAATGTGAAGAGATGGCAGATTCCCACATTAATGTCCTATTGTAGGAAAGGAGAGAGAGATCTAGACAGGAGAGAGAGAGAGAGAGAGAGAGACAGAGAGAGAGACAGAGAGACAGAGAGACAGAGACAGAGAGAGACAGAGACAGAGAAACAGAGAGAGACAGAGAGAGAGGGAAACAGAGGGGAGAGAGAGAGAGAGACACCCATATCCTTTTCTGATTACCCGATTACTCCCAGTTATCATTGCTCTTCTCTCCCCAAATTAATTTGACTATTTTCGTATACATGTATGTATTTATATAGCTATAGATAGCATTGATCTGTCTATGTACATGATGTCTCTGTCCACCCCACAATAGATCATTAGCTTATTATGCCAGGTATCATCATTTTTAATCTTTATTTCTCTAAAACTACTGAATAGTAAAAATAAATGTCTTTAGAGACTAATGATCTGAATTGTGGAGACAGTGTGGCATAAGGGGCAGAGTTCTGGTCAATGTCAGGGACAATTATGTTTAAATATAACTATTGAAAACTCTTAATTTCAGAATCTTTTCTCTGTTAATTATTTTTTAAAAATTTTTATTGACTCATTTGTTTACTTTTAGTTTACAATATTCAGTTCCAGAATCACATGAGTTTCAGATTTTCTCCCCTTCCTCCCCCTCCCCCCCGCCCCACCATGGTGGCATACAATCATGTATATGATCCTCAAACTCTCTCACATTGTACAATAGTCTGGTTGTATAGGTGTTATAGCCAATGGAGTGAACAATGAGAAAAGAGAAACAAAAACCAAACATCAAAAAGAATGATAGCATGCATTGCTTCAGTCTCCATTTAACCTCTGGTCTTTCTGGATCTTTCTCTGAATGTAGACATCTCCTTCCATCCTGAGACTTACAGAGTTGTCTTTTAACTGTGCGTTGCTGAGAGGAGTCCAGTTTTTCAAAGTTGGTCGTCACACATATGATGTATCTGTGACTATGTACAAATTTTTCCTGGTTCTGCTCCTCTCACTTAGCATCAATTTGTATAAGCCTCTCCAGGTAATTATGAAGTCCATC
>CM053597.1:185756118-185768410 GCA_028646575.1 Pseudocheirus occidentalis
AATGACTTTCAGAGTGATCTTTGCTGTGAACCTCATATCCCAGAAACCAGAGATATTTGAAGGGTGGTATGTATCCAGAATTGTAGCCTTACCTCCCTTGGAAGTCAGAACTCCCAGGTTCAAACTTACTCCTTGAAAATGCCTATCCCTACCATTCCCCAGCTATTGGCTGGCAACATAGGTATGGCTGTTCCACAATTCTCTGAAGGTGGATCAGACATCAGATCTCATTTTTTCTATGCCAAATCACTATATTTAAATAGCTTGTGAACACAATGTTTTGCATGTGGCAACCCATCTGAAGTAATATTGGACTCATTTCCAGTAATTCTTCTCGCAAGAATTTTTTTTAATATTTAAGAGATGTTTAAAAAATTCACATTTCCAAGGTTATAGTGTAATTTGCTTTAAAGAATGCCCTATTGTATTTTCTGAAGGGAGATGTTTGAGAAGATCTTTCAGACTGAATAACTCTAGGTAGATAACCATCAAGACAACAAGTTCCATACATATAAGGAAGCTAAGACTGGTCTGTGGTCATGAGAATGTACGTTTTTATGGAATCCAAGAGTTCCAAATTTCAATGGAGAACCTCAAGTCTATCTCAACCAAACCCCAGTGGAGCTCAGAATATACTAATATACTCCACGTCAGCAACAAATGGTCATCCAAGTTTTCATTGAATACATTACTGTCTCTTGAAGGGGCTATTCCATTTTTGGATACCTGGTGGCAATTTTCTTGTTTTTGACATGGAGGAAAAATGCTGATTTGCAAAATTCAAAGCATAAATATATTTCCTGTAGTACCCACTACACAGAAACTGAATAACAGAGTTTCTTCTTTTGTAACTGAATAAGCAGATACACATTTATGACAGTCTCAGATCCTTACTTCCACTTTTGATATATAGTGGGTCTTGAAGATGCTTGAAAATCTATAAGAAATTACTCTATGAGAATACCAAAGAGACAATTTATTTGTTTTCAGTTCCCATGGTGTTACAAAATATCACCTAGAGTTAAGAAATAGCTTTTCCTTAGCAAAGGAAGCAGCTTTACCTAGCTTCTCTGTGGTTGACAAAGGAATAAGTGACCTAAGGAGTTACATATCGTAATAATATGGAGTGATACATAGTATATCATAGGAATTTTTTTGAACACAGAAATCTTACCATTATAAACATTTTATATAAATGTATGTATATATCTGTGTATATACACACACACGCACAGACACATACATGCACACACATTATTTGCTAAAGATCCAGGAAAAATGGATTCTTTTTGCTAATTTATTTTTTAAACCAGCATCTATTTAAGAATGTCCCCTTTTTGAAAGAGGAGATAGGGTCTGGACTAGTGACTGCAATGGAAGAGAAAGGTACTAGATGAAAAAATGTACAACTCAGCATCTTCTGTTCTTAAAGATTTGTTTGGAGTAGACATATCAGACTCAGAGACAACAGCCACTAATCTGTACAAAAACATACTTGTGGGATGCATATTGACTTAGAAAACCACACCAACATATTAACCTCAGACAGAAACTATATTTAATTTCATTTTTTGTAATTTTTGAAAAAATTTACCTAAGTACAAAATAAGAAAAGAAAAAGGAAGCAAATTTAAATAATAAAACTTAAATATAGAATAAGAAAATGAAAACACAAGCACTGCCATGAGTACAATAGAACTTAAGAGAGGATTCAAAATATACAGCAAGAAATTTTCATTTCAAGAAAGCTTATATTATAAATACTATGCCTATGAAAGCTATGAGTAAACATGGAGATAGACAGATAATTGATAGCTAGCTATAGACGTATAGATACAATGTATGTATATATAGATTACATAGGTATATATATATAAATATATATATGCACACATTCATATATATGTATATATACATATAAACACAAATATATATATACACACACACATATAGACATTACATCCATATACTTACATATACATATGTAATCATACACATATACATTCATTTGCATCTATGTGAGACCATACTATACTTATTATACTTGCTTGTACTCTCTTTTTCTGAAGGGGGATAACATAATTCTTAAGTCCAAGTGCTGCGGATAGCAAGTCTGGGCCTAGCTAACAGCTGAGTGAAATAAAGGGACAGACAGAGAGAGCTTCTAGCTGAAATAAGAAAGAGGGAGAGAGAGACGGGGATGTATTCCATAATCTGTTTATTGCAGACCTATTTCATACAGAGCCAAAGATACATGGAAGATACAAGGTTTATATACCCTTAGCAGAATGCAAGGAACCACCCTTGGTTTTGATCTGTCTCTATCCCAGCCCAAAGCCAATCACTCTTTAAGCTCTTTATCCTGGGGACCATGTCCAGAGGCACAAACAGGGTGTTACAATTAAGACTTGCAAATTAACTCAGTACTTTCTTTAGATTGAGAGCACCCACCCAACAAGATTATACTTTCCTTGCATATCTGCCTAATGACCTTTGTAGAACTGGGGAGCTAATGTGGCCAAGGACCCTGAAAGTCTTGGCCTACAACATCTCCCCCATCTTTTTTATTTATAGGAGAGGGCAACATCCCATTAAAGAAGCCCCAAAGACTTCTAGGAGTTCTCTTCATCCCCCCTATAGCATATAGGGCCACAGGCAGAATCATGCAGTTGGATATTATATATAACTTGTTGAATGATGTGAGAAAAACTAGAAATAAGGATGGGTAAGCAGGTACATAAACCCAGTAATGCCACCCCTATTCCTATGTAGGTTATAATTTGTTGTGTTTGCCCAGGTAATATCCCCTGAGCTCTCTTAATCAAATGAACTATATTGTGCCTCAGGATTTGGTCCCCATTAAGATAATTTCTAATTTGGGCTAATCCATATTCTGACTCATTATATTTTTGTTTATAAATACAGAAATACATATACAAAATTCCTCATGACTAACTATTTTGTACAGTGCTAACAGAAGTAGCCATAGCAACACTGCTCACAATAGTAGAAATTAAAGCAATTATCCCAACAAAGAAAAACACCTCTTTTTTCTATTAAAACGTAATTGGTGATTGATTTGAGCAATAGAATGATCAGCATTCATCAGTAAAACCAGTTTTCACTCTCCAAAGGAAGCATAATTATACCCGCTCTTCTTATAACAAATAGCAATTGACCCAAAGAAATATTACCATGACATTCAGAAATCATATAATTAATACATGTGCCATCATAATGCTTATCAACCCTAGTGATTTTTACATTGCTAAGGTTTCCCCACATGAATGCATAAGCTTGTACAAAGGTCAATTTTGCTCAAGTATATCCTATTAAGAGCAAGAGCAGAAAAGACTGTTGTTATTGGGGAAGTGTCCAAACCAATTAGTTTAGGATATCCTCCATGTCTCTTTTTAATGTTCATATCATTGTGCCAGGAAATATAGATTTTCAGGTCCACCCAATGGCAAGCAGATACATCAGTCCTACAGTTCAAAAATGTAAGATCTGCTTGCCCTCATTTTGGCTCTGGCTCTTTCTCCTCCACTGTAGGGCTCACCTGGTTCTTGTTCTGGGGGTGGGCTGAGTTCATGGTCTCTGCATTTGTTGACACAGCCTTGTTCTCCTTTCTGGTATCCAAATTTCCTTCTTATCATCTGTGGAAACACACAAAAAACCTCGGCATCGTACAGAGTGCAGACCTTACTATTGTTCCCTTAACATTTTTCCAGATCACCTATTATTCAGTAGCTACAGTTGCCTGGGGCTGTGACCTTTTAGAATTGTCAATTGTATGGTCAGTAATGACAACCCCAAAATTCATCTCAGGGTTCCCAGCTACCAAGTCCCCACTTTGTTTTTAAAGAGCAGTTTTAAGGGTGCTATTTTTTCTTTCAACAATAGCTTGACCAATGCGGTTATAAAGGATGGCGAATACCCCATTGAAGGCAGATATAATTCAGAGGGCCACAATTTACCTTCCTTTAAGAAATTTGCACAGAAACTCTTTTCCTCACATGGAAGACATTTCTGATCTAGTTTCAGTAACTGATAGAATAAAAGCAGTTGTACCAATATAGCCTGAAGTACTTTCTTCCCCTCCTTGCCTCCTTCCTGGTAGAGAAATTCCTTACTTAATCAAGATAAAGACTCTTTAGGCAATTTGCCTGAAATTAAAGTTCACAGTAAGTTTGAATCCTTTTACAAATTTTAAATTTCACAAATTCCTAAGTACAAAAGGATGTTTACCTTTTTCTAAATGAACTTTCCCAATTAAACTAGCCTTATCACAATAACAAAGCTCACCTGGCCTTTAAGAACTTAATAGGAATATATTTTAATTTCTATAGTCCAATACTCTTAGTGTTTTAAAGGAAAAGACTAGGAAATGCATGAAAGTTTTAAGTTAACAACACAGGTCACAGAGACCCTGAAAGCAGGGTGTAAGTATCCACAAAGACAACCAAGTACAGAGGCCCACCTCCCCAGACTCCTACAGAGGAGGGCAAGAAACAACACAGGGTAAAAAGTTGACTAAGATAGAGCAAGATGCTTTTTCTTTTAAGTTTTGGAGACCAATTTTCTTACCAAGCTTGTTTAGTAACAAATCACTTTTCTGGATTATTTTGAAGTCAGGCTGTGTTGCAATGGAACACTAGGCACTTTTCCGTAAGATCTCCTCCCCGAATTTCTCTCCTAGAATCCTCCTAGCCACTTCTCACCACTTGTCCCAGTGTCCCAGGACAGAGGGGAGAAGGCAAATGTGACTGACCCCACACAAGGGCGTCCCCTTGTATGAGGGTCCACAGTCCAACTGACCACCCAGAAATCAGTGGAGTTTCAGATGCCACTGGAAGTGTCTGGGCACTCCAGGAGTCTTGTTGCTAGGAAGACAGTAGGAACAGAAAGGTCTGGGGAAGAGAACAAGGAAGAGTGCTTACTTGTTATCCCAATGGCTAGGAGAAGATCATCAGAGTCCAATACTTGCCAAAATGAGGTGATTCATGGTTGGGAGAGCTGGTTCAGGTTTTTGAAAGAATTCAATCATACCTTCTCCTTAGTCAAAGGGAGCTTAATTAACACAAAAGCATGCCGGCCTGAGACTTAGGAAAAAGATAAACAAGGTCAATGGTATAGGAAAAGGACTAGACTTTGTAAGAGAAAGGAGTACTAAAGCACCTTCAAGTCACAGAATGGACTAAGAATAAACTTCAAACCCTCCTCAGGGAGCCTGGGAAAGTAACCATTACTATAAATCCTTAGGGCACCTTTGTATAATTAATTAATGCCTTTACCACTACTTTTCAATGTTTTTTTTTTAAGATGCCTCCGATTTAACGTGTCTTTTTGCTCTGAATTCTTTTAAGAAGAACTGAAAACTGGGTGATCTGGCAATCGCTCTCATGGAGCCTTTCCCTGGGCCTTCCCCTTACCCCAGGGGGACTGGTAGCTAGAGACTTCCGTCCTGATGCCCCTCATTGGGCACCACTTGCTGCGGCTAGCAAGTCTGGGCCTAGCTAACAGCTGAGTGAAATAAAGGGACAGAGAGAGAGAGCTTCTAGCTGAAATAAGATAGAGGGAGAGAGAGACAGGGATGTATTCCATAGACCTATTTCATACAGAGCCAAAGATACATGGAAGGTACAAGGTTTATATACCCTTAGCAGAATGCAAGGAACCACCCTTGGTTTTGATCTGTCTCCACCCCAGCCCAAAGCCAATCACTCCTTAAGCTCTTTATCCTGGGGACCATGTCCAGAGGCACAAACAGGGTGTTACAATCAAGACTTGCAAATTAACTCAGTACTTTCTTTAGATTGAGAGATCTACCCAACAAGATTATACTTTCCTTGCATATCTGCCTAATAACTTTTGTAGAAGTGGGGAGCTAATGTGGCCAAGGACCCTGAAAGTCTTGGCCTACAACACAAGTTTTTCCACATTTTTCTAAATTGACCAACTCATCATCCCCTATACCACAGCAATATTACAACTTATGCTGTCCAGTTATTTTTAAATAGTCTAAAAAATTAATTAATATGACTGTCATATAATATGGTCTACTTTTCTGTTTGATTAAATTTATTTTAGCTCTAACTTTGTCTGAGATTATGATTATTACTTCTGCTTTTTCCCCTAACAAATTCTACTCCTGATCTTTATTTTATGTTTGCAGGTATCTCTTATTTCCTATCCCTTCTGACTTCTCTACTTTATTTCTACCAACAACCTTGCCCTCCTATTACTTAACCAACCCCCTCACCCTTCTCTTATCTTCTCCCCCCCCACCCTTTTCCTTTGCACTCTTATTTCAGTCTGAATTTAGAATATTTTTATAGCCTTCCAAATATAAATTCCTCCACCTTTATTCCATTCCCATTATTCTTGACATCCTTTTATACTCCATCATTTATCCTGTTCTATCACTCTCTTGTTTATTAATTTAGATGACTTTTATTCCCTTCTGAACATATATATTATTCTCTCTGCATTCTTTTAGTGTCACTGGTGCTATGTTTTGTGTGGTTCTAATTGTGGCTCTATCTTATTTGATTTTTTCTTCATTTTTCTCTTTATATTTTCTCCTTGATCTGATAATTTCAGCATTTAGCTATGATATTCCTGTAGGTTTTCCTCATAGGATTTCTTTAAGCTAGTGATTGGTGGATTTTTTCTATTTCTACTTTCTCCTCTTGTTTTAACACTTCAGGACCATTTTCTTTAATGACTTCTTATATTCTTGCATCAAGATTTTTTTGTGATCACAGATTTCAGGTAATCTGATTATTCATATATTTTTTCTTCTTTCATGTTCTTCAGACTTATTTTTTCCCTCAGTCTCTTTCAATTTACTTTTAAAGTCTTTTATAAGTTTTTATACAACTTGTTTTTGGACAGGTAATCATTTGATGATATTCTTTGACGGGGGATAGCATCTTGCTTCATAAGTCCAAGTTTTTCCATATTTTTCTAAATCCACCACCTCATCATTTCCTATGCTACAGCAATATTACAACTTCATACTGTCTAGTTATTTTTAATCTAAAACAATATTAATTTGAAAATAAGAGAGACTTTTTTTTTGCTTTAGTATACTCTTCTGAAGATAAACCCCTGTCTTCTCTATTCCCATATTGGATTTCTATAGTTGGGGTCTTTCTCCTTTGTCTACTCATTTTTTAAAATTTATAGACACTTGTAATCACCTCTAGTCCTGTGGTATGGTGGGGTGGTGATTCTGGCCTCATGTCCTCTTTCAGTTCTCTCCTTTGATCTGGAACTGAAACCAAGGACTCCACCCTATTGTAAATGTACACAGTCAGTGGTGCCCTGGCCCCACTGCTTCTGTAATCACCAGGTGTTTGCTGGTTCCTTCTCTCCTAGGGTTGTGTCTTGACAGCATATGTCTGTCCGATGGTTCCACTTCCCCTGCCCAGAAACCCAACTCACCACTGTCTGGAAGGTGAAAATTTCTGTGGTTGGAGCCTAGGCTACCTCCCAACATTGCTAATCATAGAACTCACTGCCTGATGTTTCAAAGAACTAACCTGTAGGTGTTTACACTTCACAAGGACCATATTGTGGTTTTGGAATTTTTCTTCCCTTCCTCTCTGGCTGCCCTGGGAGGTCTACTGTTCTGCCCCAACTCTTGTTTATTTTTACTACTCTATGTTTGCCCTGAGGTGCTGCTTTGTCCTGCTTGTGGGGGAAATATGGAGAGCTTGGAATTTTCTGACTTACTCCTCCATTTTCCCCAATCCTCTCCAGAATCTACATTTTAATCTGGTTCAGGCAGAACACAGTATCATGGACCTAGTATATGATCTGTTCAACACGTTGGGCTTAGAGGGTGAGTGATGTGCCTGGGGTTACAAAGCCATCATGCTTCAGAGGCAGGACTTGAACCCAGGTTATCTTGCATCCCAGGCTTGCTCTTCATCCACTATACCACATTGCTGTTATTGTTGTTTGGTGTTTCAGTTATGTCTAACTCTGTCTGACTCCATGCACTTTTATTCATAGAGTTTTCTTGGGAAAGATACTGGTATGGTTTACTATTTCCTTTTCCAGCATTTTCCCATTTGACAGATGAGGAACCAAGGCAAATTGACATTAAATAGCTTGCCCAGGGTCACATAGCTAGTAAATGTCTGAGGATGAATTTGAATCCAGATTTTCCTGATTGCATGGCCAATGTTCTATGTACTACTTTGCTCATCTACTCCTCTGCCTCAAAGGTATTTGGTTGGCTTACATTTTGAATACAATTTCATGAAATGAAACTCTATTATAATTTTGTTGGAGTTCAACTCTTTGGGCCATAGCTTTTTTCATCTATAAAACGACATTTATTTAGAATTTTAGGGTTGCAGAAATTGGGCTAAATGATCTCTAATGTCCCTTCCAATCCTAATAGTAGGTTCTATAGAAGGTGCATAGAATTGTGGTCTAGGAAATAAATCGCCATAAAAGGAGTCACTTCTAATTCTTGGGATCACTTGCTCCATTTAAGGGTGAACTCAGGAGCTCATATAAGAGACCTTTATTATTCTTTCCAGTTTCTAGAGCTCCCTCTAGAAATTCCAGCTTCTAGAATTCATACCTGGTTCCCCATCTCCCCCAAATATAGGTTTTATTTTCTAGTGTGCAAATTATTGCCTCCTTTACCCCCTAGGAAGTAAACTCCTTAAAAGGGAGAGAAAAGATGTTGTTTCTTTTATTGTTGCATTTTTTAAAACCAAAATTAGTAGAGTGTTGGGCACATAAATGTTGCTTAATATATAACTGTTAAATGGAACTGAATTCAATTGATTGTAGAAAGAGTAAGGAAGGGTTAGCTTATATGCATGCTGTCCAAATGCTGGTAGAATGAAAGAAAGCTTTGAAGACTTCAAAATGGACTAAAACTTTGAGGACACTGTGTGTTTATGTGTGCCTATACAGAGATACATATACACATATATTCATATGCATGTATACATACACATGCTTAAGCACAGTAATAATATATATTAATAAATGTACATATGCATATATAGACACATAAACATAATTACAATTACATAATCCTTTGATAACAATATCAAATGAAAGTGTAAGACATGGGTTATATTGTTACTGTAGGGAAACAGACCATAGATGATTGATTATTCAACCCCCTCACATCAATTCTTTCCAAATATTTTTACTCTTAATGTAATGTAGACATAAACCTTGCATGAAAGCCATCATTAGAGAGTTAGCATAGTTCTCCAGATGAACTTCTGTTACATAGAAATGAATTGCACTTGAGAATTCCAAATTTGGGATTGGATTTTGGCAGCAGGATATACACATATTAGCATACAATATGCTGGCATTTCCCCATGGTTACTTTAGATTTTTACCCAAAGTAAATTCTGCTTCCAGAATGTCATTCTGAGTACTTTCTAGGAATAAAATAATTTAGGAAGTGTAAGTATAGAGAAAGAATGTCAGGACAATGCATCCTCCTTGACATAGTTCTATGGTTAGAGGTCCTATGGGATCCTATGTGATTTGGTCATAAGAGAATAAAGTGACCCTTCTTTAATGGGGCACTGGAAAAGCTTATCTAAATCATTAATATGCCAACATAGTCTTGGATGCCTGAACCATGACAAGTAGATTGAATCAAACAGATAGAATATACTCCTGATATATGGTAGTTTTTTTTTTTAATAATGCCTGATGAGAGAGTGGACAAAGGACTTATAAGGACCATGAGCATCAAAGAGGAGTTGGAATAGAAAGAGACAGCATGAGGAAGAGGAAAAGTGACATGTAGTACAGGGATATTCCCTGAGCTGTGATGCATTCCTGGCTGGTAACTAGCCCTTTTTGTCATTGAAGAGGCAAAACCTTTAACCTTTAGGGGAACTTGCCTTCTCAGAATCAAAGATTTCAGGAAAAAAACAACACCATTCCAGGTGCCTAGATTTCAGCATTCATTTAGTTGGAAAAGTTGTGAGTTCCATTTTGTCCCTTAGCTCACAACATTGTGATGATGATGATGCACACTAGAAGAGGAAGGAAATTAGTATTTATAGAACACTTTTTATATGTAAAGTGCTAAGAACTTTCAAAATATCTCATTTGCTCCTCATAATGGACCTGCAAGGTAGATGGATGAGGTTATTATTTTCATTTTACTGATGAGAAAAGAGGCAAACAAATTAAGTGACTTATTCAAGGTTACACAGCCAATAAGCATCTGAGATCAGATTGGAAGTCAAGTCTTCTTGATTCCAAACCCAGTGCTCTAGCCACTTTATCCTTTTACTAGAGGCCTAGGAGAAGGAAGCTTGTGGAAACAGGTGATACTACTTGCTTTTATTCCTTTATCTTGCATTTTGGGTGCAAGTCAGTGTTCTTTTATCTTACAATGATGTCGTATGTTTTACTCTGGCTAGGTCAAAGAAAGTTAGTGGAGAATGGGAACTCGTGAGTCATGGTCTTGAACAGATGATGTACCCAAATAGCTTATGTGATGCTAAATATAGCAGTAGGGTTCTTTGATGCAGAAGATATTTCATTACTTTCAAAAAAGCAGCCGGTGCATAATGCCTTACAGCATGCATAATGAGACTTTTCAATTTGCTCCTCTTTGCTGCCCATGCCAATCACCATCATTAAGTTGGTACTACAGTGATCCACAGCAATTGTTAGTGTAGGAATGGGGCCTCTGATTAACTTAGTATTGGGAACTTCCAGGTAAGGACATTCCCTCTACCAAGGCAAGTTAGCACCTTCTCTTTAATTTACATTCTTGAAGCCCTGAGAGGTAAAGTGAATTTTCCAAGGTCACAAAGATCTCCTTTACAAGTTATTACTTTAGAGAAATAGCCTAGAGGCTTGTGATATTAAGTATTTTTATCAGGGTCCCACAACAAGGCTTTGAGGTCAGATACCTGTCCACTATGCCATGTTGTTTCTCTGACTGTTAAGAAAACAAAGTGTTGGAGCAGCTAGGTGGTGCAGTGTGTTACAGTTTTTGGGGGTCAGGCTGTATAGGTTTCACCTATACCCTTCCTCAACAGGCTTCAGGTGTCCCCGGCTCCCGGCTTCTGCTATCTCTGGGAGAAACAGCTGCACAGAAAACTTAAGACACAGGGCTTGCTTCTTGCTACTTTCTCTTAGGCTTGGCATGCCTGGAACTTTCTCTTCTTCTTTAAGCTTGGCTTGGCTGGAACTCTCTCTCATTCTCTAATCTTGGCATAGCTTGAACTCTCATTTTCTAAGCTTGTTGTGGGACTGGAACTCTTTTTCAGAATACAACACTTGCCTCTAGCTATGTTCTCTAAGCTTGGCGGCTGGACTTCCTTCTGCCTCTGGGTAGCCTGTATTTAAGTCCTTTCTCCAGGGCCCCTTAGGGCCCCTCCCCTGGCCTTGCCCTCACCACAGCGAGCCAATCTTGCATCACCCTGAAGGCAGAGAGATAATCCTGCTTATCGCAAACAGGTGCAACCTTCACATTCTGCCCCCAGGTGATTACGTTCCTGTTAGCTGAGGACGGTTCAACCCATTACCAAGAAGAGCCCCATCACAGTGAATAGAGAACTAGACCTGGAGTCAGGAGGACCTGAGTTCAAATCTAGTCTCAGACACTTAACACTTACTAGCTGTATCACCTTGGGCAAGTCAATTAACCCCAATTGCCCTGCCCTCCCCCATCCAAAAAAAAAAGCAAATAAAATAAAATTATAAAAAAAACAGGTTTCAAATGGAAAAAAGAGTATGCTCCCATGCCAATCTTTTGTCTTAATATTTAATGTGGAATTCTTTCTTTAGAGTGATGAAATATTCATTTATAAAAAATTATCACTCTGATTTCAACTTTGTCCTTTTCTAAGTATGTAAATAGAATTTAGTGTTTCTAGGTCTTTTTTACCTTTTGCAGAAAATCACATGGAGATAAATATGTGATAATTCAGAATTAACATATTTCATTCTATGTGTAAACAACAAAAAACAAACAATTGAGGGTTCTCAATGTTGTTTCCCAGGGCATCCTCTTTTAACATGGCACAAATTGTGCTCTCAGGTGCTTGCCATCTGCCCATTTGCCCATGTATTCTTAATAGAATCCTCATGTTTTTGTGAATATGTTTTAGCCCCTCACATGACTTGGGGGGATGACAAAAGATATTGTAAAGTATACAAAATTTTATCTCTTGGTGGGGGGGTTTCTTTTTTTTTTAATTTAGTTTTTATTTGTTTTCTTGTTTACATTATTCATTTTCATTACATTTTTTGAATTACACATTTTCTCCCC
>CM053597.1:185768910-185812167 GCA_028646575.1 Pseudocheirus occidentalis
TGGTTATTGGTGGTGAACAACAAGGGACTGCATAAGAATATAACTGAAATCCCCTAAGCCCATGCAAGTTTCACACTGTTGTTGTAGATCACAATGGCCTGGTCAAAGCTGGGTGCATTGGGAAAATTTTAACTGAGTAAGGTAATTCACTTTTTTTCTATATAGAAAAGTCACCCCCTGTGAACCCTGCCAGTCTGATGACTTTCAACACAGGCACATATATTAGTGGTAACTAAGGCAGTCAAAGTAAGTTTTCTTCTTCATCTCCCCTGCTCAGTACATTTTCCATCACACACACACACACACACACACACACACACACACATTCTCTCTCTCACACACACATACACATACAAACAAACACACAACCTCACATGCAGTGACTCAATACACACTGTTCTGTCCTTGCCTCCAGGGATGGGGAACCTATGGCCTCAAGGTCACATGTGACCCTCTTCAGCGGGTCTCAACCTGTGCACCACCACCCCTTTGGGGATCTAACGACCCTTTCATAGGAGTCACCTAAGACCATCAGAAAACATGTATTTCCAGTGGTTTTAAGAACAGAGACACTGCTCCTCTATCTGTCTCCAAGCATGTCTGCCCACATGCAGATACACCCACATACGAGTATTAAAGGGTCACAGCATTAGGAAGGTTGAGAACCACCATATCTAGGTCCTCAAGTGTGGCCCTTTGACTGAATGCAAACTTCATAGAACACATCCAATTAATAAAAGGATTTGTTCTATAAAACTTGGACTCAATCAAAAGGCTGGACCCAAAGATTTAGAAGGCCACATGTGGCCTCAAGGTCATAGGTTAACCACCCCTGGATCTGCCATAGTACTTTTAATAAAACAGGTACTAAATAATTTTTTTTTCTTAGAATTACAAAGAATATACGAATGCATCTGTCAAGTAAATATTCCATTATTATCCAGGTACTATCAAGAGATTTCAATTAAATGCCTCACCCTTTAACCAATCAGGTAGACCAAATGAGAGATTACTGTAATTTGTGAAAAGAACCAAGTGGGAAGCAGGCAGTGCTGAAGGAGAAGAAGCTGGATAGAGACACATTAAGAGAGATGCAGTTAGAAAAATAAACATTTCTATATTTCCAGGAAAATGGTAAATATAGATACTTATACCTTCTCACAATTAAGAATTTTTAGCCTGGAAATATGATGTAGTAGGAAAAGCACTGAATGATGAATCAGAGGACCTGGGTTCAAATCTTGCCCCTTCTACTGGTAAATCTATCTCTTCTGGAATAAGCAACTTCAACCTGCCAGATGTCAGTTTACTTATTTGTAAAATGATGGGAATGGGACTAGATAGTCGCTAAAGTTCCTTGAAGCTCTAAAGCTACATACCTATAAAAGAGATAAATTAACACAACAGATTTCATCTATTGCATAGGTCAACTAGTCACATTGCCAGACTTATTTGCCTTGAGAACCAAGGTGTGGAACTAATTATGTATGCAACCTGTCTTTAAAAATCTGAATAACCTAAAATTTAACTGGAAGAACAGAATGAGTTTGCAATTATAGTGCTCCATATTTTTTAAGAGTATTAATTGGCCTTGGCCTTTATGTTGTCAGAGAAGGAGCACTTTCCCCAAAATACAAAGCTACAGAAAGAACAAAGAGTATTTCTAATTATCACCATTCTCAGAAGAATGTGTCTTCAGTTACTTTCACCAAAACCATTTACCAGATTGATTTATCTTGCAAAGGACCATTTCTATGTTAAAAAGGAGCTAATTTATTACCGAAGTGATAATGATCATTCCTTCCTTATTCTGTAATCTCAAAGGTAAACTATTCCTTTACCATTATACAGAACTTTTTTTTAAAAAATGAGCAGAATTCTTAATGCCAATCTAGACTATAAATATTATAAATTTCTTTTGGGAAAAAGACTATTCTCTAATGATACTCTGACATGTATTCTTGATGCTACATTGTGAATTTTCTAACTGTAGTTGTTCTCGAAATAACCAATATTTAAATAGCCCTTTATAGTTTACAAAGCATGTTCCTAGCAATAAACCTGAAAGATTGGAAATTTAAACATTATCACCCTACTTTACAGATGACAGAAAGAAATAAAGTGACTTATCCAATCACCTAACTGGTGAGCAGAACAGGATTTGAACCTGGGGGGGGGGGGTGTGCGGGAGGGGAGTTCTAATTCCAACATCACTGCTACAGCAAGCTACCTCTCTCAGAAATAACACTCAATATAATTAAATTCAGTAAATATTTACTAAGAATCCACTATTTAGAATGGGATGTTGCAGAGGGATTTCTGCATGGGCAAAAGACTAGGTAATATCAAAGAAACTGACTTCACCCAAATCCTAAGACTTAAATTTGTTAAGTTCCAAGTTCCACTAAATCACTTAGCTAAGAACAAAATTAAATTAACCAGGCAAATTTTAGGGAGGCCCATGATTAATAAAACAGTGAAATTTTGTCTATATAATAAGGTTAGTTAAGACTGGAGAAGGAGGTGAGAATGGAAGGGGAAAAAAAAGACACTGAGGTCCCTCAAATCCAAGACCTTCAATAATGGAATTTGTGGATTGTGGTCACTGATCACTCTCATTACTGCCAAAATTGAAAGTACCACATATAATAGGGAATTGGGAGTGACAGAAGATGAATTATAGGGTCAGAGATGGCAAGAAAGTTCTTCTGGAGGTACATCAACCCAGAAATGCTGATAAGGTGGGAGGGTAAGGTGATAAAAAGGGAGGGGCAAGAGAAGTGACTACTTGTTGTTAGTGACTTGTTGCTATTGTGTTGGTTCTCTATGTCCAAATCTCCAGGCCCTATTCAGGGTTTTCTTGGCCAAGATACTGGAGGAGTCTACCATTTCTTTCTCCAGATCATTTTACAGATGAGGAAACTGAGGAAAATAGGGCTAAGTTACTTGCCCAGAATCACACAGCTAGTAAGTGTCTGAAGCCAGATTTGAGCTCTGGTCCTTCTAACTCCAGGGCTGGTTCTGTACCCACTGTACCACCTAGGTACTATGAAGTGAATATTATACAACCACAGATACATTGCACAGTCTCTGATCCTGAATCTGGCACTGGGGGAGAACTTCGGGCCAACTATTTGCACTTAGGGTTCTGCTGTGTGTGACTGATCAAGCCTCTACATATGCAAATCACAGCACAAACAGTTTAGAAAACGTTATAGAGGAGAAGAGAAGGAGAGAAAAAGATTCCCGGAAGAGAAGGGGAGGACCCTCTTTGTTCTATGCATCAGTCAGGAATATCTATGTTTGAAACTAACTGTAGTCACTTAAGAGCTGTGTGATCCTGGATGAGTCACTTTCCAAGTCTCAATTTTTGCATCTGTAAAATTAGGATAATAACATCCACCTCAAAGAACTGTGAAGACTAAATGAAATAATGAAGACTTTGCAAACCACAAAACACTGTGTCAGTTATTATTACAGTCATTATTATTCAAGACCCTATAAGATTCAGGTTCATATCCTGCTTCAAATACCTCCTGACTGTGTGGCTCTGGCAAAGTCATTCAATTTCCCAGAGCACTAGGCTTCTTTCCTTTTTGCGAAGATGCCAGCCAACTCACACTGTCTCAGGAGAGCTGATTTTTAAATTTCTGTGTGAATATTTACAACTCCCAAATTGACAAGAGCTAGAAATCATTATATGATTTATTTTTGTTCATTACGTAGGCTCAAGAAAGTGATGCGGGAAATGTTAATAATGCAGAATAAACTTGAAAGTTTGCCACACCTAACATTTTTTTCCAGAGAGCTGGTTGTTAAAGATTTACCAAAATGTCACTCCTGGGAGTCCTTCTATCAATGAAATTACAGTTCTAAGCCACATGTCTATTATCAGATGAGGAATTTAAAGATCTGAGATGTTAAGTTATTTGTCCAAGTTCATCCAAGCAGTTTGAAACCAGGTTGTCTGACTTTAAAATCTAATCCATTCTTCACTGTAACTCATTGCTTCTCTTAGGCTTTTTGTTTGAATTAATTAACCAAAAATGAAAACTTTTGACCCAAATTTTTCATTCAATTTGAATTTATCTCTCATATATATATATATATATATTCTAGTTTTGAAATTTCAGGATATGAAAAAACAAAACCAACAGCAAAAGTGACAGTGGTTACTGATGACCATCCTTACTGCTTGCTACCTTGTCTCTTTAGCAACAAAAAATATTCTTTAGAAGTCAGAGATATTTGTTCTGCCCAAAGTGGGGCCTTGTATCATGAAGATTTTTTTTATTAGGATTCAGTGTGATCAGTGAGATTAAGGTGATAGATGAGCCTATAGAAGGGAAATTCTCAATGCCTGTTACAGCAAAGGGCAATTCTTATCAGTTTGACGAGGCTCAGATAACTCTGGGGTTTCTCTGGACTTGTAGACATCCTCCCTGAAAAGCTTTTCAAGCTTTTCTTAAGGATTGTTCTCTGACAAATTCATACCACCTGTGCCAAGCTGATTTCCTTGGAATTAAACTCACACTTAACTGGTAAATCCCACAGACTTATTTATTACATTGCTTTTCTTTATGTTCATTTCATTTTTCAGAAAAGAATGACATAGGCTGGGAAAAATTAGAATAGGGGCCCAGACTATAACCTCAGTTAGTTGAACTTTCATTTCAAAATTATGTTATTCAGTGCTCTCAGTGAGACAGGAAAGATTATGGTTCTGTGATTCACCATGTTGGGTGTTATTGGCTTTGTAGAGAATAAAAATGAAAGTCACAAAGTGTAACATTGCCTATTATTTCTTTTTGATCCATGGAATAAATATATATTACTCAGCAGGTTAGAGGTGAAAGGTGCCATAGACAGCATTTTCTCCAATGCATCTATTTTACAAAGAAAAACACTAAAGTCAGGATGGGTCCTACAGGCTTATCTTGGAGATATTTTAGGTATGGGTCCAAATCATCACAATGCAGCAAATATCACAAGAAAGGAAGTCATGTGGATTTTTTGGTTTCCCAGTACATGTAAAAGTTATGTTTATACTATACTGTGGTCTATCAAGTGTGTAGTAGAATCATATGTTTAAAAAAAACTATCTTAATTTTAAAATGTTATTCTCCAGTCATGTCCTATTTTTATGACCCAATTTGTGATTTTCTTGGCAAAGATACTGAAGTGGTTTGCTATTTCCTTCTCCAGTTCATTTTACAGATGAGAAAACTGAGGAAGAGTTAAGGGACTTGCCCAGGTTGTACAGCTAGTAAGTATCTGAGGCCGGTTTTAAACTCATAAAGATGAATCTTGCTAACCGCAAGATCCACTACTTTATTCATTAAGCTACCTAGCCACCCCAAGAAATACAGTTTATCCCTTCTACTTCACCAGGGTTAGAGGTGAAATCAAAATCACAATGGGGAAAGTTGCAATGTGAAAGGTATAACTGTACTTTATTTCTAAAAATTGCTAGCCATCATCTGTATTCATCAAATTGTCATCTTTTTGCTGGTAGAGGGTCTTGGCTTGATGTTAATATCTTCTGACTGATCAGGGTGGCAGTTGGTGAAGGTTGGGCGGCAGTGGCAATTTCTTAAAATAAGATAATAATGAAGTTTGCCATATTGGTTGATTCTTCCTTTTACCTGAATATTCAGAGACCATTGTAGAGCTATTAACTAGTCTAATTTCAACATCTTTGTGTCTCAGAGAATAGAGGGACTCAAGGAAAGAAAGACTGAAACAGTCAGTTAATGAGTAATCAGAATATAAATGACATTTGTTGATTGTTTGCCATTTTATGTGAGTGTGGTTTGTGGTGGCCCAAAACAATTACAATACTAACATCAAAAATCACTGATCACAAGTCATGCCAACAGATGTAATTATAATGAAAAAGTTTGAAATATTGCAAGAATTAACAAAATGTGACATAGAGACACCATGTGAGTACATGCTTCTAGAAAAAGGCACCAAGAGACTTGCTTGACACAGGCTTGTCAAAAACCTTCAATCTGAAAATAAAAAGATATGATGAGTGACATGTAACAAAATGATGTATGTTTACATGTAACTTCGAGCTCACCCTGTTAGGGAAAAAATATGACAGAAGACTCAGAAGGAATGGGTATTTGAAGAATTATCCTCTGGGAAAAAGAGTATGATGTGCTCCGCATGACCATGGATCACAGAATCAGAAACAATGGGCGAAAATTAGAAAGACCGCAATTAGGTTTGCTGTAAAGAAAAAAAAATATAGATGGAGCCTATGATTTCACTATTAGAGGGTACCCCCTTGGGGAGGAAAGCCCATTTGTCAATGGAGATTAGTATCATTTTCGCAATTTATATTCTTAGGTATTATTCAGAGCTCTAAAAGGTTAAGTGATTTGCCCAGTATAAGATAGCCAGTATATATCAGGTGTGAAACTTAAACTTTGGTTTTCATGACTCTGAAGCTGGCTCTCTAGCCACTATACCAAATTATCTTTTCCTAGCATCACAGTGGTCCATAAGTAGAAAAGCTATTTTTTTTATTAGAAGTACTAGGATTACTCCCATTGGAGACCTTAAAATGAGGACTATGAGAATTTGTTAAGTATGTTGTAGAGGTAATGTTTTTTAAATATATTTTTGTTTATTTCATTAATATTTTCCAATTTTTAAAAATTAATACTCAATTTTAAATTTTTGAATTCCAAATTCTCTCTTCCCCTCCCACCCTTTGAGAAGAAAAAAACAAAATGATTTATATTATACATGTGAAGGCTTGCAAAACATTTTGAAATTAGCCATGTTGCAAAAGAAAACACACATACACACTCCAAGAAGTATAAATAAAATGAAAAAAGTATGTTTTAATCAGTATTCAATATTTGATCACTTTTCTCTCTGTGAGTGGATGGTGTTTTTCATCATGGGTCCTTTGGAATTGTCTTAGATCATTATCTTGGTCAGAGTAACTAAGTCATTCACAGTTGATCATTGTTTCAATGTTGCTGTTACTGTATACAGTGTTCTCCTGGTTCTGCTCACTTCGCTATATAAATCTACCAAGGTTTTAAAACCATCCTGTTTGTCATTTCTTATAGCACAATAGTTTTCTATCACAATCATATACAGCACCTTTTTCAGCCCTTCCCCAACTGATGGGCATTCGGGGGATGGATTTTCAGGTATGGGTTGCACTAGACAGCTACTGAGGTCCCTCCCAATTTTAAAATTTTGTGTCCTTGGGCCTCATGACTACCAGACTAGTTCCCCTTTCCTTAAACCATAATGCCTACTTTAAATCACATTGTGTCCCATCTGCTGACCATTTTAGTGATCTCTATCACTTAACTGTCTCCAATCAGAAGTTTTAATTCCATCTTATCCTTGTCTTCTCTCTCATTTCCTCTCTGAATCTTCAATTCCATTCCTTTCGATGACTTTAAAATGTAGCATCATTTCCCCAGCACTCAAAAGAAAATTATTTTCTTGACCTACCTATACAAGCCTTCTTTATTTTCTTCCCTTTTTTCTCTAAACTTTTCAATTGAATACCTTTTCCCATTCTTTCGATTAGCTTCTTTCCAGCCTCCTACAATTTGATTGTTATTTCTGTTTTACTGGAACTCTTTTGTTTTAGGTCACTCATTCTCCTTGCCTTTATATTTTTGACGTTTTTGTGCCCTGTCTCATCTGCCTTGATCCAGAGGAGAGGTATACTACAGTGAGTATTATGGTAAAGGTCACTAGTAGCCTATTTCTCAACACTCAAACATGTTAAAATGTTCCCATCCTTTCTTTTACTTGCATTTTCTGAATCCCCATCTCCTGGAACAACAAAATCCTGCCGACATTTTTTATAATATTCTTAAATTACTGTTTTTCTCTCTGCCATATTACTTAAACCATTACAAATCCCTTCCTACACTCTTAAGAGAGCAGAAAGGTGACCTTGAACTTCATGAAAGAGAAAGCTAGGGCTTGGGAGTGACACCATTTCCAGAATAAGACCACTGTTAGTACTCCTTCAAAACAAGTTACACAACCGAAAATTCACTACAGCTCTGGGCATTCCAGACACATAAGACAATGAGACATTTTATGGTCTCCGTGGTTTCCTCAAACTCCCAATCAAGTATTTCAATTTGAAAAATAGAAGAAGGGAGAGGGAGAGGAAGAGGAAAGAGAGAAAAGAGGGAGAGAGGAGGAAGAAGAGCAGGAGGTAGGAGAGGAGGTAGGGAGAGAAAGAGAGGAGGAAGGAGGGACAGGGATGGGAGGAGGTGTTAGAGTGGTGGCTGAGTCAGAGGTGAGAAGAGAGCCAGATGAGACATGTTGTGTAGGTAAAAATCAACAGCACTTGGCAACATATTGGATATGTGTGGGGGGGGCAGGGGGGTGATAAAGAAAAGAGGAATCGAGGATGATGGGTGATTGGGAGGATAGGACATTTAGTAAGCATTTACAAGGTAAAAACACATTCATCTCCCCACCAAGGAGGTTGGAGTGGGGTGGGGAGAGAATTACACTTATACAGATATGAAAAAAATAAATATCTACCTATTTATCTATCTAAACATCATCATTTCAGTGGGAGGATATTAGAAACTAGAATAGGACAGATCTCATTTAGGATGTGGCAGGTGAGTTGAGCCTTGAAGGGAGATACATATTCCAGGAAGCAGATATAAGGAGATTATATATTCCAGGCACAGGGGATAGCCTTTGTAAAGACAACAGAGTTGGGAGATGACGTATTGTCGCCAGGGAATAGAAGGTATATTGTGTCTAGGAATAAGAATACTTGAAAGGGAATAAAGTCTGGTAGGCATTAGCTAGGATCATAGATTTAGAGCCAGAAGGAACATCAGTGACCATCTAGTCCTAGTGGTTCTCAACCTTCATAATGCCAGGACCCTTTAATACTCATATGTGGGCATATCTGTATGTGGGCAGACCCGCCTGGAGACGGATAGAGGAGCGGTGTCACAGTTCCTAAGACCATCAGAAATATGTGTTTTCTGATGGTCTTAGGCAACCCCTGTGAAAGGGTCATTGGACCTCTGAAGGGGTCACAACCCACAGGTTGAGAACTGCTGATCTAGTCCAAACCCCTGAGGAAAATAAATATATCATTATATTAAAAACCAATTATTAATTAGCTTTCCATACTTTTTTACTCCTATTTTTGTCAGGACCCCAAAACCTGAAAAAGTCAGTCTCTGAAGGGGATGACCAAAATAATGTAATCACTCCTAGCCCCCAAGGCATCATCAGCTATTTAACTAGTTTAGGCAGAGCTCACCTAAATGGGTGTCTATTCAAACTGAGCTGGTAGATGCTACCCAGAGAGATTCAAGCATGTCCTTGATCCCTTCATTTATTGAGATGACCCAAGACCCTGCCTCTCGATCTTTGGTTACTAATTTTAAACCACTCACCATCGATTTATTGATTATTGGCTAGCTGGTTAATAAATTGTTTACTAATACTGAGAAAGTCTGCCTCTTTGTATTTTATTTGAACACTATTTATTTTGCACAGGATAAGATGAGATTCAGAGAAACTAAGTACTTTATCCAAAGTCCCACAGGTACTAAGAAACACAAAAGAGTATGGAACACAGGGTTTCTGATTCTAGGATCAATGTGTTTTCCCCAGTACCATGCTGGTTTCCTCTAAGTTTCTGTTCCTTGGCTTACTTTACTTTTTAGATTACTCATTACCACCCCTCCCTTCCTAGCTGTATACATTTTATCCTCTCTTAGGAAAGCATCTAGAATCAAAGACCTTCAGAGCTGGGAGGAAATTTGGCTATCATCACTTCTAACCCATCATTTATGTTTCTAAACAGTTGTGCACAAAGGATATTTTTGTAAAGTGATTTCTCTTCCCATTGACTCACTTTATAATTTCATCAATGTGGTCCATGGGAAAAAAATGTGACTGTTTATTCAATCAACTTCTCTGAAGTCCTTTTGTAGGCATGGGCTTGTCTGAGAAATTATTGCCGGACTGTATATGAAGGCTTTGAAGAATGGTGTTGACAGTCTCATTAATATAACACTCCAAAGTTTACAGAGCACTAATATTAACAGCTTGCAATATGAAGTGCTTTATAAATTTGAACTCATTTGATCCTCACAAGTGCCCTCTGTGTGTAAATATCACCATCTCAATTTTACAGATGAAGCAGTTGAAGTCAAAAAAGATGAACTGATTTGTATACTCAGAAAACAGGAGGTCTGGAAGGGACATCTAGAGATTATATGGACCAGAGGTCATCTAGTCCAAGTTGCATATTTTTCATGTAAAGAAACTGAGGCTCAGAAATGGAGTTTCCCTAAGTCATATGACTGTTGAGTAGTAGCCGGGACTCAGACCCAGGTTTCCCTGTCTATACTGTTGCTGCCTATGCATAACAGTATCCTATGGTTCTGGCACCCAAATACCCCAGTAAATAAAACAGGAAGTGGAGATGGGGAGAGAGAGTTCATCTGTTACTCAACATGATATTTGGGCTCAGAGTTCAAGCTATCTATAACATTAAATGTGCTTCTCAGGCAAGTTCTTACTTTTATCTCTTTCCACTAATAAACCCCTTATGACCTTCTTCTTTCCATATCACTTTAGAGCCCACTCTTTTCAATACTGTCAACCTAAGTGCTGAAGAAGGGAGTAGCATCTTTCAAAAGCCCTATTTTTTTAAACTTTCATAGTAGACTAACAGTTAGAGAAATCCATCAATAGGGGAAGAGGGGAGAAGAGTATTTCCTCCACTCATGTAGAACATAACCCAACCTTTCCTTCTCTTCCTCTACAGGTCTTGCCTATTCCCCCCCCCACACACACACATCATTCATAATAATAATGATGATGAAATCCACCATATTTATACACTACCTTAAAGTTTGAAAAGCACTCTATACAAGCTATAAAATTTGAAGCTCATAGCAATCTTGAGGGGATGGTGCTATCAAGATCCTCATTCTACAAATAAAAAAATGAAACTGACTATGGTTACCTGACTTGCTCAGGGTCATACAGACTTTGTAATTATCTGAGGTGGGATTTAGACTTAGATCTTCCTGATTCCAAGCACAGTACTAACCATTATACTACCCAGCTTTCTCACAGTGGTTCTCAACCTTCCTAATGCTGCAACCCTTTAATACATTTCCTCATGTTGTGGTGACCCCCAACCATAAAATTATTTTCATTGCTACTTCATAACTGTAATTTTGCTACTGTTATGAATCATAATGTAAATATCTAATATGCAGGATTATTTAAAATGAACATAACTCACAGGTTGAGAATTGCTGCGTCTAGAAGAACCACCCCCTGGGGAGGCTAGGTGGTGCAGTGAATAGAGCACTAGTTTGGAGTCAGGAGGACCTGAGTTCAAATATGACCTTATGCAGCTAACACAAACCTCAATTGCCCTACCTTCCCCCCTTCCAAAAAAAAAAAAAAAGCACACAAAAAAAGTAAAACTACCCCCAAGCAATGAAACTCTCCACCTCAGGTCTTTATCTTACCTCCCTCTTGGAAGATGGATCCAGAAAATGGGACAGACTCTGGGACTTGAGTTTAGAGATAATAGATCAGAGTCTGGCCCTAGCTAAAAGCAAAAGCATAATTGGTTATCAGAATAAATAAATAGTATTCTCTGGGCAAAGAAGGAGTAGTTAATATTTCCAAGCATCTTTAATGATCCAGATAAACACACCAAAGCAGGAGTATTCATCTGTTCTCCCCTAGTGGGCTCACACACTTTCACCAAAAACAAACAAAACATAAACAATGTCAATTTATTTCTAAATTGTGCTGAAAGAAAAATTCCAAGTTCTCGGGTCTCAGGTCTCAGGTAAGTATGCTATTTCCAGGAGTATATCTTCATGAGGATAGGGATGTATTTGCTGTTTTTCCTCCCTGCTCCCCCAACCCAATCTGGATGCCTAGCACCTGGAACAGTGCCTTGGGAAGTAGATGTTGAATCGAGTTGAATTGTCTAAGGATCTAAAAGTCAAATGAAAGATACAAGAATATCACAGTAAATAGTATTGGTCTTGGAGTCATGAAGATGTGAATTCAAATCCTAATTAGCTACTTACCAGCTATGTGACCACAGTAAAGGAACTTAACCTCTCAACTTCATCTACAAAATGGATGTAATAATAGCACTTACCTCACAGGGTTATTTTATTGTGAGATTTACATAAGATAGCTTGAACAAAGGTCTCCATAAGCCTTTTATCATTGTTGCTCTTGTTATATCACTTGGAAAGGGTGGGGGGTGGGGGGTCCTAAATAAATGTAACGTCATATCCTCAGAGGGCCTTTAATATGAAAAGAAGAGACTCTGGTGAATCTCACAGCCCCAATCACCTTGGTGTTTTATTTTTATCTTGTTCAAATCTAAGCTAATTTTCCACAGAATATTTCCCACCATTCAATTTGTATCATTTTATTAAAATGTCTCTAATGGAGTCTTCTAGGATCTGTCCTTGACTTTCTGCTATTCAATATTTTAATCAAGGAATTATGAATAATGAAAGAGTACTTAGGTAATATGTTGCCAAACTGCACCTGTCATGAAAGGTCAATGATAACTAACACAGTGGATGACTGGAGTCCAGATCCAAAAAGACCTTAAGAGATTCGAATGTTGGACTTGGTCAAAGACAGTGAGAGTTAATCAAGAGAAATCGAATGGTTGATATGTGGTTTCTAAAACTCAACTTCACAAATACAAGATGGCAGAGGCAACATTAGGTTGTATGGATGAAAATGATTAATCGATTGAAATAGACTGCTCAGAATGAGGCAACTGTGTAAATGCTGTCCTCACCACCTGATTAAACTGTTAGTTCCCTGAAGGCAGGAATCGTATTGGTATTTGTGCGTGTGTGTGTGTGTGTGTGTGTGTGTGTATGTTATCAGCATTCAGCAGTGTCTAGCACAGATTAAATACTGAATATAGTATCTGTCCATTGTTTATTACAGAGAAAAGAAGACAGAAGGAAAATATTAACTATCTTCCATATATTTTAAAAGTTGTAAGGTGGAAGGATTAGCCTTGTCCTATTTGTCCCCATAAGGCAGAATTAGGGGAAATGGATGGAGGTTATAAAAAAAGATGGATTTAGGTTTGATGTCAGGAAAAAAAAAACCCTACCTATTTCAGAGTGAAATTGTCAGTCTTGAAAAGCAGTGAGTGTTCTTTAAGAAATGGGTAGATGACTATTTCTTGTGAAAGAAAATATTGTTATTTAGGCAAATATTGGACTAAATTAGCTTTGAGGGTCTCAGCTGACTTTGGATTATGGATCTGTGACAGCCTATGGAAAGTATAATGATAAATCCTGGGGAAATGTGTAATCTGACTAAGGCTCTGTGGGAAAGAAGTAAATGACTATATTCTCCAATCCAAACCAGCCAGAGTGGTTAGTGTGGAAAGGGTGTCTAAGTCTAAAGATTTAGAATCAAAGTCCCAGATTGAAATTCTTCCTGATGGTTGCTAGTTCTGTGACCATTGGCAAGTCACTTAACCTTTCTGGGCTTATTTCCTCATCTTTAAAAATATAAATAATAAGTGTTGTACCAATGGCATAGAGTTTGTGTAAGGATAACATGAGCTAATACATTTAAAGAGTTATAGAAATTTCACACATTATTAAAATGTTAGCTGACCATTACCAAGAGTACCCAAGCAGATTCCTAGTGGTCCTTTAATTATTATGGCTTCATTTGTCTTGGGACAGAATTTTTCCACCCCCACGGAAAATGACTTGGAATATCATTTTCAACAGTTAAAAGTCTATTACATTCTTCTGAACTTTCTACCCCAAGAGAAAATGACATTTCTTGATAGTACTCCCAAATTGTTCAAAAGCTGTCATATCTACATCATCTTCTGATGAGATTCTACAAGTTTTGCTATTTATATATTGTTATCACTCTTTTTTGATTTTTTCTGGAGAGGAATTTAAAAAATAGATGAAGCAAGAAAATATCTGTTTAGATCACCCACGAGCGAGATTTCTAAACAGCAACCAAATGTTATTTTCTTTATTGTGAAAATAAATATCCTGCAGGAAAAATTGATTGTTTTGATTTAACACTGGCAACATAACAGGGAGACTTAGGAGTATATAAAGAATTCAAATTCGTACAATCTGCTCTCTCGGTTTGTTTGCCATCTCTTCAGCAATGAAGCGATGATCCCTGCTGTCTATGCTTTTGTAAATGCAAAGCGCTTAAGCTAACAGAGCTCTTCTTGAGACTACTGCTTATATTGCCACAAAAATTAGGTATGTTTTTGAGAAGAAGGCCATCTCTAAAATGGTCAAAGGTAAAGACTATTTTAAAGTAAAGCAGGATGTCCAGAAAACCCCTTTCTCCACACTACACATCTCTTAACCTCTTACAAAAAGGAAATGTTCTTTCTTGTTTCTTGGCAAAATGCAAAAGAAGTTTTGTGTCTCATGTATCCAGCATTTTTTTTAAATCCTCAGATGCTTTTATAATACATGCATCCCTTTCCAAGTCATACTTTTGGTTAAAAGAACTAAACTGGATGTTCTTTTTGGCTCTTAAATGTGTGGGAGTCTTCCTACTGAGGGTGACCAATAATTAAACATGTCTGCACAACCATCTCTTCTAGGACATATCTATTGAATTTACTGCAGTTCTCCAATGCAGCCATGTTAATGGGTAGCAACACAGAAATTCTGGTTCTAAGACATTCTTAACATTTAGTTAACCTACGGAAAAGTGAACATCTAAAAAGTTTCAGAGAGTTGTTTGATTAGTCATCCAAGATCCAAAGACTTGGCCTGTGGCTATGTCTATAGTGAATGGTGGATTTCAATATGATTGAAAGAGAATCAATAGAGTCACATAACTTCAGATTTGGAAGGAAATTTCAAGGTTGCCTTACTCCATCTGCCATGGAATCACGAGATTTTTCTGTAGTATCTTCCTGAAACACCCTCTGCTATAAGACATCTTATGA
Organism: Pseudocheirus occidentalis; assembly: GCA_028646575.1. Lineage (NCBI taxonomy): Eukaryota > Metazoa > Chordata > Mammalia > Diprotodontia > Pseudocheiridae > Pseudocheirus > Pseudocheirus occidentalis. Next base: position 185,783,918 of record CM053597.1, read on the forward strand.
TTGAGACCTCACTACCCTATCGAAATGGTAAGGATCCATGTGGCTTTGGGCAAGTCACTTAATCCCAACTGCCCTTCAAAAAAAAAAGGCAAAAAAAAAAACCCAACCGGTAAGGATCACTTGCAATAAATCAGCACACATCTATTAAGTGCTTATTGTATGCTTGCTTACGCAGTAGACAAAGTCATGGAGATACAAAGAAAGGCCAAGGAAGCTCTGTGCCAACATGGACAAGTGAAAGAATACTTCCATGTGGAAGACTCTGAAATACTTGAGGAGAGCTACATGTCACCCCTAATTGTCTTTTTGTTCTGACTAAAACTCCCTAATTATTTCAACTGTTCCTCCTAAGGCATGTTTTTAAGACCAGCTCTTGATCTTTATCAACTCCTTCTAGAAGGATTCAAGTTTAATAATCAAAATCCTCAAATGTACCACCTAGAACTGAATAATTTTTTAGAAGCATTCCAATCAAAGGAGATTAAAAACAGTACTATCAATGAATTTACCCTGACACCATGTTTCAGTACAGCTTCATATCATAGTACCATTTGGGATAATATCTTATCACATTATTAACTTGTATCGTTACTCATTGTAAATGGGTATAATTGTCCTTCTTTAAAAAAACATTTTAATGGATAATTTTGCTTCAAAATATAGTGTTCCTATTAAATATGTTAAGAACAGCAAAATCTCCTGCTTTTAGCTGGCAGCTACGTGACTTTCTAGTTTCTCACTTCTTAACATAAAGGAAATCAATTTCAGCCCAGTTACTAAACTCACATTGAACTTCATATTTGACCTGAATCTTTGCTGCCTTTTCATAGCTGTCTTCCTTTATTTTATTGTTATGATAGTGTATACTGTGATTTTAGTCCTACTTTCTTTATTCTGCAACAGTTTATACAATACTTCCCATACCTTTTTCAAAATCTTGCACATATATTTCATATAGAGCAATAATCCATGGTTTTCATGCATAACAATTTCTTTGCCCATTCTTTAGTCATCATTTCCATCTATGTTGTTGTTAATACAAATAGTACTTTAATGAATATGTGGTTACACAGGAGATTTTCTTTCTGTCATTGATCTTCTGAGATATAAACCCAGTAGCATAATTACTGAAACAAAAATATGAATGGTATAAATTTTCTTGCAAAATTCCAAATTGTTTTTCAAAATATTTGTACCAGCACTTCCATCAGCATATGTATGTCTACTTTCTCTCATCCTTCACTACTGACTTTTCCATCTTTTGCCATATTGTATATTAACTGTTGTTTCTGAGTATTTCCATGTTCATTCATATTTAACTTTTAAAAGCAAAGTATGCGGTGATCCATTTATCTGTACAAAATTTCAGCTCATTTGATCTGTTCTGTTGCTCTAGAATGAAGAAGTCTTTTGAGATACTGATTCTGTCAACCAAAAGGCTTTTACCCTCTCTATGTCATCTAAAAATTTGACAAGCATGTCATGAAGAACTTCATCCAAGATACTGATAAAATTATTGAATATAGTAAGCTCAATAGAGTAAGTATGGGGTATAGTGGATGGTTAGGGAGTTGGTCAAGCTTGCTAGAGTGGACAGAGTTGGCCTCAATGTTAGCAAGACTTGAATTCAAATCATACCTCTAATACATCCAAGATAACCCAAGATAGCTCACTTACCTGTCAGTGTGCCAACCAATTTTCTAAGATTCTAAGGATACTTTTTTCTTTTCTAATTTTGTTTTTATTAATTAATGTAAAAGTTCTTCACTATGAGTTCTCTCCACTGATGAGATCATGAAACTTGTCAAAAAGAACATATGTATAATATATAGATTACTATAATATATATATATACACACATATATGCATGCACACATACCCATACCAATCTATCTCTATTGATGGATATGATGGATAGATAGATAGATAGATAGATAGATAGATAGATAGATAGATGGATGGATGGGTGGGTGGATGAATGGATAGAGATAGATGGATAGATAGGTGATAGAGAGATAGAGAGACAGAGAGACAGATATGGTAGGTAGATAGACAGACATAGATAGATAGATAGATAGATAGATAGATAGATAGATAGATAGATAGATAGATAGATACCCAAAGAAAGGACCCTGAGAGCATCCACTAGAGATCTTCCTCAATGTTAACACCCATTCATGGTAATTATTCTCTGCATTAGACTGTTCGATTCTTTCTAAATCTACTTAATCCTACCTCAATTTTATCTGAGGGAAAAGAAGAAGGGAACAGGAATCTATGAAGGACCTACTATGTATCATGCACTGCACTAAGCACTTTACACATTTTCTCTTTTGATTGTCACAGTACTGGAAAGAAAGTGCTCTTGTTATCTGCCCTTCATAGTTGAAACAGGCAGATAGAGGTTGAGTAATTTTGCCCAGAATCACACTGCCAGGAGGTGTCTGAGGCCAGTTTGAACTCAGAGATCTTCCTGACTCCAGGTCCAGTGCTCATTCTACAGTGCCATTTAGGTGCCTATCTGCCCTATATCTCTCCATTTCTTGCACAAGGACACTGTGAGTCACTTTGTCAAATGCTCATTTTCTTTTAGAATCAACAAATAATAATTATGGTGGGGTCTTGTTTTCTCTGTACCTTTCAATCAATTGTGTGACTGTAAAGACATGATTGGTTTAGAATACTACATCCCAAAGTCTGTCTATTCTCTTTTTTAACCTTCAAAAAAACGTGCTTTTGTGTCAATGAAATTATGTAAATTATTCTAATAAAGACTTGGTAGAAATGGGAAAGTTGGTACATAGATCAGTAGCTACTGATATCAATTGATCAATGAATAAACATTTATTAGGGACTTACTATGGGCCAGGCACTGTACTAAGCACTAGGGATTGGAAAAAAAAAAAAGACATTTCCTGTCTTCAAGGAGATTGCACTATAAATGAGGGAGATCACATGCAAACAAATATATACAAGATGAGTTTTATGCCAAATAAATCAGAAATAATTAAAAGAGAGAAGGCACTGAAATTGACAAGGGGTAGTGAAGGCTTCCAGTAGAACAGTGGTTCTCAACCTGTGGGTTTATGTTCAATTAGTAACAATGAAAATACATCCTGCATATCAGATAGATTCATAACAGTAGCAAAATTACAGTTATGAAGTAGCAATGAAAATAATTTTATGGTTGGGGGTCACCACAACATGAGGAACTGTATTAAAAGGGTCACAGCATTAGGAAGGTTGAGAAACACTGCAGCAGGAGGGGTCTTAGTTGGGGTTTAAAGGAAGACAGGCAGGTCAGTAGAGGGAGAACTTTCTAGGCATGGGAGATAGCCAGAAAAAAATGCCTAGAGCTGAGAGATGGAGTACCTTGTTCATGGGACAGCCAGGAGGCCACTATCACTGGACTGAAGAGTAAGTGTTGAGGATTAAGGTATAAGAAGACTAGAAAGGTAGGAGGGGGCCAGGTTATGAATGACTTTGGATGCCGAACATTAACATTTCATATTTTTACTGGAGGCAATAGAGAACCCCTGGAGTTTATTGAGTGTGTGCGGTGGAGAATTATAGGATTAGAGCTGTACTTTAGGGAAATAATTTTAGTGACTGACTTGAGGATGGATTCTTTGAAGCAGACATATTCACCAGCAGGCTATTGAAATAATCAAGGGGTGAGGCAGAGAGGGTCTGCTCTAGAGTGGTGGCAGGGTCAGAGGAAAGAAGGGGGTATAATCAAGAGATATTGCAAAAGTGAAATCAGCAGGCCTTGGCAACAAATTGTGTATGGAGGGGTAAGAGAGAGTAAGAATCTTGACCTGCAATCCTGCGGCCTTGGGAGAATGGTGTTGTCCTCTTCCTAAACAGGGAGTTTAGAGAGAAAGGAAATGAGTTCACCTTTGAAAGTATTAAGTTCAAGACATCAACTGAACATCTAGTTTGAGATATCTGAAAGGCAGTTGGAGATGTAAGATTTTAGGTCAGCAGAGAGATTGACGCAGGATAGATAGATTTGGAAAGTATCAGCATAGAGACAGTAAATAAATCCATGGGAACTAATGACATGACCAAGTAAAGCAGGATTGAGAGAGAAGAGGGACCTATAAGGTTAGGGAGCATAATCCAAGGAGGATCCAGCAACGGAGACAAAGAAGGAGCAGTCAGACAGGTAGGAGGAGAACTAGTTGAGAGTTGGGTCCTGAAAACCTAGAGAAATGAGACTATCAGGAACAATTGGTGATCAACAGTGTGAAAGGCTGCAACAACTCATGAAGACTGAAAAAAAGGCCATTGTATTTGGCAACTAAGAGATTATTAGTAACATTGGAGAGAGGAGCTTCCATGGAATGTTGGGGTCAGAAGCCACATTGTTTTTGATAACACATTTAGAGGGGTTTATTCATTTTGTTTATCAGTTTACCTTCCTTCAGTCTAGATCCCTCAATGCTCTCAAGCTCTGTTTTCCATGAACTCCTCTGGGTTTATTTGGTTTCGTCCAGCATCTCTTTGTGTTCCTCAGTTTTCACTTCATCATGAATTACATCTCAGACTGCAATGCTGGAGTTCAAATTAACACTATGTAGACAGCAATCTGATATGAAAGATTTTCTCAGAAGGGGAATGGGCTGCAAAATCTCCTTTAGAAATTTGAGAGCTCTTCCCAGAAAACCTGAACAGTTTTGGTAACTCCTAATGATTGATCTTAGTCTCCATCCAAAATGATGCCACCCAAATAAATTATCACTTAATTCACTTTTAATATCTACAAAAACTAAGATCTCCTAATTCATTTGTTAAATATTTATTGGGCACCAAATATGAATTACAATATCACATCAAAATATATCAAGGACTTATGGTTTCATTACTGTGGGAACACCTCTCATCAGAGATTATGAGCCATCTATCCTCATAAATATTTGTGACAATATTTATTATGGTTTATATTTGTATACTTATAATCACAAATAATGATCAAATAATTATGTTTATAATCATAAAGTTTTGTGTAATTCTCAAAGAGGATAAGTGATTTGGTAAGGTCATATGGATTCTGTTAAATGAATTTTGAGCTTAGGTATTCCTTAGCCGTAAGTTTGACTCTCAATTCACTTGGCCATGGCCCCTCCCACACTGTATGAAGTCGTTATTGTAAGTTAACAAGAAGATTGCACAAAAGACATTTAAATGTTGATTCCAAATCATTTTCACAGAAAATGGAGTCTTATGTCATCAAAGAATATTTTTTCCCCTTTTGCCCTAATATCTAGTATTACTCATTCACTACCTGATAGCTTAGTGGTTAAAAGTGATTGACACGTGGCAAACCACATTAAAAAGTTTTTAGGAATTGATAGTAATGAAAATGAAGATGAATCTCTAAGCATTAGAACTGCAGGGGCACCAGTGAGAGAGACTTCAACTTTAGTAAGCACTGAAGAGAGACTAGAAAAAAGAGACCAGAACCGATAGATGGAATATCTTGCTCATGGGACAGCCAGGAGGCCACCATCACTGGATTGACCAATGGTCAAATGTTTCAGTGGGTAGATTTTTTTTCTCCAGTAAAACACTCATCTGTCCCTGAAAATATGTTCTATTATGGTTATATAGATAGGTCTCAGAGGGTCTTTTTTAAAAATTGTCTTGAGAAAAAAATGTGTTTGTGTGCAGGTATGGCCTAACTTTCCATATTTCTTGTAACTACTGAAGCAATTATCATGCATAATATACTTTCATTTAAGAGAAATCTTTGGTGACTTAATCAATATAAAATATTCCACATAGCTTAAATTACCTTTAAAGCAGCTTTTGTTTAAACTTTGCCAATTTAGCAGTATATATTTGATGTTGTTATTCAGTCCAAATCTCAGTCATTATTCCCAAGCAAAAATGACAACAATTTTATTAAAACTTAGTTTTGCAATAAATACACCAAAGTATTTTAGAAAGCAAAATTTTAAAAAGTAAATTTTAAAAAACCAATGAAAACAAAGCAAAAATTTAAAGGTCAACAACTTTTTGTGTGGTATTAGAGCTACAAATATTTGTAAAATATGCAAATAAAACAAATATGTAACTTCATGAGTTCTGACAAATTGTAGTAATTAATGAAAAATAATCATATTGGGTATACTGTTGGATTTACATATTTGCAAAGCAAATTCATATGCAGAAATTGTAATAACAATGATAATAACTTAGATGGGCTACCACTATGCTATTGAATGGTTATAAAGAGACAAATTTCAGTATTATCTACAACCCATCAAGGAAGTATACTTTGATAACCCCTCTCATAATAATTCTCTTCTACATAGAGTAAATTCATTTAAAAGAACATATTGGGGAGTGAAGGGAAAAAACAGCTTTCATAGTGTCAGATACTAAGCAACTCATCCCTCTAAATGCTATAACTGATCATAAGATCATAGAACATAGATCTGGAAAAAACATCCTTGCCTGATTTCAAATCTAGGCCAGTCAGCTGCTACCAGAATGACATTATCCAAGTCAAGTTTTCAGGGCATTTGTAAAATGAGTTTAGACAAAATGTCTTCTGAGGTCTTTTCCAGAGTTAAATCTATAAACCTTTGCTCTATTCAAGTCATTGTTCCTACAAGGAAAAGAAATAAGTGAGGCACAGAGAACCAAATAATTGTTTTAAAATCATGCATCTTTTAAATGATGTACAGGGAAAATGAACTAAATCCAGACCACCTAGTGGTTTTCCCATTATACCACACTGCCCTCTTCCACCATTAATTTTAGACTGGTTTACATATAATGTAAAATCAGCACATAACACGTAGGTGATATTAAAGAAAAAGATATAAAACATAAAAATGTATAAAAATATATTGATGTATTTTTTTATTTAAAGCGACTCAAAAGACACAAAGGAATATTATATTCTGTATGACTCTGAGACAGTTCAATGACTATGATTATGTAGTCTGCTGAAGAGAATCATTCACAAAAACCTAAAAGTTCCTTTCTCATGTTTTCTTCATGAACTCCCTTCAAAGTATATGTAGACCATTCTCATAAATATTTTGAAAAGAAGACAAAGTGGGTATGTAGGTCAATGTTTGTTGGTCACAAAATTCTATCTACCTTGTTTAGTAAAACTACCGATGTCTTCTAGTCTTTTATCTCATCCTCTTTAAGCTGCATTGCCAATGTGCTCTAGTAATTAATTATTTAAAGTTTTCAATACCAGCAAAATAAATGTTTCCATGTATGTTCGGTCAGCTTCAGCTCTTTTTCCTTACTTTATCTTATAAGTACCACTGCCACTTCCTCACACAGTAAGTATGTGGAGCACCAAGGTTGGAGAGTATTTCTTTATTCTCCATAAAATGTTAGCTATAAGCCAGAGTCATATTCATGGTGGTCCATTTCCTCATGCTTATTTTGAGCTTTGCCCAACAAGTTGAAATCCCATGAAATGATGCCTTTGGGTGAATTCTGAAACTAAATCTTCTAATCCTTTTATTTGTCTGTCTGAAGAGAACCCTTGAGGCATCCTTCCATTTACTTCCAATTACTTGCAATTTAATTGTATCTTCTGGTTTCATTTATAATGAGAATGTCAACATGACCATGGTTCACTTAGTCCAGCAGTGTGCCAACTCATTAGCCACTGGACAAAGATCACACATAAAGAACACCAACAGTTTGTAGTTTGCTTAAGAGCTGTGTAATTCATAACATTCTTTATTCTCTTTTTCCCCCAAACCATTCCGACATCATCACTCTTTTGGTATGGCCAAAATTTCATCATCTTATAGATAACCTTATGATACTGTGTCTCTATACCTAAGGTAGGCTGCTCCTTATCAAGGATACAGTCACCAGATTCTTACTGAAAGTCTTTCCCTCTGTTAAGACATGTCCAGAGCTTATGTATCATTGACATGCTCTTCTAAGTTCTAGTATGACCTCCTAACCATGATAAGGCATAAGTAGGGCTTTAGGGGAAGGAAGCAGTCATAAATACTTCTGAACAGACCTATTTCCTTGTGCCTCTCAGCTTTTATCTCCCCTTTTCCCAAGAAAAGATTCACTGAGAAACTAACCAAGGCTCACCTAAGAGCTGCCAAACACAAGACATGGAAAAATTACCATCTTGCAAGTCAAACACATTCTGCTGCTCTTTACATTTTAAAGGAAATCTTTAGACTTTAGCAGAATTTGCTACTAATTAAATCAACATTTAAACTACAGTCTGGAACAAAGAAAAAAGCAAGGGAAAAAAGAAGCCATTGAGAATAAGTGATTCATCAGTGAGAAGTAGTTCCCACCACCCTGTTAGCAAATATATCATTCTTTTGTTAAATGCAGATGAGTCCCTGGTCTTCCTTCTTTCCTTTCTTCATCCTTTTATTCTCTCAGTAGGACTCCGTTTGTTTTTCCTGACAGTGTTAGAGATTTCTAAGCTACTGTGGTGGTGCCAGCCCACACTGTGCACAGTGACTGAAGAGGAAACAGTCTGGTTGTTGTTTCACTGCTTTGCAAATAGAGACTTGTTTCTTCTGCGTGTTTTTGATTTTTTTTTTTACTCTTGGACATCAGACAGTGAAATCACTAATCCAAATGAATTGAAAAGCCTCTCTACTTTCTTATTGCTCCCCATTTGGAAATTTAAGGTGGAGGCAAAAACTGGTTTTGGAAGGAAAAAGTTTTATTTTCTAAAAGTCACACATTGGTGGGCTGCTACATTCAAATAAACACAAATACACACTCAAGCATCTATTAGTATACAAGCATACCCAATCCAACAGTGCTGACTGATTGTTAAAAGACAAGATTGATTAGAATCACAGGCCTGTTTCTCAAGATGATTAGGGAAAAAGGAAAAGAACCTGTATGTTCAAAATATTTATAGCAGTTCCTTTTGTGTTGGCAAAGAACTGGAAATTGCAGGGATGCCTGTCAATCAGGAAACAAGTTGTGGTATATGATCATGATGAAATACTACTTTGCCATAGAAATGATGAACTCATTGGTATTAGAAAAACATAGAAAGCTTGGCATGAAACAATGAAAAGCAAAATGATCAGAACCAAACGAACAACATATACAGTAACAGCAATATTGTTTAAGAGCTTTGGGTGATCAAATTATTTTGATTATTATAATTACTCAAATTAACTAAAAAGAAAAATGTTATCTGCCTGCAGAGAAAGAATTGATAAACAGAATACAGAGATACAGTATATACAAATCGAATATATGTAATATATAAACATATATAGAATATAATAAAATTAAATATGTATTTATAAATAATAGACTGATATGATATATATAAATAGAAGTATATATGTGTGTGTATGTATGTATGTGCATTATGTATATATACATACATATATATATATATATATATATATATATATATATATATATATAATGATTTTATACACACACAAACAAAAACCCACATACATTTGTGTCTAATGGTAGTCATCCCTAGGGTAGGGTAGGAAGGAAGGTAAATGTGTGTGTGTGTATGCATGTGTATAGTGCACAGAAGAGGATAAAAGAAAATTTAAAAAGAAGCATAGAAAGTAGAGCAACTTTCAGAACAATGCATAGCACTTGTATAGTTTAAAAAAAAGCAAATAGTGTGAAATGCAAATTCATGGTTTTATAGTGAATCTTCTTTTTGTTACACTGTGTATATGGAAATGCTCTCCTTTTTTGTCTTTGTGTATTTAAGTTCAAAATGAAATTTTTTTAATCCTTTGAACAACTAAAAAAAAAGAACCACAGACTTAGACCTAGAAAGGACTTTGATTGCCATCATGTTCCACCCTGTCTCATTTTGCAGATGAGAAAATAAGTACTAGAGACAATTATTTGCCCAGAGCCTAACTACACAGGTAGTTAGGATCAGAAGTGGGATTTGAACCCAGGTCTTCCAATGCCAGGGCAAGTCCTCATTCTAATGTTTCATATTGTCTCAAGGAAATGAGCAAAATATTAATATTAAAAATGATAATCATCATAATAACTTTAAATAGCGCTTACCATGTTCCAGAGATGCTAAAATGATACAAAGTCTGCTCAACAAAATGATATTTCATAATGTTTCATTGTATATTATTATGTATTACTTATTCTGCTACATACAAATGTAATGGGAATGGGAATTTGAAGATCTTCCCTGCCTCTTGTTAGACCAGATGTAATCATATGGAGCCTGTGGTGGGGGGAGTTTGCTGAATGTGTGGAGCAGAGCTGAGAGGAAGCTGGTAGTCAGAGAAGTTTGAGATGGGAGAGAGAGAGGACACAGGCAAGGTGACGGCTAGACTTGTGGGTATTTGTGGGAAGGGCAGAGCAGGGGGAAGACTTTGGGAAGGTGCTGCTCTCAGCAGTGTTATCATGTATAGATTTCTTTGTTGCTATGTAGAATTCAGTTTTCTGGTGTTAGGATTTGACTTTCTGGTGTCTGAATAAATGTTTTGCTTCTGTTTTCTATATGGAAAATTTGTTATATTTTGCAATTCATAACTATGCCAGTATATTCATAGACACCATCAGTGCTGTACAATACATTATGGTACATATTATAATAATATGATAAGTCAATGGCCTAAAAATGATGGGTGTTATTTGTATAGCATTTTAAGGTTTACAAAGTACTTTATTTTCTCAGTCTTAAAATAACCCTATAAAATGGGTAATTCTAGAACAGTAATTTTTCAAAGGAAGCTGAGGCTCAGAGAAACAACTGGAATAGAATCATATTGTTATTATATGAGGCAATATTTTAACTCAGATCCATCACTCACTTTGTTTACTATAACTTGCTACCACTCAGTGACCTAATGATGGCACCTCACAGATTTGGGACATTACACTAGGATTAAGTCATAATTGATAATTTATTTGTAATGCCCCAACCCCTCTGTGCTATTCCCCCAACTTGTACTCACATGCATGGTTGGCTTTTGGAATGGTGCTGACACAAGTTCTAGGCTTAGCCCTCTCAATCTAAACCGTTAATATTATAACTCAAAAGTCCCTGCCAGCGTGCTTCAAATTAGCAATCAGACAGAAGACTCAATTAGCTCTTTATAAATGGTATAGCAAGAATAATAGCTACAAAATATTCCCACCCTCTCCCTCATAAATCTGAGGCAGAGTCCCCCAGAAGGAAGGAAATAAGCTTTTCTATAGCACCTATATGCCAGGCACAGCGCTAAGCACTTTACAAATATCTCATTTGCTCGTCACAACAACCCTGTAAAGTAGGTGCTGTAATACTCCACATTTTACAGATGAGGAAACTGAGGCAAAGAAGGGTTAAGTCACTTCCCTAAGGTGACACAACTGGTAAGTATCTAAAACTGAGTTTGAACTCTGGTCTTCCTGATTCCAGGCATAGCACTCAACCCACTGTGTCACTTTGCTGCCATGGTAAGGGTGCCTTCAGACTTAGTGAACAATGGTGGTGAGGCACATGTGAAGCTTACACATGTGACAAAGGCAATTCCTAATGCCGCAGCGCATAGAGAGTACATTGGAATCCCAGGATCCGTGACCATCCACAAACTGACTCTCAGATGGCAGTGGTCACATACCTTGAAATTATATCTTCCCTCTTGTCTATCTTTCTATATCTATGTCTATCTGCAACAAGAATGTCTAACTCCTCATAGGATGCATTAGCCCCTAATGCTCCAGTGACTCCCTTTCAAAGCCCTGTGACTAATGGATAAAAATTCATTAACAAAGTTAAGTGATTTAGGCATTTACAGTGGAATATATATGTAGGCTTATATTTAATCTAATTATAATTTTAAATGTTGTTTACTTTAAATGTATTCTTCTCATTCTATCTTGATTTTAGAGTGCCAGGAAGTCTCTTAACATTCACAGCTATGACTTTTAGCTTTCTCTTTGATAGCTTAATGCTTGATGTTCTTCCTTCCTTCCTTCATTTCACAAAATCTTAAACCCAGTTCATTCTGAAGCTCATAGATTGGACCACAATAGGTCCCTGACCACCCTCCACTTAATGGCTATATTTCAGGCCCTCCTGACTTAGAGTGAAGCTTGATTTTTTTTTCTAATTAAAGAGGCCATCTCTTGACTCACTACTTTAAAAGGCCTATTCATTGAGGTGATGCTTCACCTCACTCTAAGTGAGGACATGAAAAGGCCTTAGCCTAAAAGGGCCAGGGTCTCCCATTGCATCCTGGGTCATCTCTAGTCATCCTGATGAAAAACGGGCCATAGGAACCAGATGGCCCTGGAGGAGAAAGTGAAACTGGTAATGTTGTACAGGCCTCCCTCACTCAAACCAAAATCAACCACAAGTCATGGCAACCCTGATGCCATAGGCCTCTTTATAAATGAAGGACAAACACAGGCTTGATGCACCTTGCCTGAAGGAGACCAAAAGTATTTGTAAATATTGCCTTTTTCCTTTGGTTACATTTGATGTTGAGATTCAAGTTCCGTATGTTGTCTCTGTCTTTCCCAAGTTGCTTTAAGGATTTAACACTTAGACAATACTATTAAGCTTGTGGTTGTTTGCCCTTTGTTCTGAAAGAGGACCATGACAAAAGGAAAGTGATGTCATGACTTGCAAGTGAATTCAATTTAAGTGATACAGAATTGTACAAAGTCACCAACCTCACTCTTTCCTCCAGAGTCATCTGAGACCAGTGGCAAGATATAGATCAGGACAACTGGAGATGGCCCAGATGCAGTGGGAGACCTGGCCCTTTCTAAGCTAAGGTTTCTCCTAGGTTTGTCTGTCTCTCAAGTAAAGCCCATTCAGGGATTAAGGTTAGGTAAGAAATGAGGCAAAGAATTACCTCTTTACCAAGTCAAAAAAAAAAATCAGTCAGGGAGGGGAAGACCCTCAGAGTTTCTGGTCAAAACAGAAACAATTGCTATTTACACTCAAGATTCCATAAGATAGGGGCAGGTAGGTGGTGCAGTAAATAGAGCAATGGCCCTGGAGTCAGGAGGACCTGAGTTCAAATCTGAACTCAGACACTTAACACAAAAACTAGCCATGTGACCATGGGCTTGACCCTTAACCCCAATTGTCCTCCAAAAAGCAGGGAAAAAAATATTCCATGAGATAAAGGAAGTATTAAATGTGTTTTTGGTGGAACCATATACTTTAATCTCATGCATGTATATCAAATTATTGATGAGATATTTTTGTCTGACTTCTTCTCCAATCCATTCTCTCTTTGGCTACCAAAGTAATACTCCTAAGAGCACAAGTCTGGCCATGCCCCACTCCCAATTCTGGTGAATTGATTTCCTAATATTTTAGGTTTAAAATCAAACTTTTATGTTTGTTTTTTATGTTCTTCATGATCTATTTCTATGCTACCTTTATGATATCATTACATATTACTCCACTTCATACTCTATGGAGTCTAGCCAAACTGACCTTGTTTACTGGTCCTCATATATAATACACCTCTCACATCTATGCACTTTTGTACCAGTTGTCCCCATGCCTGAAATGCACTACATTCTCATCTCCACCTCTTAGAATCCTTAATTTCTTTGAAATTCAGCTCATCATGAGACCTTTATTGGTTTCCCCACATTCTTCTTTCTCCCTTAAAATTGTTTTGTATTCATTTCCATACTATTACTCTGTTTCTCTATTTCTGACTCTGTCTCTCTCTATCTGTTTTGTCTTTGTCTTTTTTTTATGTCAAGTTAGTTCCTGTGCTCAGCACAGTGCCTGATATGAACTAAGATACTTAGTATTTATTTCATTCCCTCTCCCTTTTCCTCTTCCTCTCTCCCTGCCCTCCCCACTCATATATTCTTGAAACCAGCCAGTCCATCCCTACTGGGAAACTTCAAGTGTCTGGAAGTTGGAGGAATCCATCCATCAATTGACAAGCATTTATCAAGTATCCCTTATATGATGACATTGTGCTAGGTTCTGGAGAATAAAAAATTTTAAATGTTTAAATTTTAAAATGTTTAAAAACCCCTACTCTCAATGACCTAGCATTCCATTTGGCAAGAAAAGATGAACATATATAAATAGAATAATTATGCACAAAAATATCTGAAATTAATACAAAGTAATAAAAAACAAGGAAAATACAGAGGGAAGTGTAAAGCCATGCATGAGCAGCTTTCCAAAGGACTGTAGCTGTGAACAGCTTTCATGGTTCTGCTTACATAGTATAGTGAGCTTTCTATTTATTCAATAAGAAATCAAAGCAAACCATTCATAGAAAATCAAAATACAGCATTCACAATGTCACAACTCAACAACTTATCACCAAAAAGTCAAAGTTCTCCACCCCTAGGTCACAGTAAATTATAATCTTCTCAGTCAGTACACAGTATCCAAGTAAAGTCTTCTTTCAGCTTGACTGGAGGCTGGCTCTCAGCTTCCATGGTTCCTCTTCCATGGTTTCAGCTCCAACTGTCACCTGGGTTCAAAGGCAGACGGCTCCCATTTCCTTGTCCAGCTCCTTGTCCAGTTCTTCACCCAGTTCCTGTTCCATATTGAAGTTCACAGTGTCCGTTCCACCTCAAGTCCTTCACAGTTCCTGTTTCTGGGAAGACAAAGCTTAACAGAGCTACAATAATATTCATACACATTTCAGGCACCATCATCAATTCACTATCTGCCTGTGAAATCAACTCAGACCCACCAACAAGGTCTGACAATTCAACACAAATCATCAACATAGAAATCAACACAGACCCACAAACAAGGTCCCAGAGGCCAGCAAGCCCAGGACCTCCAAAACCCTCCTACAGGACTTCTGTAAACATACAACCAGAAAATCTTCTTTCAGGGCTTCCAGCAAGGATCCAGGGCTTCTGTACAAAGTATCACAAACAAACATCAGCACAGACAGAGCAGAGGGCTGGGATACCACAAGTTTTCTCCTTCTTGACTCTGCCACCACAAGAGTCCTTTTCTCAGTTCTGCTGAGGCCTCTCCTTATATATGGTCAACAGCTCTTCCCCTTCCTATTGCAGGAGTTCATGAGTTCTAGGGTTCACAAGTTGTGGGGTTCACATCTTTTGTTTCTTAACAGAATTGATGCAAGGCTCAAAAGAAGCTTGAAATTAAACAAGGTGTTAATTCAATAGCTGAAACAAGGTGTGCACTATTTCTGTGCTTGCCATCACAGAAAGATAATAGCATTTGGAGGGATTATGAAGGTTTTTTGTAGAAGTTAATTACTGATGTAAGTTTTAAAGGAAAAAGGAGTCTCCTTAAATATAGATTTTTTTTATCACTGTAATTGTTAAGAAAGACATCCATATATCTTATTAAATCTCACTTGTTCCATCCTCTACCCATTTCTCTTAGATATACCCAAGGAGGTTGTGGTGAAGTGTAGACTTACTAGTTATCTGATAAATGTGCTCAGGATAGGGGACATGTCATAAAATAAACTACCCCCCTCAAAAAAAATATGCTTCAATCTTTGCCATGTATATATAGATGGAGTTCTTAGTATGAATGAAATCACAGATTCAGTCCCTATCCCCTCGTATGGCAGGTTGAACCCATAAAGCACGGCTGCTTCTTCTAGGGTCTAGGGGACAGTGAGTAACTGGTCTGTAGTTTTAATACTATAAGCCATGAGCCCATACTACTGTTAGCTGTTAGCAGAACAAAGTCAACAACAACAACAAAAAATAGCTATTAGTGAAAATGGTAGATGATACACTAAAACATTAGCCAAAAAAAACCAACATTCTTCCTTCCCTACTCCTCCCCTCCCCCCCCAAATAAACAACCAAAGTGGGGCATGCTATCCCATAGACACAGTGTCCATAGGAGGAAGCACAAACTTAGATAATAAAGGTAATAAGACCCATGTAGGGAACATGTGTAATCAAGGAAATGAAATACTGGGGGCTGCGGAGCAGGGCAGTCCTTTTTCTCATAATGGAATCCTTGCAAGATTCAACTCTTACATGTCAGGGAAGGATAACTTTCCCTTGAATTCAAAGCCACCTCCTTTTTCTGCTGCCAGGGATCATGCTACTTTAAAGTACTTTCAGGCTCCAGTGACTGTCTTTCTGTAACTTCCCTCTAAATTATGTGCATCTGCTCCCTCAATTACACCTTGAAATATTTCAAATTAATTCTTTTACTGCTATTTGGGGTGTCAGGAGTGGGAAGGAGGAGAGAGAAATCCCCCCACCCCAGCCCACACTGGAGTCAATTTTTACAACCCCTCAGAGCCTGGATTCACTTCAAATGCCAATGGTCTAAAGGGCCTACTTTATAAAGGGATTCTTGATGTTAATAACATACTAGCATACCACCAACCTGTCATCTATGATGTTCTGTACTATACCAATGGAGCATGGTGTGAATGGAGGGGGGGGGGGCGGGATGTAGAGAAGGTCAATCTCTCTTATATTTACACGTATACATGTTGTATATATCTCCCATTATAAAGGTCAAGCTCCTTGAGGGCAAAGACTATTCAGGGCCTAGAGTATTAATAATTAATTAATAACAAATATTTTAAAATTGTTGATTAAAAATGAACTAAATTTGCAAAGGGGGCCCACTCCCCAGGTGTGTTGCTGTGATTTTTTTTTAAAGCATTTGGATTGTGTGACAAAGACCAGGCACTTGTGCCCCAAGAAGCCCTAGGGTTTTTTCCTGCTCTCCCAAGAACACTAAAGAAAGATCAATGGGAGTGTCCAGGCTCATCTTAGCCAATCTTACAGTAATGGCTAGAAACACCACAGTGGTCAAACAGAATCAGTTTGTTCCAATAATGAGAAACTCTTACAAGCTAACTTCCCACCCGTAGCAATTAGTTTGCATACAATTAATTTAAATTTAATAAATGTTCTGCAAATTCTATTAGTTAAATCAGGGGAGGAGAAAGCCTAATTTAATTGCGTTTCTCTGTACAGCTGCATAGGGAAACAAACTCTCTGCCTGGTCAGTTTGGAAAACACTAACAGAGACAAGATCTAAAACCACAAAGGACAGGACGGATGACTCATGAATGGGAGAAGAATTTAAATGAGCATGGTTCTATTTTTACTTGTTCCTCCCAAGGACCTCTCCCAGACTGAATCAGATCCATGCAGGACCATTATCCATCTTGGGCATGAGAAAAGGAAGTTTGATGAATAAACAGGAGTAAACCTAACATGCATGGACTGGGCCCAAAATATCCCAGGGAACTTACCCTGTTCCATAAAGGCCAGAAGAATAGCCTAGAGAAAAAGAGAAGAAAGTATTCATGAGAAAGAAAAGAAAGGGGCGGAGGCATATTACTCAAAACATTAGTTGTTTTTTAAAAGTCAGTTCAATCAAAATGATGGATTTGGTAGCTGCCTTTAGACAAGAAACAAACAAACAAGTTATTAGAGAGGCCGTGAATGATAAAGGAAGAGACAGCATTCTAACAAAAACTTTCAAACTCCTTGGCTTCTGTGGCTTCGTTCATTCATAGTGAAGTGATCTACAGTGATTCAGAGACATGAGCTACTGATCTCACAACCTTACTATCAAAGGATTTCTAACGGGGATTTCCTTTATAGGAATGTGTGTGCCTTAGCCAATCCAAGTCGTGCTAGCACATGGTGGAGATGGAACAGGGACTTTTGTGAAGAAGAAAGGCAACAGTGACCTAAATTAAAACAAGGCTTAAAAAGGCAGATTAAATGAAAAATATTTGTAAAAAGCACTTAGCACAGGGCCTGCCATATACTAGGCACCACATAAATGCTTATTTCCTTTCTTCCTTCCCCTCTTGTTATTTATTTTTATTAGGTTGTTTGTTTGTTTGTTTTTTTAATAAGGGAGGGTTCAATATTGGGAGGCTGGGCCGTGTAGGATAAATCATGAAATCATTGTGGTAGAAAAATAAGACATCAATAACTTTTTTGTTTTTAAAGAAATGGAACAAAGTACATTGACATAAGGAGGGCAGATTCACGCACACTCAGGAAAAAGGTAGTCAACTGATCAAAACAAATCTTTAGTAGCTTGGACAAAAAGAAAAAGAAAAACAGATGAAGTGTTGTAATAAGAAATGAGCAAATGAGACCATTAATTTTTTTAAGTGGAGTTTAATAACCTGGCAACTGCAAGGGGTCAAGCTTACCCAAATCAAGCAGCCACAAGATGCATTTCTTCAGGGCTTATGTAGACAAAATTCACAACATAACTGTTACCAGGGGGAAACCACAACTTAGTCAGTTGCTACATAAGCGGGGAAAATACAGAAGCCAAAAGGTAGCATTTAGTTCATTGCCTAATGATTATTGCGCAGTAATCAGTTTGTTGCCCAACTGGAAAGTTCCCAAGTCTATTCTGAGGGGTGACAAGTTTGTGCAGGTTTACTTGGCAGGTTTGTTGCCTAGGCAGGCTTTGTTGGGTTTTGGGCGAGTCTTCTAGGCAGGTCTCCTATGAAGGGGAGAGATGGGGAATGTTCACAAAACAGGGGGTTACAGCAATGAAAAGAAGGGTCTATGACTATTTTTTTTTAAGACTTGAGAATACCAACATGCTCATTTGAAAAGAGTAGATAAATCTTTGAGGGATGAAAAAAAAAATTGTGCTTACCTTCTACTCAATCTCAGTTTTTAGCAAAGTATATAAGAGTGAACAATTCCCAAGTATTTCTAAAAGATTTCTAAAAGTCCATAAGATGAGACTTGGGGGTAATTAAAGGGTAAGGAGGTTAATTCTCCCAACTTAAGATTCTTTTAGATTTGTTATGGCAGAATCAAAGAGGGTTCTTCCAAGACACGGAATTAAGGATAATTCTGAATTACCTTTAATAATGTTTAATTCTAACTTCTCCAGATGCTTAAGGAGTGCAAAAAGAAATTCTCTATGAAAGCAAAAGCAATCACTCACTGATTTTCAAGAGCATGATTTTGTATGTATAGCTATATGAGTGTTTCTAGTTATGAGTGTTTTTAAACTTTTATTTAGTTTAATTAAAACAAACTATGTCACATTACTCACCTCTTTTAATTGGGAAAATAAAAATTAATCCTTACAAGTAATTACACTTTGAATCTAGGCTTGCCCTTAATCTATCACAACTACCTACAAATACTATGTGATTGGACCATTAATCTTAATTCCATGAGGTCATTCAGGTTTCAACCAGTTGACAAGGGAGCTTCATTTTTCTTTCTTAATGAGAAATTATTTTCCTGGCCAGAATGGTAGATATGTGGTCACTTATAATATTTGTATAACTCTATCTTTATTCTCCTCTACTTTAGGGGCTGGGTTGGAGTAAGAAATAAGTCCCAACTTTGAGGTTGGTCCTACCCATGAAACTGAAGGGGCAAAGACTGAGAGAATGGTGTGAGGGTGAGAAGCGAAAGAGGAGTGAAGGAGATAAGACTGAGGCATGTATATTTTTAAAAGACAGGAAGAAGCAAAAGAAAATAAGAAGGCGTTCGCATGTATAGATCTGCCTTTGTCTTTGCTGGTATTTGTGTGTGTGTGTGTGTGTGTGTGTGTGTGTGTGTGTGTGAGATGTCCCTGTGATAGTAATTGCAACTATAATCTGACATCTCAGAAGGTCAAATATAAGGCAAGAGAGAATAGATATTTGGCCAGAACAAAGCAGCTGGCAGATATGATCGTGTAGCTATTATATCAATTGGCATTTAAGTCAAGATTTTCAGGGGCTATGCTTGGGGAAGAGACCAAGGCAAGCTCCTAATTCTGAGTCTCATAGGGATTGATGTTAACCCAACAAGGAGGCTTTGAATGGGAAAGTGTTCACTAACTACTGTATCAGACATACTTGTTAGGGTCTGGTGGGAGAGGCAGAACTCAGGCATGTAAATTGTGTCTGAATTGGAGATGTGAATATAGACTGATTGAGGATTGCTTGTATATGAGAGAATCACAAGCATGGAAATTATTCTAATGGATTTGGTCACTAATATTGAAGTCTACGGTTAAGTCATGGCTTTGTAACTACCCCATTACTCCATATGTGCACAACTGGAGTCCATTTAAATTAAACATGGGCATTTATTAAGTGCTTACTATATTCCAGGCAAAGGTCAAATACTGAAGCTGAAGTTCAAATACTTTGTCCACATAATGAGAAGATGGGCCTCATTGGAAAAGACCCTGATGTTGGGAAAGATTAAAAGGCAAAAAGAAAAGTGGATGGCAGATGAAGAGATGGATAGATGTTGTCATGAAAACAGCAAATGTGAACTTGAACAGACTTCAAGAAATAATGGAAGCTAGAAGGTCCTGGTGGGCTTTGGTTCATGGGTCAGGAAAAGTCAGACACAACTGAAGGACTGAACAAAAGCATATTCCAGGCACAATGCTAAGTGCTGGTGATACAAAGAAAGATTAAACGAGTCCCTGCCCTCAAGGAGCTTATATTCTAGCAGGGGGGAAATATGCATAAATTAGGACATATTAGAAAAATATAAAACATATAAACGGTGACCATAAAGAGAATGGTACTAGCAGCTGGGGGAACTAGGAAAAGTTTGTCGGAGGTAGCACTTGAACTGAGCCTTAAAGAAAACCCAGAATTCTATAGTTTGAAGTTTGGGAAGAGAAGATCCCAGGAATGAGAAAATATCATCACAAAGGCACATGACTGGGAGATAGAATATCATGTAAAAGCAATGGCAAGAAGGCCTAACTGGTTAAATTTATAAATAAATTTATAATATTTATATTATATATTCATATATAGTATTTATATATTAATGTATAATATGTTTATATTATATGTAAATTTATATATTAAAAATAAATAAATTTATAAAGTAAATTTATAGGATTTGTGAAAAGACCTAGAGTGTAGGAAGATCAGAAGAAATGAAGGATCTAATGTGAAGAACTTGAAGAAAATACAAGAGGAACTTAAGTTAATTGTGTAGAGGGATAAAATAATCAGATTTATGCTTTAAGAAGGGAAGGGGGGAAAGGCTGAATTTTCTTGATTGGTATACAATTAGTTGAGATCTTAATTAGATAGTCCATACTGACCACCACTGCTCAACCAAGACCAATGAGATAATCACTGCTGCCCCCTAAGAGTGGTAAATATGAAGCTGGTATTTGTGTGTGTGTGTGTGTGTGTGTGTGTGTGTGTGTGTGTGTGTGTGAGATGTCCCTGTGATAGTAACACCATTTGAAAACTGTGGAGAACTTCTGTTTTCCTTGAGAAACTTTTTATATTGGTTATAGTACACATCTCAAAAGGTGAGCACTAGATTTCAGGTACCACCTGGACCTTCATCACAAAAAAGGGTCAATAACCATTCATTAGTACTTCCTTGTTGGCTATTTGATTGTAAAGACACATGCTGTAAAAAGCACTTGATAACAAATCATTTTCTAATCTCCACTAATTAATATATACATATGTGTATATATGTATATATATGCACATATGTATATAATTTTTACATATAATACTTTATATATGAAATATAATATATATATATATATGACTAAGGACAAAGCATATAATAAATATAACAGTAAGTGGAAGATAATTTGAAAGCAAAAGGCATTAACAGCTGCTGAGACTGAAAAGCAGCCATTAGTTTGCTCATCAAAGGTTTATTCCTATCTATGCTCATCTGCCTTTTGGAGAAGATATTATATTATTTACTTGATAATAAATCTTCTATTCCCTGATCCATCTCAGATACGTTTCCCAATATGAACCCTGTTCTGTCCTGATCACTTGCCAATAACCTGCCCTCAGGAACCAGCCTTAACTCTCCTGATACCCACCTGATAAGGGGTAAATTCTTTGCATTGGTAATACCATTTTCTTCTCTTTTCAAATGGTTTTCTCACCACATATAGTGCTCTATTTGTAGCATTTCTTTATGGTAGCTATAGTCTTAGAATGAGTTGGGTAGAGAAAAAGATTTGAGTTCCAGAGTCAGAAGAGCTGCATTCAAATCACAATTTGGACATATTTACTACCCTTGTGAAAGTGGGTGGGTCATCCAGATTCTCTAGGCTTCAATTTCCTTATTTGCAAAATGGATGTGTCAAAATAGGAGTTAGGCAGCTAGGTGATACAGTAAATACAGTGATGGGTTTGGAGTTAGGAAAACCTGAGTTCAACTCCTGTCTCAGACCCTTACTAACTATGGGACCCTGGGCAGGTCACAACATCTCTGGTCATTAGTTCATTCATCTGAAAACCAAGAGGTTGTACTCTGTGGTTTCCTCAAGAGTGTTCCAATTTAAAGTCTATAAGGTTATGGGGGTGGCTAGGTGGCACAGTGAATAGAGCACAGGCCCTGGAGTCAGGAGTACCTGAGTTCAAATCCGGCCTCAGACACGTAACACAAAAACCTAGCCATGTGACCTTGGGCAAGTCACTTAATCCCAACTGCCCTCCAAAAAGCAAAAAAAAAAAAAAGTCTATAAGGTTATGAATCTTCTTCAGGTCCAGTCACCACACTTTTACCCTTCTTCTCTGCTCCCCTTTGTACTCCTCTTCCTCTTTCCCTATCTTCAAAGAAATGTCTAAAAACTGAACATGGTCTTTGTTTGAAGGGAACAAGGGGATGTAAGAAATGCAGACCTTACACTTTAAGGTTTACAGACCACTTCCCTTGCAACAGCCTTGTGACATGAGTAGCACAAGGCTTGTTATTCCCGTCTTACAGATGAAGAAATATAAAGTTGGACTTCAAGCACCTTGGTCTACGATCAGATAGGTGGAAACTATGTGAAGGGGTACTTAAACTCCACTCTCCAGATTCCAAAGGCAGCATTTCATTTCCACTCCACCACAATTAGGGTAAAATTAAAGCTGAAATGGATAGTTCACCCCATCAGATAACAGGAAGACCCAAGTTCAAATCTAACCTCAGGCAGGTGACTGACCCTGGTGGCTTAGTTTTCTCAACTACAAACTGCAGGTAATAATGGTATCTTTCTTCCAGGATTGTTAGGAGGATCAAATTGGATATTTATAAAGCACTTAGCAAGGTTGTTGTTGTTTGTTTTCTCTTCCCCCCCCCATTTTTTGTAGGGGAGAAGGCAGGGCGATTGGGGTTAAGTGACTTGCCCAAGGCCACACAGCTAGTAAGTATGTCAAGTGTCTGACATCAAATTCAAACTCAGGTCCTCCTGACTTCAGGACTGATGCTGTATTTACTGCACCAATGAGCTGCCTGTAAAGTCAAGCATGAGCAGCTTTCTAGAAGAATGTTACTGTGAATAGCATTTAAGGTTCTGATTACACAGTATAGTGAACACTCCATTTTATTCCATAACAAATCAGAACAAAATATTCACAGTAAATCAAGGTACAGCATTCACAATGTTACAACTTGTCACTAATAATCAAAATATAGCATTCACAACTTATCACAGAACATGGACACAGAGTTTCCACTACAGTGGTCACAGTTTTGAACAAAGAACAATCATTTGGTAACTCAAGCATTCACAAAATCCTTAATTCAGTAGTCAAAGTTTCCCACTCATGGGGCATACTAGGTTACAAATCAATTACTTATTCAGTCATCAATCACTAAGTACAATCATTTAGTCAATCAATCATCCTTCATTATTCACTATTCAATCATTAGAAACTACACAGACCCTCCAACCCCTAGGTGGCTAGTAAATTTACAATTTCTCAGTCAGTACACAGTATCTAAGTAAAGTCTTCTTTCAGCTTGACTCAGGGTGGTCTCTCAGATTCCCTAGATCCCCTTCCATGGTCCCAGATCCTACTTGGATTCACCAAACTGTCACTTGGGTTCAAAGACAGATAGCTTCCAGGTCCTTGTTCAGTTCTCTGCGCAGTTCTTGCTCCACACTGGAACTGGCAGTGACCAGTCCCACTCAAATCCTTCACAGTCTCCATTCCCAGGAAGACAAGGCTTAACAAAGACACAAACAGGTTCAGCCAGAGTACCAGCATCACAATCAGGTTTTCTCAGTCTTGGGCAGTTCTGGCTGGCCCTCGGAAATCCTCTGCAACTCCTCAGCAGCTCCAGCTGGCCCTCAGCTCTGATTGGCTCTCAGAAATCCTCAGCAACTCTGGCTGGCCCTCAGACTCATCAGAAGTTTCAGCTGGTTACCAAACGCAACACCACTCTATCCAGGTTTTCAGAATCAAAATAATTCTCTCAAACCTGGGAGGAGCTTTTCTCTTCAGCCTCCTTTGCTCCTCTTCAGCCTCCATGGAACCTGCTTCAAGAAAATCTCTCCCTCTCTAGGGATTTTCCTTACATATACACAGCATCAGCTGCTTCCTGTTTCAGTCAACCCCTTCCTTTAACATCAGCAACAGGAGACAGGAGTTCATTCCTTCTGTTTCCCCAACAGAGACTTGATCAGTTACTAAGTGCTAAGTACCTACTACCTTTGCCAACACAAAGGGATCTTCAAATTAAAATTATATTACCATTACACTGCCCCAGTCTTTTGTTTTTTAAGAGGATCGTGACAACAAGGAGATGATGCTATGGTGTGCAAGTGAATTGGAATTTAGTGAGGGAAGGCTATGCAAAGTCACCAGCCTCACTTTCTCCTCCAGAGCCATCTGGATCCAGTGACAAGATATAGATCAAGACCACTGGGGATAGCTCCCACTTAGCATGATATATAGCACATAGTAGGCACTTAATACATTCTTGTTCCCTTCTCTTTCCCTGTACTACATGCCAGAATCTATGTTAAGTAGTGGGAAAGGATCTCAAGGATCCTACATTCTAAAAATGGAGACAACATACAGATACCTTGGTACATGGAAGAAATATACAAAATAAAAGGAAAGAAGCCTGGGTGGAAGGCACTAGCAGCTAAGGGAATGAGGACAGAACCAAATGCCTTTTGATGAGGTATAGGCTCTAAAAATGAAGAGGGTACCCAAAAAGGGTTAGGGTTGCCTGAGATCACAAAATACCAACATGCTGGGTCCTGCCAAAAGAATTCAACTCAAGTCTTCTCAGCCAAAGAAAAACAAAATTTATTGAGTTTGCCATATTGAGTAGACTCTTAAGGAGCCTAGGTATCTGTGATGCTTGCATTAGGCAAGCAGGACAGAGCAAGTCTGACACAGAGCAAGTCTGCACTAGGGCATTCTGTGGCGCTCTCACACTCATAGAGGGAAGATGGGGTCTTATATACAGAGGAATATAGGGGTAGTCCAGAGGAGGAGTTTGGGGAGGGTCTTCAGGAGGAGTCAATGAGGACAATGCAAGAGTGGATTGATATTTTGATAGGCTCAAGGGTGGGAAGTAGATGAACAATGGAGGGCCAGGCTAGTAACAGAGGTTTGGGCCCAGCCACAATAGTGAAATACTTACAGCCTCTGCAAATGCCTCATCAAGTGGGAAGATTCAATCAGACTTCAAGGGGTTGCCCAGAGCCTGTACCTCAAAGATTCAAGGAGAGCTCAAGGGGGGTCCCAGAGCCTTCACCTCCTCACGTTTCATTTGTCTTCCAGATCTTTAATATTCTAATATCCCAATACAACTTCAGTTTTCAAAAAAATGATTTTATGCTAAGGTTATCAAAATGTGATGAAGTGAAAATATGATCACTTGGGATAAAACTGAGGAGCCTAGACCGATGAAATCAATATGAGTTTTACTTTTCTCATGTAAGCAAATTGTGACAATTTAAATAAACCACACTTTGGGGAAATCTAATACGTAGAACAGCCCACATTCCGATTCCCATTTCTGAATAGATGTTTAAATGTTAATGATAGGCTGAGAATAACTGCAATATTTCACCAGCATTCTTAGAGAATTACACTGGGACTCATCAAGGCTTTTTACCAGGGAAGATCATGCAGTTGAAGTATGTCGATAGCACCCCTGAAGAGGTATTTTATCATCTTAAGGATTCAATAGGAAAGGAAAGCACCGTAAATAATCTCCAAAATGTTCCCAGGTGGGTCATTTTTTCAGTTGTGCTTGCCCATGCCTAGAATATTCCCAATCATCTCCAAAGAGGCAACTCAACAGGGTTTATTCAAATAGATCTTTGACTAAAAGAAAAAAAAACTTTCCACAAACAACATAAAAGGAAGAGAGTGTAGAGATCAGTTTTTCCAACAAGGAGGGTAAACGAGGTTGATTTTCCAACAGCCACTGGGCAAAGAGAAGAAAGCTGCCAAGATACTAACTTTGGGGGCTCTTGCGTAAATGCAGTTAACCTTGGAGATAAGATTGAGTCATTTGAGTCTGTTGCTAAAAAGTCCAGGCTTCCTGGCAGGAAGATGAACAGGTCAGAAGAATCATTTTGTCAAGGAAGGAGCCAAGGTTAGGCAATTAACCTTTTAATCCAATTAACAGTTCAAATTCTCTCATATCAAAGTTGTGTAGGAAGTACTGGCATTTTATGCAGTTTAAAAGGCATTTGATATGTACTTTCTAATGGTTCACTTAAAGATGTTTTCAGTTTCTCAAGGAGGAAAATGAGAGAAACAAGAAAAGGAAGATAACATGGACCCATAAAACCATCCAACAGGAAAGGGAAGTTAAGGGTGTGACTGAGGGGCTGGGGTGCAGAGCAGGGGCAAAATTACAGATCAGGAAGACAGAGAACAAATTCACAGGTGTGATGAACACTGCATTCTGGTGCTTTGAATAGGAAATCAGGCATTGTGTTTAGGGATGTAAGTCTGTTTCAAGATCAGATTTAGAATCATATGCCAAAACCATAAAAGCAGAAGTGACTTGATGAGAAATAAAGTGTAGTTTTTTATTTTTTTTTCAAAGACAGATGCTTTAGTATCACCTCCTGACTTTCCTGCTATGAAAGATTTGATACTAGGTTTTGTATAATAGAAAACAGAAGAAAAAAAAAGACTGACTCCCTAATAGACAAATAAGGGCAAGAACCTAAACCAAGAGTTAGCCATTTGTCCCTAAGGTATTACATCTTCACATCTGAATTCATGTGAAACTATACACAATAATATTTCAAATACTTATTTTTAACATCCAGGCAGTAGGTGGTAGTGTTAGACAGGGTTAAGGGTCAGTGAGATCTGAGTCCTGTCTCTGATACACCCTGGCTGTATGACCCTGAAGGAGTCACTTAACCTCCCTGTGCACCCAGGAAACCCTCTAAGACAATTAAATTGTGGAACTGGTGCTGATCTTCTGTAATAGAGAGCACATCCTCACCAGAGGTTCTTTACAACTATGGAATCAAGGTCTGGACTTCAAAAAAAATCCATTCCAAAATTCATATTACCTTTATTCGCAATATACTTTTAAAATTGTGTGTGTGTGTGTGTGTGTGTGTGTGTGTGTGTGTGTGTGTAGCACACACTTGCCAGAGTCATGTAGCTAGTCTGAGGTCAAATGTGAACTCAGGAATTCCTGATCATAGGACCACTGCATCATTTACAAGTCCCATATACTTTTCAAATAGTAAATTAACATGTTTTGATCGAAATTTATATACATTTTAGGTCACTATGACTTTGCTATAAAGTTAGACCATTGATCTTTGTGAGTTATTTCTTGAAATTGGTTTCTTTACAGTAATACTTCATATCTGGATAGCATGTGCTGTTGCAGGGATGTCCTAGTAAATGTTTAACAATTGGCTCTATGCGGGAAATTATACAAACAAAACAATTTTCAGTTTAGTCTGTATTATTCACTTTTTCTCCACAATGTTAGGTCTAAATAATGAAAAATAAATTAATTAATCCCTATGGTGAGGTTACCATAAAATAATAAGGTATAGGGTTTGGGGTGCTCAAGACTCTAAAATACCAACACGCCAGCTCCCCCCAAATGAATTCAACTCAAGTCTTCTCTCAGCCAAGGAAAAACAGTTTATTAAAAGTTCGCCGAGCCTGCCCCGAGCCCTGTCGGTCTTTCCTGTTTGGGCCGGTGTTCCATAGAGCGCCAGCATGGGGGTGGACATCCGCCACAACAAGGACCGGAAAGTCCGGTGCAAGGAGCCCAAGAGCTAGGACATCTACCTGCGCCTGCTGGTGAAGCTCTACCGGTTCCTGGCCCGCAGAACCAACTCCACTTTCAACAAGGTTGTCCTGAAGAGGCTGTTCATGAGCCAGACTAACAGGCCCCCTTTGTCCCTGTCTCGAATGATCAGGAAAATGAAGCTTCCTGGCCGGGAAAACAAGACTGCTGTGGTCGTTGGGACTGTGACCGATGATGTGAGGATCCAGGATGTCCCCAAGCTGAAGGTGTGTGCCCTTCGTGTGACTAGCAATGCTCGAAATCGCATCCTCAAGGCTGGTGGGAAGATCCTCACCTTTGAC
>CM053597.1:185822176-185850952 GCA_028646575.1 Pseudocheirus occidentalis
TGGCCTTCACAAGGCGGGAAGAAATGAACAAAGGAAGATAAAAGTAATTGACAGGAGAAGGGGGAGGGTAGACACTGGGGGGGGGGGTTACATTCCAGACTGAGAAGTTTTCACTAATTTCGTGTCCCACACACTTCCTTCCTTCCTTCCATTGTTCAGCTCTCCCCACAGCATCTTCTTATTTTCTATGTATGATTTATTGATTTTTAAAAGTACTAAGATCTCCTTACCTCTGTCTGCTTTTAGCTACAACTTGGAACAAATGCTCACTCAGGTAGCAGACCTATCCAGGAATGCCCTCTGCTATGCACAGCCTCCGTTTCCCAGCACCGACCCAACTCTTGCCTGGGGAAAGACAACTTACTCTAGCTCTGCCTCCAACATGTGGGTCCACATCTAAATGTCTGATCCCACTAACAGACAGCCACTTTCACTGACTGGCTAATTGATATCACCTCCCACCTTTTTAAAATTTATGCACAGTCCCCCTTCCCTTGCCCACTTCCTTTTCCCCTTCCATACAACTAAATGCCTTCAACTTCGCGTCCAATGATCCTGCCTTGATTACACTATCCATTACCTGAAAAGGCTACACATCTTGGAAGCGCCAAGACAGCAAGAACCCATAGCAAAAAAAGGACAGTTTTTTATTTTGTTTTTAATTAGTATCATCTCAAGTTTCCAGCTACAAAAAGAAACCCGCTTTCCGGTCAGCGGCAGTCATCAGGTAGTCTAGGCGCCAGCCAGAATAGGGGCCTACAAGTACATCCGGGTGCTTGTAGAGGAAGAAGCAGGCAGACGTCAGGCGGTTCCTGCTGCGCGTGCGCTGCTGGCAGTACCGCCAGCGCGCGCCCCGGCCCACTGGGCCAGACAAAGGCCGCAGGCTGGGCTACAAGGCCAGGCAAGGTTATGTCATCTACCACATTCTACCGCAGGGGCGGGGGGAGGCGCCCTGTCCCCAAGGGTGCCACCTACGGCAAACCCGTGCATCACGGTGTCAACCAGCTCAAGTTTACTCGGAGCTTTCAGTCTGTAGCAGAAGAGCGCACTGGCCGCCGCTGTGGGGCCCTAAGAGACTTGAACTCCTACTGGGTGGGTGAAGATTCAACCTACAAATTCTTTGAGGCTATCCTTATTGACCCATTCCATAAAGCTATCAGACGAAACCCCGACGCTCAATGGATCACCAAGCCAGTGCACAAACACAGAGAGATGCGAGGGCTTACCTCAGCTGGCCGGAAGAGTCGGGGTCTTGGAAAGGGTCACAAATTCCACCATACCATTGAAGGGTCTCGTCGTGCTGCTTGTAGAAGGTGCAATACTCTCCAGTTACATCGATATCGCTAATTGGTGCACATTAGTTTGTAAACTTAAATGTTTAATAAACAACATTTATGACAAGAAAAAAAAAGAAACCCTAGAAAGATACTACAAAACAGACACTTGTATGGCAACATTGTAGCATCATTACCTTGATTTGCCTTAAGTGAGCCAATTAGACAAGTCTCTTTTTATTCAATCACCTGGCTTACTAGATCTGGAGAGCCCTGTAGGTCTCCAGACTGATTTTAGAGATAAAGGTGGAAGTGGGTTCTACTGGATGACTGGGTTTCCTCTAAACCTAGCAGAACAAATGTTGATGGTTCTGATGCTCAGGTTCAGAAAGCAGGTACATTATATGAAACTGAGAAAGAGTTCCTTTCTTCCTTCTATTTTTTCATAAAGCCTTCTCCTAATTTCTCATCTTCTACACACATTCTAGATTCTGTATTTCCATTGACTTCTCCATGTTCCCTTCAATCCAGACTTTGGAACTGTCCTAATATGTGGCATTTTGTGTACCCCCCAAAGACACAGGGGCCTTCTCCATCCCCAATGCATCATTTGATAGCAGAGTGCCGATGTTAACAGAATTAGCAATAGCTTTCACTTTTACGATTCTGATGCAAATATTTAGACCCAATTTCTTGTGTTTTTCTAGAAAGTTGAAAATTGCTGATTGTGAAGTCCGTTCCTATGTTTTCTCAGCTACTGTAGTCCATCTGTCTACTCTCTAATTACTAAGGTTATCATTTTTTTTCCATTTATGCATTAATCTTTGGGAAGTTACACTTGAAAATCATGGATTTCCTAACTTCAATATAGACATAATTTGCACAGTGAGTGTAATAGGAGCTGTAGTTTGTTACACAACAACAGAGCTTTGAAAATGTTTTGATGTTTGGGGTTTGTTTCCACAGGGGGAAAAATGTGCCCCAGGTTCAGCATTTCCCTTTTATTCTGTGTTGACAACACTGTTTAGAGCATTGGGGATTTTTGTAATGATAACAGCATTATAGTATATACCTGTCATAGCCAATTGTGTGGAACCTGGTGGAATATGAGACTGTGGGTGTGGATTTTATCTTTGATATATTGTCTCTGCTAAACCAGTTATGAGAGGTAGAATGTGACTGTTCCAAATGCGTAGGGATGGCAGGCCCTTAAATTTGTTTTCCTCTTCCTTTTGATATTTGCAGAGCCCATAGGGACAGGTGTATAAGCTTTTCCAACCTTTATTTCCCCTTGCAGGCTCATTCATTTTGCAAGCCCATTTCTATTACTTTTCTTTCTTTTTCAAAATAAATTGTTTTGATGCCTTTTATTTTTAATAGCACAGTCAGGTATAACACAGCAACTCCACCTCCCTACCCAGAACCTCCCCTTGATATAAAAGAAAACAGTTAAGTAAAAACATCCAGTTCAGTGACTATGCCTGGTAGTGTATTCTGCAGAACATCATTTTACAGATGGATTAGAAAGGTAAGCTAGATGGCATGGTTATGCATAGAGGGCAGGGCCTAGAGTCAGGAAAGCTCATCTTCTTGACTTCAAATATGGCCTTAGATATAGCCTTGTTTGACTCAGCTTCTCATCTGTACAATGAGCTGGAGAAGGAAATGGCAAACCACTACAGAGTCTTTGCCAAGAAAATCCCAAATGGGGTCATGAAAAGTCAGACGTGACTAAGGCAATGGAACAAGAAAACGGTGAAAATCCGCCCAAGATGACCCCACAGGTTATAAATGGCAGAGCCTAGATTTGAACCCAGTAACTTTGACTCTGAATTGGTGGTCTTCATACACACACACACACACAAACACACACACACACACACATACACATTTTCTCTGTTTTCCTTTTCATAAAACTTTACTTTTACTGGGAGGAGAGATGGGCTGGCAAAATGAATGAGCCTATAAGGGAAAATAAAGGTTAAAAGCTTATACACCTTCCCCTATAGGCTCTACTTTGCTTCTTTAACAGCCATAAAAAAGGGGGGGGGAGTAGGAGAAAAAAGATTCTCAAGTAGTGTCCTTTGTAATTGCTAATGAGCAAGTGCTTGGAGACAATATTTTCAAGGAATAAAGGAGACATTTGGCTTTATTGAGTTCCATTGATATTAATGTATATAGTGAAAGAAGGATGGGTTTGAGAGTTTTCAAGTCTTTTCCTCACTATTCTTTTGCCCATGGGGGCAGCAAGGTGACCCAGTGAATAGAGCACTGGGTCTGGAATCAGGAAGATCTGAGTTCAAATGTGCCTTAGACACTTACTAGCTGTGTCTCCTTGGACAAGTCACTTAACCCTGTTGCCTCAGTTTCCTCATCTGTCAAATGAGCAGGAGAAGGAAATGGCAAACCACTCCAATATCTTTGCCAAGAAAACCCCAAATGGGGTCATGACACAACAGAACAACTCTTCTAATAGATGCTATGTATAATTTTGGGATAAGGTACCCCACGTTAAAACAAAATAAATTTGTGATTTGGCCACTAGAATCACACAAGTCAGTATCTAAGGAGGTATAGGTTCAACTATGTCTTGCTGATTTAAAGCCCACTGTTCTGTTAATGAACACTAGCTCCCAATAATTACAATAATAATTTTTTGTTATCAATAACCATTAATAAATTTATATTCATGTCACTATACTTTTTAAGAAGTGGTATCTAGAATACTCAATTTGGATTCAGAAAGATGTGTTTGAATACACACATGCATACCCTTACCCTGAGCCTAGCCAAATCAGTCTGTCTTTTGAAGCTCAGCTTCCCCGTATGGAAAATGAGGAGTGTATTGTGACATCAGAGTCAGGAAAACCTGGGTTCCAATTTTGTCTCTGACACATCCTTTCTGTGCAATCCTGGATAAGTCACTTGACCTCTTAGTAACCTGGGCAGCTCATCTAAAAGCTAAGCTGTAGAGTAGTTGCCCATTTCCATTGGAAGGGGGAGTTTCCTCACTGGGCAATGACATCAGAGGTCTCATAAAAAAAAGGGAGAGGGAGAGAGAAAGAGTGAGGGAGGGAAAGAAAGAGAGAGAGAGAAGAGAGGAGAGGAGAGGAGAGGAGAGGAGAGAAGAGGAGTGTGTGTGTGTATGGGGGCAGGATGGCTCAGTCACTCAGAATATAGGATGAAAGAGAGACAGGACCTTGGTATTGTAGTCAGACTGACACATTTGTCAATCAATAATCAAAATAACATTTATATGGTGCTTTAAGATTTGCAGAGTGCTTTAATCAGGATAGAAGGAAATTGACCATTCATTAAGCACCTCCTGTGTGCCAAGCCCTGTGCTAAAGCAATTTACAAATATTATCTCCGTTTATCCTTATTACAACCCTTAGAAGTAGGTGCTATTATTATTCCCATTTCAGAATGAGGAAACTGAAGCAGAGAGAGATTAAGTGACTTGTCCAAGTTCACACACCTGGTATGTGTCTGAGGCCGGATTAGAACTCAGTTCTCCCTGATTCCAATACCACTATGTTATCGGGTTGCCTCTAAGTAATTATTCAACAAGTCTTCATTAAATGTGCCAGGTGCTATACTAGACACTAGGGATAGAAATATAAAGAATGAAATGATCCCTGTAGACCTGATCCCACTCTAATAAAGGCATAATCACAATTTTGCTCCTATCAACATCATTTCTCAGGCAGCTATGTGTCACAGTGGGTAGAGTATTAGACTTGGGGTCATAAGGACCCGAGGTTGAATCCTGCCTCATACTCACTAGCTATATGTTGGGGGCCAAGACTTTCTGGGGTCTTGGCACACTAGCTCCCCAGTTCTACCAGGGTATTAGGCAGATAAGCAAGGAAAGTATAATCTTGTTGGGTGGATGCTCTCATTGGTTTATTGAATATCTAAAGACTATACTGAAAGTTAATTTGCAAGTCCTGAGTAGGACTCCAGTCTGTGGTGCCCCTGGAGGTGGTTTTAGGATAAAGATCTTAATGACGGATTAGCCTTGGGCTGAGGTGGGGGGAGAGGGGGAGAAAGGCAAGACCCAAGTCATGTAATCACCCCTGAAATAAGGAATATAAGCTCTATGATTTTCTTGTATCTGCAGCTCTGTATGAAATAGTTCTGCAATAAACAGACTATGGAATATGGAATACACCCCTGTCCCTCTCCCCCTTTTCTTATTCAGGTACAAGCTTTCTCTCACTTTCTCTTTATTTTCCTCAGCTGGTAGCTAGGCCTAGACTGCTGGCCACAGCAGCTATATGTCAATGGACAAATCACTTAACCTTTCTCAGACTCAATATTCTCATCTGCAAAATTAAGAAAATCATAACACCCACTTCACAGGGTTGTGATGAAAACCAATACTTTGCCAACTTCATAATACTTTATAAGTGCTAATTATAATAAATGATAATAATTAATATAATGACAATAATAAGAAGAAGCAGTGTGGCATAATGCATAGAATACTGGGCTTGGGTCAGGAAGACCAAGACGAAGAATACTGAAGGTGAGAATCACCTTCAAGCTCCCTATGCCTGTAAAATCATATGTCCAGTTTTATTTTGGTTTTGTTGGTGATAATTGTACTTGTACTACAGGGCTGTTATCAGAGTTCAGAGAAAGAATACATTAAAAGTCACTTTTAAAACGCTAATGTGTTAAATGTCTTTTTGTTCTTTTACAAATGCACTCCCATTTTTATCTTTACATCCCAATTTCTTCCTCACAATTGAACAAATCCTAAAACAGCATAGTGCAAGATCTAATGCCAAATTATGGTTTGTTTATTCTTCCTTTCATGACAAATTATTAATTTTTGATGGATCACCAGTGACTTAGCTTTGACCTCTTTTTTTGAAATAGGTTCTCCATTAAATATTGTCCTCCATTAAGGTATTGATTGGTCCATTTGCTTGTCTCTCCTGACTGCTTAAGATTCTCTAGGAGATTCGGAATAGGAAGACTTGTCAAGTATTTCTTGGCTTCTGTAAAACTGCATTTGACTTCTGTGAGATGCATGTGAAGATTTCTCTGAACTAAATTGAACTTTGAAGTGCTTCTGTTTTCATTCGAATATTTGTACACTTTGGTTTTTTTTAAGTATTTAAAGAGCTCTATCTGGCTACCCTCACAAACACTTGCCAGCCTGAATCTGTCTTAACAAGGTAGATTTTGAAAGATGATCCCTTTAGCGAATGAGAAAACCAAGTATTTATGGAAGCATTTCAGCATCAGTAAAATTGCCCCCATTCTGCAGATGAGAGCGCTGAGGCAGAGAGAGGTGAAGGGACTTACTCAAGCTTAAGAACTAGTCATTATCAGAGGAGGGTTGTGAACCCAGATCTTCTTGACTCTAAGTCCACTGTCCTATCAATTATGCAACACCTTCACTATTCACTTATCTGTCTTAACAAGTCACTCATTAATTCTGCAAATACATGAACAGTTTAACCATTGAGATAAAACTTGAAGTTATTTCTTTGGATCACAATCAAACTTGGGATTTATAGGGGGCTATTATAAATAATTTTCCAATGTTGGAAACCAATTAACTTTAATGAAGTATAGTTGAGTAATAATTAGTAATCCTGTTATTTGAGAGCTTAGCAAAGGAAAAAAACAAACTTTTTGAAGCAACATATCAACTTTGCAATTTTATTGAATAAACTCTTCTTATTGTTAGGTCTCTTTCAAGTTCAATTGCTCTAAATCAAGAACTGTGGCAGCTGGGAGAAATACACCTGCAAAGCTAGTTCCCTTTAATTAGCAAAATAATGAACAAGAGAGAAAGCTTGCCAAAATTGAACAGAAAGAAAACCCTTAAAGTTAGAGGGAGACATTATTCATTAGGCATTTTCTAAATTTCAAATAAAAAACATCACAGAAAATATTAAGAGAAGTAGCAACTACAATCACCAATGTTTAGGTGTAATTCAGGAAGTGTCTAGTGGTGGTAAGAGGACAGTAGAGACAGGGAGGGATGGAAGAAAGGAAATAGAGAAAGGAAGGAAATAAGATTTTGTATAGCACCTATTACATTCCATATATTGTACTAAGAGTTATACATATGTGATCTCATTCACTGCTCACAAAAATCCTGGGTGCTATTATCTGCATTTTAGGGTTGAGGATAATGAGGCAGAGTTAGGTGACTTTGCCAGGGTAACAAAGCTAGTAAAGGTCTGAGACAGAATTTGAACTCAGGTCTTCCTGACTCCAAGTCAAACCTTCTCAACCTACTACAAACTTCATATTCTCTAAAAGATACTCATTCATTTAATCATGGGAAGAAGGGAAGGGAAAAATATTCAATAAAGATAATGAGAAATACCATGCTGATTCAGATGAGAAGAGTTGATTACTTCTATTTTGTTAGTGGAGGTTTGTTGGTGAAACATCAGATATCAGAAGCAACTGCTTATGACTTTTTATGGTCAGGAAACCAGGATCAATTTCCTGAGTCTTAGTCCCCTCAGCCAAGTAAATCTGAAGGAAATTTTCTATGTCTTTTAAAGAAAAATGACTGTAATCTACATGAGTCAGAAGGTTTAGAATATTACTCAATCAGTGCTCCCTTTAGAACAGTCTGAGAAAGGTGTTCACTCTTCAGAAGAAAATTACCAAGTGTTAACACTTTGCTAAAATATTAACAACTTATTACTTCTCTTTTCTACTTTTTTCTGTGATTATAGTCAAGTTAGTATGTAGGAAGGACCAAATGTCCCTTCCTTCAGAAAAGATAGATGATAGATAGATAGATAGATAGATAGATAGATAGATAGATACATAGGTAAATGATAGAGAGATGATAAATACATAAATACATAAATAGATAGATGATATACATAGATAGAATATCATCTAATATATATATCATCTTATATACATAATACACATTTATATATTCTATATATTATATGCTATATTCAATATGTACATATAATATATAGATTTATATAGTCATATGAATGTAGAACACATACATAAATATATTACTTCTTCATAGACTAAATGCATATATATTTATATATGTATATATAAATGCATATGCTATAGATATATATAGATACTTGCATTACATTGTGTGGTATAGACTATAACTACAGTCATTATACACTGCACATTTTCTAGGACAGTTATTTCTTTTTTTTTTTTTTTTTTTTTTTTGCTTTTTGGAGGGCAGTTGGGGTTAAGTGACTTGCCCAAGGTCACATGGCTAGTTTTTTGAGTTAAGTGTCTGAGGCCGGATTTGAACTCAGGTACTCCTGACTTCAGGGCCGGTACTCTATTCACTGCGCCACCTAGCCGCCCCCCTAGGACAGTTATTTCAAAAATATAAATTGTACTTTTAGCAATCTATTGAAAAACATCTTTTGTCAGATCATTGATCCCCATTTTGGAAAATATGGAAGAGTTCAGAGAAAGAAACATATATGAGAACTGAAAAATACAGTAAAGGGTTCATGGAGGATGGGTGAGAGAGATGATCCATTTAGAACTGACATTTTATGGATAGAGAAGATATTGGCTTGTCAGTCGTGCCAACTCTAAATGATCCCATTTGGGGTTTTCTTGGCAAAGATACTTTAGTGGGTTGCCATTTTCTTCTTCAGTTCACTTAAAGATAAGGAAACTGAGGCAAACAGGGTTAAATTATTAGCCCAGTGTTACACAGGTAGTATGTGAGGCCAGATTTGAATTCAGGTCTTATTGACTCCAGGTCTGGTGCTCTATCCACTGAACTACCTATAAATACCCCTCACCCACTGCCCCTGCAAATTCAGTCTCTCATCCCCTCTTGCTAGTATTATTCCAATAACCTCCTAAATTGTATACCACATGTATTTATCCAATCTTTAGTTCATCCAGGTGCCAAAGACATAGACCTGAAGCATGATTCCAATCTTGCCACCCCTCTGCTTAATAAATTCTGGAAGCTCACTTTTCAATTTTCAAGATGATCATTGACACCCCAGAAACCAGCAAATTCTACAAACCAAAGCTAGATTTATTGTTTTGTTAATTATCTGTGCTTAAGAAAGAGATGGAGAAAGTATTAATAATGCAGTTTGTAATTAAAAGTTTGTCGATTATACTTCCTCCACCCCCTCCAGAGAGCCAGTTGTTAAAACTTTATCAGAATTAGCTCTACTGTTTGGCATTCAAAGCCCTTTAACACCTGCCTCAAACTTATCAGTACTTGATAGTCTAGCCAAAGTGGCTGTGCATTTGACAAAGTGGCTATGACTTTGCATTACTTATTCATCAAGCAGGACCTGCACACCCTCTTCACTTCTACACCTTTAAACCCTGAGTTTTCTTCAAAATTCAGATCAAGGGGGGTCTTTTTTGATCCCCTCAGCTGCTAATATCTCTCCAATATACCAATTTGAATATATATAATATGTACTATATATAGACTAGATATCACATATATACTATATAAGTATGTAATATGTTATATGTACACATAGCATGCACACATACAGATACGTATATTATATACCGTATACTCTTTTTATAAACATATGTTTCTTTGTATATGTGATTCCCCAATGGAAATGTAAGCAGAAACTATTTTGTTTTTCTCTATAACTCCCCAATCTAACACACATAGAATATAATCTAAGATATCTAATATACATAGAATATACAAGAATCTAATATTCTTGAAATATTGAGAACATAGTATATAGTAACCACAATATTGTCTTAAAAATAACTTTGGGTGAATAAGTAATTTTGATTATTATAAATATCCAAATTATAAAGCACAGATGAAGAAAGACACTATCTGAGCTGAAAAAGAGAAGGATATATGGAATAATTTTACATACACATATATACCTGTTTGTGTCTAATGGCAGTTATCTCTGGGGTTGGGAGAAAGAAAAAAAGGATATTTATACAATAACTTTGCTATCTATTTAAAAGGAATAACAAGTTGTACATAGTCAATTTGTACTTTCATGAGTAATTGTCTTTTTTATTGTTGTATTGTATGGAAATGTTTGTTTTATTTAATCATTTTAAAAAATAAATACATTTTTTTTAAAGGGCACTTAATGCTTGTTTGTTGGATTGATGGATTTGTAGGGTAGCTTACAATGTAAGCAAAACAATGTAACAGTGACATTAGTCTAACAGGGTGATAATGGTGTTCACCAAATGCTGGGCTGAGGTTTTATGGAAAGAAATATTAGAAGAAATATCAATTTATTGTTTTTTTTAAAGACCAATTGCAAAAGCTAATACGTTTAAAAGCATCCTGCCGTGATAAATGTGAAAGACATAGTTTTCTTCAACGTATTAACAATAGAACCTCTTCCACACCTTTTTATAAAATTAATCCTTGAAAAGCCGTTGGTCACAGTCCAATTAAGAATCGTGCTCTTTTCAAGGCTCTTTCTATGTGTCCATTTTGTTTAGAACAAAGAATGTGCTGCTGCTACAAATTGCTAATTATAATTGTTGATAATGCCAAGTTTTGCATAATTGGTAAGTGGCTTTAAAACCTCATTGACAGGGGACGTGATATTAAAAATGGCTTCAGGTTGCCTTTCCCCAATGTTTTCATTTTGTAAAAATAAGGATGAAAATGCCTGGTTGGGCCCATGCCAAGTAGGATTTGAGTTTTGTTGGTGTTACAGAAGGATGAAAGAGTTTGTGTAGAGGGAGAAAGAGGTAAGATGGAAAAGGGGAAAAGGGGGATGAGGGAAAGGCAAATTGGCAAGAGCATGTAAAAAGAAAGTAGGAGGGAAAGGGGAGAGAAAACAGAGAGAGGCAGAGGAGGAAGAGGAAGGGGGGAGGGAAATAAGTTTTTTTCATTGAAAAATGCAATTCTCCATAGTAATTCATGAAAAGTGTTTTTGGAAGGAAGTAAAACAAAGAGGTAGGTAAAGGTAGGAATGATTTTCCTCATACTACCTTGTTATATTCCCACATGGTGTTCTCTGCCCTTGACATTTTCCATCCTGTATTTCAATGATAAATGGCATCAGGAGCTACTGGTTTCTCCTTTAACTGGATAGATTCAACTCTTTTGCTTTCTCACAATTATTTCTTGCTGCTCTATTTCTCCCCGCCTTCATTCTTAAATTACCATTTACATTCATTACACAAACTTTGATTTACTGATATGATAACTTCACATACCAAGAAGATTCTCTTTTTTGCCCTATTCTGTTTAAAAGAAACCCTTAAAATAGGTGAAATTAAATTGGATATTAAATAATTCAGCAAGGAGAAAGCATTTATATATGCTCACTAGCAGAGATTGAGTCCCAATAATGCGGGTATCTTAAGATGCATGAATAAGTTAACAGACATAGCTAATCAAATCATTCCTCTTTTCCTCACCATGTGATAATGGAGATTTACATCTTATGTTTTCTGTTGCACTCAATTTGAAATAGCTCTCTTCTGCAAATATTTTTTGTTTTTTTGCTTTTTGGAGGGCAGTTGGGGTTAAGTGACTTGCCCAAGGTCACACGACTAGTTTTTTGTGTTAAGTGTCTGACGCCGGATTTGAACTTAGGTACTCCTGACTCCAGGGCCGGTGCTCTATTCACTGCGTGACCTAGCCCCCCCTCTCTTCTGCAAATTTAAATATTGAGGAACCGCTGTTGGAACTACAGGGGTTGGGGTACTGTACTTACTAAGTATTTTGTACCAAGGAATGTGGTTTGGATTGTGTACAGTCTTGGGAGACCCTGGCCTCCAATGAGAATGGAGCTAAGATCATTTTTCCCCTCATATTCAATTCATCAAACCCCTGCCCAGGATGTTGAGTTGAATTTATTATTTATTTT
Source organism: Pseudocheirus occidentalis (assembly GCA_028646575.1). NCBI lineage: Eukaryota > Metazoa > Chordata > Mammalia > Diprotodontia > Pseudocheiridae > Pseudocheirus > Pseudocheirus occidentalis. The sequence continues at coordinate 185,834,286 of CM053597.1, forward strand.
TAAATTATTTTAATATTTTATTATTTTATGGCTCATAAAAGTAGAAAGTACTCAATGTAAAATAGTCATCAGTATCTATAGGTATTTAAGTGCTATACTCCTCCCCTTAAAAAAAAGATAAATCTGGAAAATTCATTTTGTGTATCAATGGAATGACTTAAAACAACTTTTCAACATTAAAAAATAACAATTTCATCAAAGGAAGTAAAATGGATCATTTTGATTATATTAAATTAATACAATTTCACACAAATAAAACTGTTGCTGTTAAGATTTAAAGGAAAACGGGAAACTGAGGATTTTTTTTTACAGCAAGTTTCTCTTATAAAGGCCTTACTTCCCAAATATATAGAGAACTGAGTCAAATTTATAAGAATCAAAGTCCCTTTCCAGTTGATGAGTGGTTAAAGGATATAATCAGGCCATTTTCAGAAGGAATTAAAGCTAATTCTAATCCTTTATCTGTTGTTCACTATCTGTGTGATCTTGGGGAAGTCACTTCATTTCTCTCAGTTTTTTTATATGTAAAATGAGTAGGTTATAACAAATGGCTTCTGAGGTTCCTGCCAAGTTTAGATCAACAACCAAATGAATGAGAGTAAGAAGGGGAAATGGGGTCACCTCTTTCCATTTGTTTATGACAAGCATATTGCCATAAACACATGAAAGATTCGATGTGGGGCACCACATTACAGAGTAAAAGAAATCGTGTAAAATGTCTGACATCCCTTCCCCACACCCTGCCCAGACTCTGAAATCCTTACAATTATATTTTAATTCCTAGGCTCTCATTTTCCTGAATTACAATGATTACGGACAAATTGCCTTTTCCCCTCCATAAACTCAACCACAAAAATTAAGTTCAAGAGGCATATTGTGAATCTTATATCCCAAGATCAAGACTGATTAGACCTGCACCAAAGAACAGTCTTCAAGGTTTCAGGCTCTTTATCTTACTCTGTAATGATCAGGAAGATACAAATTTTCATTCCAATGTGGTCATCTCCAGGGAGTCTTTAGAAAAATCAATTCATTTTTTTTAAGTCTTAAAAAGGGGAGTACTTAAGAATTTCAATGATATTAAATAATTCTTCCATTGTCTAGTTCAGTGATTCTCAACATTTTAAAATATGAAGACACCCCCCTCTTTTTTTTTAAACATTTAAAAAATTGTCTTGGCATCAGCCACAATAGGAAATGTAAGATGGGCAGACACAGGTCTTAGAGCTGTGATTTCACTGCTATGAGAAAAATTATTATACTAATGATTTGGAAAGATCCAAAGTTCCTCCTTTTTTCTGAAGTCCTCATTTCAAAGTTTAGTCTCTGAAGGACATTACTGATAATGAGATTAAATTAATTTTTTTCTCCGTCTAGGTCAGACCCCACCCAATCTTACTTATAAGGAATTCATGGTAGTCGGTCCTTCCTGGTCAAAGAAGAGGACCTCAGGAAGAAGATGCCATGGCTTGCAAGTGAATTGGATTTAAGTGAGGGAGAGCTGTGCAAGGTCATCAGCCTCACTCTCCTCTAAAGTCATCTAGCAAGATATGGATCAGGACCCTGGAGATGGCCCTGCATATGGAATTTAGTCAAAGACTGGGAAACACCTAGTCTTCTATGAGGGTTTGTGTGGGGATAAATTATTTCATAAGATTGCCTAAGGCTGGACAATTTAAATTATGCCTTCCCTCCTCCCCTTCATTAGAATGGTTCTTCCTGTCCTTGTAATAGTCATTCTTCTCATTCATTGTTAAGCAATTGGAATTGATTGCCTTGCTCAGAAACATCCACTCTTCCTAGGACATATAAACTGTGCGCCCACTGCCATGATTCATCTTTGGTACAAGAGAGAGATGGCCAGATGAACCATTCCTTTTATTAATAAAATGTTAGCATCATTAATAAAATTGTTAATTACCCAGAAACTATGTCTCTCAGACATTTAAAATGTCACAGGTATAAGGAATTCTTGGGCGAGGAAACTCTTTACCAGTATAAGCACCTTCTCTGAAACTCAGTATCTTATAGCAGTGCTGTCAAACACATTTATGTAAAAATTTTTGTGGGTAAATATTGACTTAGAAAATGACATTAACATTATCTATGGTTTGTTGTATTTTCATTTATCTTGTTAAATATTTCTCAGTTACAATTTAATCTGATTCAGGTAGCACTTGGGAATACTGTGGGCTAGAAGCATTTGACATCTCTATCTTTTCGAATTGGATTTGGTACTTAGATATTAGGGAAGATAGATAGCACAGTGGATTGAATACCAGATCTAGAATCAAGAAGACTAATCTTCCTCCATTCAAATCTGGCCTCAGACATTTATTAGCTGTTTGACCCTGGATAAGTCACTTAACTTTGCCTCAGTTTCTTCATTTGTAAAATGAGCCAGAGGAGAAAACAGCAAACTCCTCCAGTATGTTTGCCAAGAAAACCCCAAATAGGATCACAAAGAGTCACACACCACTGAAAAATGACTAAACAATGACGAATGGTTGCCCTACCTCGATACCACAGTAAATCTTCAAAAATAGAAATTTAATGCAGGAAATGACAAACCATTCTCATATATTTGCCAAGAAAATCCCAAATGGGGTCATGAAGAGCCCAGACATAACTGAAAATTGACTGAACAACAACAGGAATCATATACCTAAGATGTTACAATCTTTAAAATGTTGCTTCTCTGATACTTAAATCAATATGGGAAAACAAGACTATCATGGGGATTAAATGTTATGACAAGAACACAAAAGTACTATATATGAGGATACAAACTTAAGTTATTGTCTGTGTTATTAACAAATATATTTCATGCAAGGCACTGTGCTGAGTACTGTCTAGCAATACATAATAAAATCAAATTATATTTAAATTTCTCCAATATTGCATCTCTTACAAAGTATCTGAAACAGTACAGCATCCTGGAAAGTGTTAGATTGTGTCAGGAAACTCTTATTCAAATCCTGTCACTGACAATTTACTAGTTGTGTGATGAGTAGAAAGTCAATTAACCTTATTAAGCCTCAGTGTCCTTATCTTTAAAATAAGGATTATAATTCTTTTTGGGGGGAGGGGGGCGGAGGGAGGGAATTGGAATTAAGTGATTTGTCCAAGATCACATAGCTAGTAAACATATGAGGTCACATTTGAATTCAGGTCCTCCTGGCTCCAGAGCCAGTGCTCTATCCATGGTACTACCTCCCTTCTCCAGGATTATATTTCTTGCATGTTTTGTTGTCATGTCTTTTTAAGTCCACACACAAACATTTCCCATCTTCCCTTCTCTGTAGGTCCTCACAAACCACCCTAGTTTTACTTGGACTATTGAAATAGAATCCTCAATGATCTTCTTATCTTATGTCTCCTTCTTTCCAAATCATCCTCCAAAAAACTGATGAAGTGGTTTCCCTAAAGCATAAATCTGATCACATCACACCTCTGCTCACAAATTTCCACAGGTTCTACTTTTTCCTATGTAGGTCCCCTGGAAATGTGACCTTTTTTGACAACTTTGAACCAGCAGCTCTAAAAACGTTAAAACATACGTTTAACTGAAATAAGAGAAATGACCAATATGGAATTGCATCTTTGTTACTTGACTTGGCCCTATCAATCATGGTCATAATCCCATGGCAATAAATTAGAACTTTTGAACAATTTTCACTAATTGAGAGCCCAGTGGTCACACAAATAGTAAATCATTAGAGCCAGGATTTCAAACAGTTTCCTGGCTCAGTCTAATAGACTTTTCAGGATGCTATATTGTTTGTGATACTTGGTAAGAGATACTATATAGGAGAGATTGAAATATAACCAGATTTTAAGCTTCTCTATGTCAAAGACTGACTCATACCTCACTATATACTCCACAGTACCCAGCACAGTGCCTTGCATGAAATATATTTGTTAATAACACAGGCAATGACTTAAGTTTGTATCCTCATCTACAGTACTTTCATATGCTTGTTATAACATTTAATTCTCAAAATAATCTCATTTTCAGAGACTGATTTATTTAAGTATCAGAGAAGCAATAAAATAATCAGGATCAGCATTATAAATAATAGAAGTAAGGGGCCAGTTATGTAGATCTTCTTGGACAGTTCTACTTTTCAGTAGCAAAATATTTTCCCCACTGTTATTTACAAAATTACAAAAATATCATATGTTGTATTATTATTAATTTTACATTACATTAAAAATTACACATAGCAAAATTATACATGAGAAGTGAATTAGATAAATCTTTTCTGAGATCTAATTGTATAAGTCATAACCAATGTAGGGTAAATATCAGGGAAGGTCTTACGGCAAAGATGGCATTTGAGGGTGATTTTAAAGGAGAGATGAGACTTCAGCAGGCAAAAAAGGGAAAGAAGAGAGTCTAGGAATAAGTAACAACATGGAAAGAAGAAGACAAAAAGAAACACATTCCCAATTGTGTGATTGCTTTGTGGCCTTTAGTCTGCCAGATATTCTATTGCCCAGTGCCCAAGGAAAATCTGAGAATACTGGACCTAAACAGATTTGGGGGTATGACAACTTTTTTTTTAACATTACTAAGAAAATATTACAATGGACCTGAAATTTGTTCAGAAAAGTCTGCTCTAATATAGAAACAGAAACAGAGAGGAGAGTTCAAGACTTTTTGGGATGAGAGAATTGGCAAAACTGGGGAAATAGTTGAATAAGACAATATGAGAGGGGGATGAAAAACAAAAGAGCAATGTTTCTGAAGATACAACTTAAAGAAATAGTTTAATCAGAAGACTAAGTCCAAGAGGAATTAAGGATACCAGTTAAAATGTTAGAAGCTATGAAGGGCCCTTGAAAATGGGCACTGCGTTGGCATGGAGTCATGGAGGAATAGGGAAAGACCTGGACCCTCAAAGTACATGTGAAAAGGTGAAAAAAATGCAAACTTCAAATTTTACTGAGCATTGCCATTGAAGATAAATGTTCCCAAAGGCAGGGAAGCCTATGTCTGTGTATGTATGGTGGAAGAGAGTGGTTTGTGACATCTATAGGCAGCCTAAGGATGTTTCCTTTATGTTGTTTTTCCATTCATGCTACATTGAGGAATCAAAGTGTGCATAAATAGGAGAAAAGAGAATTTAATCTTAATTGAAACTGACTACTTCTCAAGCCTTTCAAAGCAGCATGAAAGATGTAACTGATGCCCATAAAGGTAAAGAAAATAGAGGAAAAAAACATTGTCTCATCCCAACTGGGTCTATTTAAGCATATAGGAGATATGCTTTGTAAGAGCTCAACCTTTATTAAGCTTTCCATGATTTCTACATTGAAAAATGTGCCCATTGTCAGCTTCCAACTGGGAGCTCTAAAAAAAGTAAAGTAAAATAAAACATATATTTATTTAGAATAAGAGAAGTGACCAATATGGGATTGCACCTTGTTTGCCTGGCTTGGCCCTATCAATCATGGTCATAATCCTGTTGCAATAATTAAAACTTTTGATCAATTTTCAGGCTACATTACTCAATGGACTGGGAGCTCAGTGGACTGTGAAGTATAGCTAAAACATGCCAGGATTGAGGGAATCCCAAAGATTCCTATAAATAATGCATTTTGCAGATGGTTGCCATCTCTACAGAAGAAGGGGAGAGAATTCACCTTGTTATCAAGCTTTACAATTCTGTCAATGGGCAGCATAATAATTATAACAGCACACTTGAAAATCCAAAACATAATTTAATTCTCTGTCTTAGAGGAGAGAAAATGGCTCCTAGTCAATTTGATTTTCTCTGAACTGAGTGTTCTAATAAAAGCAAAATTCTCTACTTCAAAATGGAATTATTTGATACAGTAGACCCATTTGTGGAGGAGAGGGAGGAGCATGTCCTTGAATCAGGAATTGATATTAGCACTAGCCCGGGGGCATAGGGTCAAGTGATTGTTCCATTATGGTCATGTTGAACTTGAGATGTCTCCAAGACATAAAGTTTGAATTGTCCAACAAGCAGCTGATGATTCAGGATTGAAATTGAAGGGAGACAATAGGAAAAGATATATGAATCATATGTGTATAAATCATAATTAAAGCCATGTGAGTATATTCAGAGAGAGATGGAGAGACAGAGAGGACAGAAAGAATAGGAACATCCAGAATAGAGTCTTGGGGAAAAAAACCACAGTAAAAAGACATTGTGATAAGCTAGCAGAAAAACCCTGAGAAAAAAATGTTTGAACAGTTAGAAAGAAAACAAGGGGAGGATGTTCAAAGAAAAAAAGAGAACAATTTGGAGGTTCTTAATAAATATTTGTTCAGTTAGTTGATTAATTTAACATAAGTGCTATCTTTGCAATACATTTGGAGGCGGGCTGGTAAACTTAACAACTAGCTCTCTGAAAAACAACAAATACACAGCGGACACACTTCTAATGTGAATCTAAATTATTAATATTTCATCCATCACTTGCTTAAGTATAGAATCAAAAAAACAATTAATCCAGTGCTGATTTGTAGTCTTTGCCCAGTTTCTGAGGTGCAATGCTCAAACTGAAAATTTTGCACTCAGCTCTTCTGAGTCAGTTCAAGCCTTCTCTAGCATGCCACTGAATACACTGTTCTGATTTCCATGACTTCCCCAATGTGGCAAAGGCATTAGTTTGTTCCACAAGGTTCCCTTTCACCTAGTTCTGTCTTTAGTCACTGAAACAATTAACAGAAGCAAAAGCTACTTGAATGGATGGAAAACCTGTGAGTTGGATGGGACTTCTCTTTAAGGGAAGGGATTTGAACACCTGGTGATATACAATATGTCTTTTACATAGCAGAAGCACATAAAGAACAATGAAACTGAATATTTCCATTGATCCACAACCATCTATGCAATTAAGTTACACTGAAAAATATGTCCTTCTAATTTTGGTCCCCATCTTGGAGGCTCCACTAACCTCACAGGGCTTGGTTATAGGCATGAAATTATTATCCCCTTTGTAGCAGGTCTGTTGTAAATGTTTGTAATAATCACTGCTGCTTAATTTAGCAGATGGTTGGGTCTTCTATGATTCTTCCCAGGGGTATTAAATATGGTTAGAGCACTCCCCATGTTGAGTTAAAGGCAGAAATTCAAAACCTAATAATATTCTGGAGTTCATATTAACCTAGTGTCATTGCCACAGGTGAGTTTTTTTTTTTCCTTTTCCTGATCTTAAGAATATAAAGCAACGAGTGTTTTTTATGTTTCAAGCTTTTCTTTTTCTTCATTAATGTCAGATATCCATCAGGTCTGGCTACAGGTCTGGCTTTTGGAGTTAGAAAAAACAAGGTTCAAGTGTGGCATCTGGTATCTACAAGCCTTGTGACCCTGAGCAAGCCATTTAAACTCAACGCTGAAAGCAACTCCCTAAGACCAAGTTGTATAGAAGATGTTGGCCTACATTGGTAGACGGAGTTTCCTAGTTTGGAATTTTTCTATTCAATAGAATCACAGGCCTGATTTCTATCCCTATCATTCTTACTGCATGCTATGTGGGAAATGAAGAGTTAATAGAAGCAATCAAGTTTGAAGGGTAGGACTTGGGAGTCTGGACCAATGGAAATCAGAGCTAAAGTTAGACATCATAATGGATTCTCCATTTACCCCCCCCCCACTCCCAACGTAAGTAGAATATTCGGGGACATCCCCAGTCCTCCTGATCTATATCTTGGCACTGATTCCAGATGGCTCCAGAGAAGAAAGTGAGGCTGGTAACCTTGCACAGCCCTGCCTCACTTAAATCCAAATGACTTGCATGTCATGGAACTACCTCCCTGATGCCACAATCAAGAAGGATGAACAAATAGAATATAAATTTAAGTGCAAGGATTTTATTTGTTTTCTTGCTTATTTATCTATCTTTTTGTTTCTTTTCATTTTTCCTCCCACAGAATAGCTGGTTAAGTAAATAAATTACTGTTTTTCATTTGATTGGACAGTCCTTTCCAAGACCAGATAAAGCCGGAGGCTTTTTTTGTTTTAAGAGACTAAATATGGGAAAATCAGAAATAGGGACACCAATTTGGAGACAGGCATGGATCCTCAAAGATAATTCAGAGTTCATGGAATGAGGTCCAGTGCTTCAACAAATGCCTTCTCCATCCCCCAGAAGGCTTGTCTTTTCTATTTCCTCCAGAGTATGCAATGTACTGTGCAAGCTTAATCCTTCTTCCTGGGTCCTTTTATTGTGTCTACTCAACAAGTTTAATCTGGGGGTTGAGGTAAGAGAAACTATGGAAGTGCAGTTTGTTAGGGATCTATCAAGTGGGGAAAAAGTGCATATAATGCACACACACACACACATAATTGTAGCAGTACATACCATATAAAATAATACAGCAACAATATAGCGTGGTATGTGTCATGATATAACCTAATGTATATATAACATGTGACAATGATATAATGATATCTTGACATAACACATTAGACAATACAACATGATATAGCATGATATAACATTACAAATAATTATGTGATATGTGATAATATAATATTTAATAATATAGTAATATCATATAACAGCACATATATAACATATACGTCCTGTAATGGAAGGACTTTGCTAAAAGTTTATATATATATATATATAAAATGACCCAAACACTTTGCTGAACAGCTGCTGAATTGATTGGTATCACTGCACAGTCAGGCATTGTAAACTTTATAGAACTCACAGGATCCCAGATTTAAAGAACTAGGGGTCATCTAGTCCAATTACCTAATTTTACTAATAAGGAAACAAATTCAAAAAAGTTAAATTATTTTACTAAACCCATATATGTAGTAAACAGCAGAACCAGCATTTGAACCCAGGTCCTCTGACTTCTAATCCAGTCTAGTCAGACAAGCACATTTTTTTTTTTAATGACAGGGAGACTAAAAGAAAGGGAGCGTGTGCATGTATGTGTGTATTTGTGTCTTTGTGTGTGTGTGTGTGTGTGTGTGTGTGTGTGTGTGTGGAGGTTCTGCTCCTTGTATAACTGATCTCTCAATAATACTCTCTCTCCTTTCTTCCCTGGGGACTTTTTCCTAGGAAGGTGTTTTTTCTAAGCCCAATTCATGCTTCAGAGCGGCCCATTCTTATAGGTCATTCAATCTCCTTAAACTTCAGGTCTCCAGAGAACCCCTGCTGTTCCTGCTGAACTTTCTTCCTCACATCAGAGGAAGCAGTGGCAACCAGTAAGTGCATTCATTGCTGGTGAGTTTGGTCAGGGAAGCTAATTACTATGCCATTATGTTCTGTGTATAGAACCTTTCTTCTGAGAAACTAAAGCATTTTAATTTCAAATAGGATATAGGCTTTGCAATTCCCCTGTGAACCTGGTTAAAATACATGAAAGCAGACATCTTTCCAAGGCAGGAGGTAGTTCTGGTGCTTCTCTTGGCTACTATCAACTCTTTCTTCCTTTATTTCAGCAGACCCGTAGGAGAACAGGTCTGTCACTGAGTCCTGAAACAGTCTTCCACTCCTTCCTGCCCTAGCTCTCCAATTTGCTTCTGAAAAATCTTAGTTCTGCTGCTGAAAATCTTAGTTCTCTTCCATTGCAACCAGGGAGCAAAAACACGCTTCCCTCTCAACTCACTCACAACCTAATGAATGTCCCTTAACAGAGTAATGGTTATTTATAGCAATGAGAACTCCAGCTATCATGCCAGTCACTGAGAGAAAAGTGTTGGAATTGGGTTCATTCCCAAAACTGCACTTACCCAGAATCCCTCATACACAACAGGCTTTACTAGCTACTTGCAAATGTCTCAACTACCTCCCTTTCATCTCCTACAAAAGTGTTCAATCTCTTTTTTCTCCAGAAAACTTCAAAGGCATTCCATTGGAGGAACGTTTTTTTTTTTTAAGTTACTACTAATGCAAGGTAGCATTCAAATTAAACCCTCATCAAACATTTGGAAAATTGTGTCTGGGTCTTGCAAAACAAGATGCAGTAGGCAAAGGGATGGAGAGCCCAGATGTCGGTGTTTGTACACTGTACTCTAGCCTGCTGGCTGAAGGGTGTGTGTGTATGTGTGTGTGTGTGTGTGTGTGTGTGTGTGTGTGTGTGTGTGTGTGTGTTTTACTGAGGTTAGAAATAAAAGGCAGAGCTTTTTCATCTGTAACCCATTCTTTGTAAAGGACTTAAAAACATTTTAAAACCAATTTTCCTGTCTGGTTGTATTTATTTCACTGAGTCACTCTAAGTAACATTAAGAATACAATCAATTGTATTATTCTGGGAGAAATCTTTCCAGTAGCAACCAGTAGAGAATCATTAAAAGGAGTTTAGTATTTGTTTTTTGTTTTTGTTTTTCCCCCTTTTAACCTGAAGGGTTTCATGCTGTGAGTTTTTTTTAATGGTAAAAATAAATAAATAATGAACTTTTCTCCCCAAGTAAATCAGGGACAATTTTCATTTCAATTCAACATTTTTTTTTCATAGAGCCCTTCCTGGAACTACTTACTCTAGGCTTATCTCTTGAGGTAGACCTTTCTAGTGGAAATGCAATGGCAACAAGGGGAAAAAAAATATCAGGAATAAGGGAAAGGAAGCTAAGTCTGATGATTCGATTCAAGGAGAACTTATTTTGCACCTATTATAGGTAAGGCAAGGAGGCAACAGGCTATAGTGGATAGAGAGAGTTGGAATTTGAATCAGGAACACGTGAGTTCAGAGCCTGACATTGGCATCATACCTGAGCTATGTAACTCTTAGCATTTCAATTGTCTCTCTAGAACTATCAGTTACAAAAGCAATGCTGATCTGCAGCCATGTAGGAAGTTCTCACCCTGGGAGTTATTTGAAGTCATTAAATCATAGATTCATGCTCAAGTCAAGATATCACTCCCTTGATGTCATTGGCCCTCTTTATGAACAAAGAACCAGCAACAACAACAATGACATAGAAACATATCTCCACTCCCCCTCTTCCCCCCCCAAAATTGGCATGGGACTGTACTAGACTGTGAATACAAAAATAAAATTAAAACATTGCATTTTAGTGGGGCATATAGCATACATGCATTTAATAATTAGACCTATTTCTCAGTCTGGGAGTGGGGGCGGGGGGGAATGACACTAGCATTGTGCTTGTCCCACTCTACTAAGGGGGATGTCTAATCTAAAGCCGGGAATGTGCCTTCAACCATACTTGGTCCTAGGGGAAGCTTCATTGCCTAGATGTTGAATCCATGCTTTTTTCTGATAATATTTAGGAAAATTGCAGTCCCACCTTGGGGTAGATTTACTTGAAGCAGTTATCTTCGTTCATGTCTTAGGTCTCCTCAAAGATGGAGTAGAAAGGCACTCAATGGGCAATGGAAATTGAAGAATGGGACTGATGTCTACTTCTTCCGCATGAGACAATGCTTATCACAAGCATCAGCATACATGAACTAAAAGTCAAAACAGGATTCAGTAATGTAACTACCACTAAAATAATTGTGTATTGACAAATACTTAAATGAACAGCAGTACTATTATACTAGGTACATGAAGCAGGTGAATAGGCATTCTTATATCTCACCTCAGCTTTTACTGTCCAACTAACTCTTTACTGGTTCATGTCCTTTGGAAAGCCAAGTGCTCCTCTCACTCTTTGCAGTATTCTCTTCTGCATAGCAAATCCTTCTGCTGCCAGATAGTGCCAACCAAGGGATCCAGGATCTCCAAAATCTCAAACTCACAACAAACATCTCTAAGACGGAAGGTGCCCACCTCAGGACTGCTGTTCAGGGAAAGGAAACATAAAAAGGAAAGGCAGCTAGGCTTCCAGGGTCTAGAATCAGCTGGCCTAAGTACCTATTTTAGGTTGCAGAGTGGAGAGAAGAGAACCAGTCCTCTCCCCTGACCTTTCCTCCAAAGATAGAATGGAATAATCCTTATAACTGACATCTAGGAAGAAAGGAGGTAATTGGGGGTGGTTCAGTCCCTTTTAAAGTCATTCATTTTTCCTGCTCAGTGGTTAATAAGGGGATTGCTTTGTCATGCCAAAGTGCCCAAGTTCTTCAATGACAAGTCACACACGGTTGTCCAGAAGCTTCCAGAGGCTTTTGGTAATTCCCAAAATGTCACTAGCTAGCACATGCTTTGCCAGAAGTAGGAAGGGCATCTCTTTGCTTGCCCTGATATATATGAGTAACATCTCAGTAGGAAAAAAAATGCTAAGAAACAAAGACAATGAAAAACACACCTAACATTTATATAGCTAATATCTATATAGAACTTTGTTTCCAAAACTTTGCTTCTAAATAAGATATCTCAAAATTCTTGCTTTTAGGTTTTTTTAAAAATAATTTTATTATTTATTTATCCTTTTCTTTTTAAATCTTGAGTTCCATATTCTCTCCCTCCCTCCCACCCATCCCATACACACTGAGAAAGCAAGCAAAATGACAGCAATTATACATGTGAAATCATATAAAACATTTCCATATCAGATATATTGCAAAAAAAAAGAATAAAGAAAGCAAAAAGTGATATTTCAATTTGAACTCAGAGGTCATCATTTCTTTCTCTGGAAGTGGACAGCATTTATTCACTCTGAGTTACCTTGGAATTGTCTGGGATCATTGTACCGATTGATCAGATTTGCCAAGTCCTTCACAATTGATCATCATTACACTATTGCTGCTACTATGTATAGTGATCTCCTGGTTCTTTTCATTTCACTTTGCATCAGTTCATATAGTTCTTGCTACATTATTTTGTTATGTTTTTTTTCTGAAACCATGCCCTTCTCCCAGTATTTCTTACAGCACAATAGTACTCCATCACAATCATATGCCACAACTTCTTCAGCTATTCCCTAACTGAGCATCCTCTCAATTTCTATTTCTTTACCACTACAAAAAAAACAGCTATACACATTTTTGTACATATATACCCCTTTCCTTTTCCTTTGTTCTCTTGGGCTTGTAGACCTAGTGCAAAGGATATGCACATTTTATAGCCTTTTGGACAAAGTTCCAAATTGTTCTCCAAAATAATCAGACTAGTTCATAACTCTACCCACAGTTTAATAGTGTACATATTTTCCCACATCTTCGCTAGCACTTGTCATTTCTGATGGATGAGAGGTAGTCCCAGAGTTGTTTTAATTTGCATTTTTCTAATCAATAATGATTTAAGACTATTTTATATGACTGTAAATAGCTTTGATCTCTTCATCTGAAAGCTGGCTTCCTGTTCATATCCTTTGGTCATTTATCAATTGGGAAATGGTTCTTATTTTTGTAAATTTGACTCACTTCCCTACATAACTGAGGGATGAGTTCTTTATTAGAGACACTTGCTATAATTACATATACACATATATGTATATGTATATATATATATATATATAGCTTCATTTTCTGGTGCCTTTTAAAAAGATATAGTTTTCTTAATTATCACATTTAAATAAATATATTTTTGCTTTTCCTTTGTCTTAGAGCATGCTGACTATTTGTCCCTTTTTTCCATCAACTGAAACATAATAGATTCTGTTCCAGTTCTTTATTTTAACCCTGGATGTGTCTATTTCAAGTGTGTCTTTTGCTTAAAATATATTGTTAGATTCTGATTACTAATCCATTCTGCTATCTGCTTTCATTTTATGGGTGATCTCATCCCATTCACATTCACAGTTACAGTGTCTGTGTATTTCCTTTCATCCTATTTTCTTATGTTTATTCTACTCTCTTTTTATCCCTTCCCTCCTCAAATGTCTTTCTTGCTTCTGATCGTTGCCTTCTTAACTCCATCCTCTGTTTTATCAGCCCCCCATATCTCTTATCCCCTTCCCCTTTTATGTCTTTATTAAGTCAGATTTCTATACCCAACTGAGTATGTACATATATATGCATATATATGTACACACACGCACACACACACACACACATTCTTCCCTCTTTGAACAAATTTTGAAGAAAATGAAGTTCAAGCAATGCCTACCACTGCCCACCATTTTCCTTTGCATTGTAAAATCTCTTTTTACATGCTTTTTATGAGAGAAATTTTCCCCATTTTACCTCTCTTTAACCCCTCCCCCCAGTACACCTCCCTTTTTTTTTTTTTTTTTTGCTTTTTGGAGGGCAATCAGGGGTTAAGTGACTTGCCCAAAGTCACATAGCTGGTAAGTGTGTTAATTGTATGAGGCCATATTTGAACTCAGGTCCTGACTCCAGGGCTAGTGCTCTATTCACTGTGCCACCTAGCCACCTCCTACATCCCTCTTTCTCACTCTTTCACCTTTATTCTTTTTTGGGGGGGGGGGAAGACCATCTCATTATAATCCACTCATACTCATATTCTCTATGTGGACTTCTTCTAACTACCCTCATAATGATACAATTTTAGGAGTTACACATATATCATCTTCCCTTAAAAGAATGTAAACCGTTTAACTTTATAGATTCTCTTATGATTTCTCTTTCATTTTTACCTTTTAATGCTTCTCTTGAGTCTTGTGTTTTAATGTGAAATTTTCTATTCAACTCTGTTCTTTTCATCAAGAATGCTTGAAAGACCTCTATTTCGTTAAATATTATTTCCTTGGCATTTATGTATCACTTTAAACCTTGCAAAATAATTCACAAGCCTTTCATCTGAAACTGCCTAAATCTAGCTAGTCACCTAGCTATAAATCTAAATCCATCTCCCTCTATCCACCATGTACGCAGTTGTTTGCACATCGTCTCCCATTAGCATATCATTAAACTAAATTTTATTAAGCACCTACTGTGTGCAAGGCACAGTGCTAAGTGCAACATTAGGTTCTTAAGGGCAGGAATCATATTTTGTATCCCCAGTGCTTAGCACAATGCCTGAAGCATAGAAACATTTAGCAAATACTTCTTGACTTGTTGACTTGTCCAAGGCTACACAGCTAATAAATGGCAGAGTTTAACTCAGAGATTTTCTGAGTTCAAAACCAACCCCCTTTCCACAATATTATCTATTTTCTTATGCTGTATTACTTTAAGAGGAAAAAAGAATTATAGAAAAGAATGACTCCTGAAAAAGGCATTCCTCCAAGGACTTCCTAGAGTTTTTCTTCAGTGAGGAAAACACTGTAAATGTCATCAGATTATGGAAGAAGAGTCCACTGCAATTCACTTGGATCTTTTCCTCTTTCCCAATCTAATTATAAATTCTCCACTTAGTAGAGAGTGAAATGGATTTACAGCAAGCAAGGGGGAAAAAAAGCTCACTTGTTATATGTTTAATTACAAAGGCAATTTCCTTGATAGGCTACTTACAGGAATACCTCTCAAAGTGTTGCCAACATTTTTACATTTTGTGTATCCAAGGGTTGCATGTGAATGAAAGCTTTTTTTGATATTAATCAAGTAATTTACTAGTGTGACCGGGAAAAGGAAAACATTAACTTTATCCTGAAAAATAAGACAACCCATAAATCAAATTCACTGCCTTTAAGACAATTATGGAGAGGGAGGGCAAAGAGACCATTCTGATAAGAACAGTCTCAAATGATGGAATTTTTAATATGAATTGGCACCCGTTTCCGCAAAGAAAGAGCTTGGGTAAACCAACTTTAATCTCTTTACGAATTATAAATACCAGCCAATTGTGACTTCAGAGTTTCATATTTATCATTCACTTTCCGAATGCTTCTGAATATACCCAACATAAAATAAAGCTCCCTTTTGGAAGGTCATATTTTGTTGACTTTCATTTATGAACATGAGTTAGAGTTTGAAAATATCTGTTCTTAAGCATTTACCTCATTTTTCTCCTCCAGTGACAGGCTCTTGGTAGGTTGGATAAGACCGTTGGTCTCCATCAATCAGCATTAAAACTACAGTTAGAGACATCGAAAACTATTTGTATAAATGTAGCATGACTGAATAAGGTTGCAAGAAAGAAGATGTGAAAAATAACTTCTGAGGTAATAGATTGCAGGTGGGATGGTGAAGGGGTGTTCTGCGGTCATGATAAATTGCAAAAAATCCACTGCTTCAGTGCCAAAGTTCCTTGATCAGTTATCTTTCATATGTTTCACCCATTATCTGAAGAGGTGAATAGTAAAGGGAAAAAAAGGAACTACTTCAGAGAAAAAAGTGTTGCACAGGATTGCCACTCTATCCTTGATTTATTTGAATATTGCATTTCTGGTAGAATATCAAAACAAGGCTAGAAAGCACCATGGAAAAATCTCTCTGTGGCACAGTGGATAGAATGATGAACTAGGAACTAGGAAGACCTGGATTTATGCTATGTCTTAAATACTCTTGAACTTTGTGACCCAAAACAAATCACTTAGCTTCTCTCAACTTTACTTTCCTTATCTGGAAAATGGAGGTGATACCACCTTCATTGGGTTGTTATGTAGGTCAAATAAAAAAGCTTACATAAAGAACTATATAAATGTTAGCCTTCATTATTGTTATTCAGTGGCTAATCATATATTAAACATTAATTACATCACTAATTCTTATATGGTATGATTTCTGTTTCATTTTTAATCTTATTCCTTTTTTACAATTAAAATTTATTCTAATTTAATTGACAACCATTCATCTTCTCCTATTTCCAGCTGCCCCCTCAGAAGGAAGCACGTAAGGAAAGTATAAAGGAAGAAAGGAGAGAGGAAAGGGGAGAAGGAAAGAAGGCAGAAAGGAAGGGGAGAAAAAAGGAAGTAAGGAAGGTAGAA
>CM053597.1:185851452-185868738 GCA_028646575.1 Pseudocheirus occidentalis
CAATTACTCTCATTGAATTTGGTTTAGGGAAGAAATGGCATAAACTCTAAACTGGGCACTATGCCACACAGAAGAGTAGGGGTAATGGGGATGAGAGGGGGGATGACAGAGGGGAGGGCAGGGTCTGGGGGAGGGATGCTGGAAGCACACACTTCAGTGAAGGGACAGGGACAGGGTAGAGAGCAGAACAAGGGGGAGGAGGGATAGGAAGGAGAGACAGATGATCACTGTCATCATATTTCCACTATGAAGATGTCCTGTATAATCACACATCCACAGCCTGTATTGAATTGATTGTCCTTCCAGTGGGGGTGGGTGACAAGGGAGGAATCGAAAGAATCTAGAATTTAAAGTACCGCAGTACCTGCAACTAGGAAAGAAGATATACAGAGGCTGGGATAGGGAGACCCTCCCTGCTCTACCTGAAATTAAGAGAGCAGAGCAGGGGAGGGGCTTTACAGTGGGATTGCTGTTTTAGGGTTGGGGCAGGGGCAAGATGGGGAGAAAATTTGTAATTCAAAAATGTCATGAAAATGAATGATGTAAACAAGAAAACAAATAAAAATATTAAAAAAAAAGAAATGTGAGCTATTATCACTTTAAACCTTTTATGTAGCTTCAAAGGTGTGCATGTCCTTGAGGCTAGTAGTAGTGGGCATGAGTTAGCATGAGTTAGTTAGTAAGGTACTGAGAGACATTATGCCACCGGGGAGAATTACCTAGATTGTCAACTTGGTAAAGGATAAAGGACATGTGGAGAATGTTGGTGTATTTCATATGGAAATAGACAAAAGCAACAGGATCAACAATGTCCCAGTCAACAGAGAACAAGAAGAATAAATTAAAGCTAGCATTTCTATAAGCACTTTAACAGATCCCGAAGTAATTAGAGGGGGTACAAACATTACCATTAATTGCCTTTAAGACTTATTTTTCCATTCGCCCGCAAAATCAATTGCTTTTGTGTGGCAACGCTCAGTTGCAGTGGTTCTAGAAAATTTAGAGGCAGAATAAAAGATTATTAATAGAGTCTGAGAGAGTCTAATAAGTTGATGTCAGTGCCATCAAGAAATCGATCGATATGGGAGTCAATAATGTCACTGTTTGCTTTATGAGCTTATAAATAGGATATGCATGAAAGCCAAAGAAAATTCCTTCCCCTCCCTCCTTTTCTATTTTCAGAGGAGAAAATGGATTCTACTTAACATGCCCTATAAAATGTATCTGGCTGGGGAAAACACTTGGAAGTTTTTGAAACCACTTAAAATTATTTTTTGAAGCAAATTACAATGAACTGATTTCCACCTAATGGAATGTATTTTAGAGACCCTCATTGCTATAATTCCTAGCCACATAAAGATATAACTGAGGGAAATAAAGGTCTCTGTGGTTGTGTGATTTGTCTTTAGGGACAGAAAAGGAAGAGAGACTAAAAATGTTCACAACACTGTTTTCTAGAATCCCTGAGTTATTTGTCTGAAATATATGAGGGCCTCAGGTTCTCTATGAAAACATTTTTAATTTTTCAAGTAGGGAATGGGCAATTGCTTAATACTGATTTAAATGATATGAGATGTGATGAAAAAAAATATATATTCTTACAAAAAAGAACAAACTTTATACCCAAAACCCAACTTAACATTTTCTAATATCCTTCTGTAGGCTTATACAGAATCAGAGAGTTGGAAGATATTAGAGATCATCTCATTTACAGAACAGAAAATGGAGTCAAACCTAAAAGGAGTTTTCTGCCTAAGATCACATAATGAATTAGTTATACTTGGTCAAAACTGTGACAATGCTAATTTTACCACCTTAGGTGAGTCATTTCAGGTGTTCTGAATCTCAGTCTCTTCAGTTGTAAAGTTGGAATAATAATGTTTGTATTACCCATTAGGTATTGGGGTTGTTGTGAGAGTGAAGTGAGATAAGGTATGAAAAATGTTTTTCAAACTTTAAAATGCTATTACATAAATGTCTATTATTATTTTCATTATTATAAATCACCTAGATCTGATTCACAACCCAATTTTTCTAGAATTGACATCTTTCTTTCTTTCTTTCTTTCTTTCTTTTTTTTCTTACCATCACCAAAGCTTACTTATCCTTCCAACAGGGGATGGGATGGAGGTAATGTTGCCTTCTGGTTCTGGGCTTACTACCTGTATTTCTTGGGAAAGGCACTTAACTTTCATGGGTCTCAGTTTTCCAGACTAAAAAATCTGTGGTGAGAAAGAGTTACCAAAAGCCATTTTCCAATGGATTAGCATTCAAGGATATGAAGAAACAGTTCTCAAAAGAAGGATTGCAAACAATTAACTGCCAAATGAAAGATTGATCCAAATCACTACTGATGAAAGATGTGCAAATGGAAACCACGCTGGGGTTTTAACCTCTTCTCCAGCAAATTGATGAAGAAGACAAAATATTGGAACAGTCAATGTTGAAAGGGTAGCAAGAAGACAGGCATGCTAATGGACACTGTTGTGGAGCAGGGAAAGACTGTAACCATTCTGGAAAGCATTTGAAATTATGTAAAGAAAATAACTAATATGCCTGTAGCCTCTGACCCAGAGATACCATTATTAGGGACATACCCAAGGAAACCAATAGCAGAAGAAAAGTTCCCATGTACACAAACATTTCTATCAGCACATTTTGTAGTAGGAAAAAAAATCTGAAAACAAAGCACAAGCCCATTGACTGGGAAATATCCATTATTGAAAGCAATGAAAATGAAAAAATTGGAGAATTTAAAACCACTTAAGTGAATTGATGCAAAGAGAAGTAGATAAAGTCAAGAAAACAATTGGGAAAATAACAAAAAATAGAAATAGAAATTATTATAATGACAAAAAAGTGTGCAGTTATGTCCAAGACTCTTTGAAAAGATAAGAAATTACATCCCCCCCTTTTTTTTGCAAACATATGGAACACTGAATGTTGTGTCATATTTGTTGGAGTGATTAGTTAAGCTAAGCTATCTTTTTAATTTTCTCTAATATCCCATGTTACAGGGAATGGATTGCTGAGTAGTGAGCAGAGAAGGACGTGCTTGGAATTGAAGGTGATGTAAAAACAAAAAGTAGCAATAAAATCAATTAAAAAACAGATTGGGGGGTGGCTAGGTGGCACAGTGAATAGAGCACTGGCCCTGAAGTCAGGAGGACCTGAGTTTAAATCAGGCCTCAGACACTTAATACTTACTAGCTGTGTGACCTTGGGCAAGTCACTTAACCCCAACTGCCCTCCAAAAAGCAAAAAACCCAATATTTTTAATAAAAAATTTTTTTTAAATTAAAAAATAAAAAAAAACAGATTGGAGTGGATGATCTCTGAAGTCTCTTAAAGGTTAAATCTAAGTTCTATGCAATGACCTAGTTTTCAAACTATGGTTTAGTCAATAATTTCAACTATTGTTGGTCAAAATTTTCACCCAAACTGCTGGCAAATGTTCCCTGTGCTTCCTCTTTTCCTTCTAGCCTGGATAACCATCCCTTGTATCACAATGGACCCTTACTGGTCTGTAGTCGTCACTTGTAATTGTTTTTGCCTAACTGTAAAAATTCCCTCGGTAATTTAATTTAAGCAGACCTAACTTTATGTTTTTCTTACTTTTCCTTTTTTTTTCCCCCTCCCATGGTTTCTTTGCTATCAATTTCTCCTTTTTTCCCCTTTGGTGAGAAGCTATTAAATAACAACATCAGAGACCAAAAAGGATCTAGGAACCACATTGAGAAAACCAAGAACATAAAATTCACAGCAATTTAAAATTATCAAGAAACATAAAAACTAAGCTGTGTTCAAGGAGGAAAATACATCTCTGATTTTTATAAAAAAAAAAAAAGCTCCAATTTGTGGGGAAATAGCAGATGGAATGAAGGCAGACACAAAGGCCTCCCTGATTATATCCTGCAGCAAGACCACCCAAAAATACACAGGAAGAGTGGAAAGTCTTGGGTGTATATGAATCTCTTTTCTTGTTCAAACTCAGACATACGACAATGAGCTTCAATTATGCTTTTTCTTAAGCTTTTTTTTTTTTTCGCAATGTAAATATAACCACCAGAACATCTCTGCTCAGGGGTCTGGGGCTCCTTCTTCATTAATCTGAGTTAGGTCTTCACCAGTGTGTGTTTGAAGTACACTGGCTTCCTACTATGGGCCTACCTCAAGTGTTATCTCCTGTATTAAGACTCAACCAATCCTCCCCTCCCAAACTATTATTTATTCAAATTCTCTCACTTGGGGTTAGTTCATGTGGCTTTGTAAATACTTTGCATTTGTATCCATTTCTATTTACTTAGCTGTGTATACAGGACAGATAATTTGACACAGTGGATAGAGAGCTAGCCTTCAGCGCCAAGAAGGCCTGGGTTCAAGTGCTGCCTCAGATACATCTTGTAACGTGACCTTGGGCAAATCATTTCACTTCTTAGTGCTTTAAACAAGAAATGTCTGGGTGCTGCAGAAACCAGATTTAAATGTAACTGGGAAACATTTCACAAAATGAATGAAAATATAATAGAACGTAGATAATGTTATTATATGGTTTTCCAGGTCAATATGTTGCCTGCAGGGCTCCTTTGGTATGGTTTTGTGACCTTTTTTCTATTAGAGCATGGCATAGCCAGGCAGGTAGAGCACTGAGTTTGGAATCAGAAAGACTCATTTTCATAAGTTCAAATCCAGCCTCTGATACTTACTAGCTGTGTGATCCTGGGGAAGTCACTTAACCCTGTTTGTCTCACTTTCCTCATTGGTAAAATGAGTTGGAGAAGAAAATGGCAAATCATTCCAATATATTTGCTAAGAAAACCCTAAATGGAGTAATAGAGAGTTGGAAATGACTGAAATGACTGAACAAGAACAATCCTTGGTCTAGACAACTCTAAGATTATGTGATACAGACGCTGACCTGCATTTGTAGAAGGAGTTTCCTCATGCAGGAGTTCCAAATGCCAATGGAATCACATTGATGATCCAGTGATAGATCATATCACCATATTGGTGATCTATAGGGAGAGCTGATCTAATTCCTATCCTTATTATGATGTGCATATAGTATATCTGCCTAAAAGAATGTAAACCCCTTGAAGTCAGGGGTCACTTTCTATATTCCCAGTTCATTGAACATAACAGGCATTCAATAAATATTTCTTGAATTGATTCTGAAGGGGGAGCTCAACACTGCCTTTACCATGGCAAGGCAATAAGGAACATAGACAATATTATGATCATGAAAGCATCAGTTCTAGGGAGAATTAGAGTGTATGTTTTATTGGAGGAGGCAAGAGCTAGTATGTGGAAAGGGAGCAGTAGCCCAAGAGATAAAACAGATAAAGTAGTACCTAGGATGAATAGCATCTTGGCATGTCGATCCAGAGAAGAATGAGCTTAAACCCTAATACTTTCAATTACTAGATGTAGTTATCCATTGTTCAAGAGTGGGTAGATTGTCAAATATTAGGCAGTAATAATGGAGAAGTGACTTGTGCCAAGATTGTTTGTAGTAGAATGGAACCCCATTGAAAGAGATGAGAACAGGATAATAACACGAGCAGCAATAATAATTAATATATGCATGTAGCAAATGTATACTCAAAAAGTATATATTAAAACATTTAATTCATTCATGGAATTTTGAAGTTTATATTTATAGAAAATATATTATTACATTGTCTGGGATGGAGAGAAGGTGAGGATAGGTGAATCGTGATGACAAGTCCCAACATATTTAATAGGTAATGGACCATGATTATTGTATTGTATCTGTAACCAATGCACAAGCTTTGTCGTCTGGTCTAACTGAATTATTGCTGTTTCCCCCATAGGCCTACTGACAAGTAATGGTGATTGTAGGATAGGCAGTGTAGATCATCCTTATCCATTCTTATTATGAATCAAGTCTCTTTTATTCTGCATTGCTCTTAAAGGCAGCAACATGCCCTTGTGGTCATACTCAGGGAATCTTGGGGAATTTTTTCCCCTTAATGGGAAGAAAAGAGTAGCAAACAGTTACCACTTGTATTGTGATATATGGAAAGAGCTTTGCCCAAGGGGAAGCACATGTCTGCTACAATTGAATTTAATTCAAGGAGCATTTGTTAAGAGACTGCTATGAACCATGCATCATAGAGGGCACTGAGGATATGAAAACAAATTGAAAATCATACTTGCTGCCTCAAGGAGCTGAAGTATTAAAAGTCAGAGCTCCTAGGTTCAAATCTTAGCTGTCAATCAATCAACAAGCACTTATTGATGTTTCTGAGATGCCAGACACTGTGTTAACCTCTGGGCATTCAAGGAAAGTAATTTTTTTTTAAACCAGCTCTTTCCCGCAGGGAGTTTACATTCCAATGGGAGAGAAGATGTGTAAATAATTAGATATATACAGATTCAAAGTGTAGGCAATCTCAGAAAAGGAAAGAGGGAAGGAATAAGCATTTATTGGGGGAAAGAAAAGAACCCATTGTACAAGGTGGGATTTGAATGGAAGAAAGTCAGGGAAAGTAAAAGGAGGAAGGGAAGAGATTCCAGGCTGGGAGGCTTAGGCAGTGGCAAAGATACAGATGTGTATCAGGATAGTTCAGTCATATAGTATATGAAAGAGAATAAGGCGGAAGAAAAAGACTGGAAAGACAGGAAGAGGTTGAGCCAAAGAGAGACTTTTTATTTGAGATAATGGAACCAGGGAATTTATTGAGGAATGGGGTGAAATGGTCAGACCTGGGCTTCAAGAAGAGATTTGCATGAGCCTTGCCTTCACACAGGTTAAGCCTGAAGATAAGGGAATCTGGCTAAGCTTGTAGAAGCCATCGAAACCAGCTATACCAACAGATATGATGAGATCCGTCATCACTGGGGTGGCAATGTTCTGGGTCCAAAATCAGTGGCTTGTATGGCCAGGCTGGCTAAGGAACTTGCAACCAAACTGGGTTAAATGTATATCTGATTTTTCCCTGAGTAAAAATAAAAATGTAAACAAAAATAAAAAAGAAGATCACTCTGGCAGCTGAGGGGAACAAGGATTGGAGTTCAGAGTGGCTTAAAGCAGTGAAACCAATTAGAAGGCTATGGCCATAGTTCAGGTGGCTACCAATGGGAAGCTAAATCAGGGTGGTGGTTGTGTGTGTAGTCAGGAAATATATAATTCAAGAGATAAGCTGAAGGTAGAAATCATAAGATCTGTCAACGGATTAGACACAGGGAGTGAATGAAGAAATAATAATTCTTTTTATTATTATAACTAGCATTTACATAATGCTTTGAGGTTGGCAGGACATTTTATATTTGTTACCTCATTTGAGCGTAACAACAACCCTGTGAAGTAGGGGCTGTGATTATACCCATTTTATAGATAAGAAGACAAACTTTTGATAGTAATTTGCTGAATTAGCTAAAAAGTATCTGGGCAAGATTCAGCTTAAGCCTTCCTGACTCCAGATCCGGGGCTCTATCTACTGAACCACCCAGTTGACTTTTGGTTGTAAATCTGGAAGACAGGGAAGATGGCGGCTCTACCATTTCCTATTTGTGAGTGAGTCACTGAATGTGGCAGTCACCTCTCTGGGTCTCAGTTTGCTCATATATTAAATGAGAGAGTTGGCCTACATGGTTTCCACAGTCCATTCTAGTTCTAAAACAACAATCTGACCTCTAAATACTAGAATATCTACTGGCACATAAGTGACCTAGTGTGTGAATAGGGAATGGAAATCACACTCTCTCTTCTCCTCTTTTTGCTATCCATCAATCTCACTCTCCCGAAGTTCACTGCCCTGGGGAAACATGCAGAATATTCATTGAGAGTGGGAAGAAGTTAAAAACTAAGTCTTCTGGTCCCCCCCATTTTTTTTCCTCAGGGGGGAAGGCAGAGCAATTGGAGTTAAGTGACTTGCCCAAGGTCACATGGCTAGTTTTTGTGTTAAGTGCCTGAGGCCAAATTTGAACTCAGGTTCTCCTGACTCCAGAGCTGGTACTCTATTCACTGTGCCACCTAGCCACTCCGGGCCCCTGTCATTTGACTCTGGGGACAATGTCCTTTCCATTATTCCATTCTGCCCCAAACCATAGATATTTTTGTACTACATAATGCTTTTATCTAATATTTCACATAATGCCATTAGGTAAATTAAAGTTAAGATTTTCCTGGGTTTTCTTTCTCTTTACAGATACTTTATGCAATGCAAAATGACTCCTAACACACTGTGGAAATACTAAGGGAAATCATAGCTTTTGTTACAAGTGTGTCAGACTTTATGACGGACAAATATATTTTTCTTGACATTAAGCATGGCAAGTTTTCCAAGTTAAAAATATGCCACAATTCCTGGCCATGTCATGAGTATTTATACTAAGTATTCACTTTATATAGCAAAATATGATGCTACTCTACATGGCTAAGAATTTTCACATATTATATGATCTCTTCTGAAGGGAAGGAAAGGGAATAAGCATTTACATAACACCTACTATGTGCCAATCACTGTGCTAAGTACTTTAAACATTAGATCACATCTGATTCTCACAACCATCCCTGAAGTAGGTACTATTATTATTCCCATTTCACAGTTGAAGAAAATGAGGCAAAAAGGTTAAGTGACTAGTTGAGGATCACAAAAGGGGCAGCTAAGTGGCACAGTGGATAGAGTGCCAGGGCTGAAGTTGGGAAGACTCACCTTTCTCAGTTCAAATCTAGCCTCAGACACTTACTAGCTGTGTGACCCTGGACAAGTCACTTAACTCTGCCACAGTTTCTTTCTCTGTAAAATGAACTGGAGAAGGAAATGGCAAACCACTCCAATATTTCTGCTAAGAAAACCCCCAAATGGGATCATGAAAGTCAGACACAATAGAAAAATAACAGAACAAGAAGGCCATGTAGATAGTAAACATCAGAAGCTGGATTTGAACTTTTACCTTTCTGAATTCTGGGTCAGTGTTCCAGTCATTGTACCACCTTGTTTGCCCTTTGATGCTTACAAGAGCTTAGCAGGGAACTGAGGCAGGACTGGGAAGTAAAGGGAAAGTAAGTCCATAAAGTCTTCTTCAGCTGCCTTAGCTTCCAGTAGATCAAGCATCCATATGTTGAAAAATAGCCGTTGCTCCACTCATTTGCCTTGAATTTGCCTCCTCCCCCCTGCCCCTCTTACCTGGTGCCACTGATTGCTGTCCCAGGACTTGCTGGACCCTGTGTCAGATCACGACGTCTTCCTCCTCTTTGGCCTGTCATTACTATCACTTGCTTCTGTTCAGCTGCCCACAAGGTCTTGCTTTCCGTGAACAGTGTTGACCTGGCCTGCCTCAGGACAAGGTTCTCACAATTTCTCCCAATGGCTTTTGAAGATGATTCTTGACATGCCAGGCAATCACTGAGGAGCAAAACCTAAGATTTGGGGTCTGAGTTATGCCATTTATTACCTCGTGATCTTAGACAAATTAAGATAAATTTCCTCATATATAAAATGAGACAGTTGGATCAGTTACATTTTAGAGGCCTTTTCAGGTCTGACTCTATAATCCTTTTATAATGAGAACTCAGTTAATTATCCCTTCTGCTTCCCTTTCCCATTGGAGTAGAAGACTTGAGTAAGGTCTTAGCACTAATGCTGAACTACCCAAGTAACCTTAAATAAGTAAATTTACTCTGAGACTCAGTTTTCTTCTCTATAGAGACAAGGACTCTGATTTCATTGGTATAGAGAAACTCCCACTCCAATGCAGTCAACATTTTCTCTACAACTTAGAGCCTTATAGAGTTACCTAGAAGACTAAATGTGGAAATGACTTGTCCAGGGTCATACAACCCATACCCTTCAGAAACAAAAGTTGAACACAAATCTTCTTGGCTGCAAGGCTAATTCTCTACTCCCTCATCCCTATGCCACATTGACTCTTCCCATTTGTATAACCAAGAGAAAAATAAAGTGTCAATGCAAAGAGGTCTGCCGGAGCTAATATCCTTGAAAGACTAAATAAGTTGTGGGCCAAATGCAAGAGAATCAATTCTTGTGGAGATGGAAATTGGCATCTACACCCACCCTTTCTCCTTAGCAGCCACAGCTGCTGAAGACCTGGAAAAGAAAGCTGTTGGTACCGTGAAATGGTTCAACAGATTCCATTGGATCAATTGCATTAACGAAGATACATTGCCATCTGTTTTGTCATTATAGATGCAAAGAATTATGGGTTTTCCCATTTTAAATGCAGCAGAAACTTCCTGTATATATTATCCCTTCCTATTAGAATGTGAGTCATTTGAGAGCACAAACTATCTAGGTTTTCTACATGTAACTTCAACATATAGCACAGTATTTAGCCCATGAAAGTACTTGATAATTTTCTCTAATACTCCTTTCCCTCTATATAATTGCCTTTATCTTGCTGTCTCTCCCTTGCTCTTTCTTTAAAACACTGTTTCTCTTTCATCATTCTCTCTCTCTCTCTCTCTCTCTCTCTCTCTCTCTCTCTCTCTCTCTCTCTCCCTCTCCCTCTCTCTGTCTCTTTCTGTCTCTCTCTCAATCTCCTATCTTTCTTTCTCATTTTTTCTCTCTCATTTTCTTTTTTTCTTTCTCTTAATTTATTCTAAGACTCCTTCTATAATATGGTTCTAGGCACCATTTCTAAGTGAAAGAAATAGGTACATTAAAGTGACTTCTTAAAAACTACAAAGTTTGCTGTAATGATTTCAACCTTAACCTTTGGACTCTTGCTCCCATGTTGCTTGTCATGGGAGATATTAGCAAAGGTCCTCCTGGCATGGCATGCCCACATCAAAAAAGGCACTATTCTCTATGAGTAAAGCACTATTGCAGTAGCTCAAAAGAAATGTGAGATACACAAATTTAGAGACATCTCTGTTCCAGAAGTTCATATGGCCTACTTGTGCCCAACCTGTGGTAGATCCTTCAGAGCTCATACTAGTCTGGTCAGCCACAGTTGGACACTGTACCTTGACTCCAGCGTAGTGACGTCACTTTGGTTTTCTTCAAGAACGAAGGACAAGAACCCACCAACCAACCAACCAATACATCATAGAGGAAGTTACCTAGGGGGTAGCTACATGTAACAACTGTATCGGATTCTACGTGATTCTAGGTGATTCTTACTTCCTTAGCCAGGATACTGAGTACCCTCATCAATTCACACCCTCATGTTCCCCAATTCATAGTTTCCTGCTACAAAATGTAGCTCTTCCATTTGTGGACACAACCTCCAGGTCATTGCAAAATGTCCTATACCTGTATCACAAACATGGCGATTGGTAGAATAGCATAAAACAGGAGGTCTTGGCACAAGTGGTTATACTGATACCATTTCCCAGAATGCCAGTTCAACAAAATTGTAGGGGCTGGAAGGGGCATGGGAGATTGGGGCTAGGCAGGTGTCTTGGCCAAATTGGGATGCTGTATCATTTTGTGTCTTTCATCGTAATGAAAATCTATTTGGTTCCTAAATTGAGCCTTATCCAACTGATGATAATTACCTATTATGTACAACATACTATGTACTGAGACAGACACCACCCCCCCAAAAGTCCCTATCCTCAAAAAGCTAACACTCTCCTTTAATAGCTCTAATCTGCCTACAGAAAAGTCCAATATTGTTTCCTTTTAAAAATTATTATGGTACTTTGAGCAGAATGATAATAAACTTTGCTCAAGGAATGCATAATAGCTAAAAGAACTCAAAAGAACATGTAAGTAGTTGCAGTAATATTAAATTCTTACCCTACCAAGAAGAAAAATGCATAAATCAATAAGATGTGTGCTAATTTGTGTGTGCTATAATGTGTGCTAACTTGAGGATGCAGAGAGATCAGAAAAAGGCTTGTTGTAGCAGGCAGCTGAGCCTTGAAGCAAACTGAAACTGAAGAATATTGGGGAGAAGGGGCATTTCAGGAATGGGGGTAGCCTTTGCAGAGACATGGAAGGGTGAGGGGGGATGTCAAGTCTGGTGAAAATCAAATAGACCAATTTGGTTGGAACACAGATAATATAAAGTGTAGTAATATATGCCATCAGTCTGGAAAGACAGGCTAGTGCCAAATTGTAAAGGGGTTTAAATGCCAAACAGAAGCTTTTGCATTTTTATCCCAGGGGCAATAGGTAATAACTGAAAGTTTTTGAGTGGGGCAAAGACATGGTCAAATTTGTGCTTAAGGAAGGCAATTCTGGTTGCTGTGAGGAAATGGATGAGAAACTGGGAGCCAGGAATCTAAACTAGGAGTTTTCAATAGACCAAAATACTTTTCTCAATGAGGCATGTTAAAATGAATGTGTATCTTATATGATTACAACAGACAAAAAAGTTTGCAACATGGTGTATTTTTTATCAATGCTTTATTGTTGAAAACAAAATTGAATTTCTCTTCTCTGGCACATAAAACAATTATTTCTACAAAAGGAAAGCCTACAAATCTTGATAATTTATACAAATAACAGTTTCTCAAAAAATAAAATTTTAATTTAGTAAACTTGTCTTGTGCTCTTTATTTATTTATTTTTAGCACTGTCTGCAATAATCCACCAAAAATCCCTGAGCAGAGACACAGATTTGTTGATCATGTTTTAACTTCTTTTCCCCCAAAGTTGGTTAGTTATTGAACCCAGCCTTGTAACTGGAAAGCATCAGGGACATTCTTAAATATCCTCACATCTTTTGACACAGATCCAGTCCACAATGCTACTCAGATGTGACGTCAACTTGGAGTGACTCTAGTGGGTGATCAATGGACATTCTTAAAAAACAACAATTTGAAAGGAAGAACAAAAAAGACAGTGAGGGGTTATGACCAGGAAGCCACCGAAGTTCAATAACCATTTTAAATAAATACCACAGTTAAACATTGAATTCATTCATATTTTTATATTAAATTTACTTTTTTTTAAAAAAAATTGCCATGAAATAGAGGCAGAAGAAAAATATATTTCTACCCACCATCTTAGTGTTACCTTGGGTTTTCATGCCTCATTAGG
The DNA here is from genome assembly GCA_028646575.1 of Pseudocheirus occidentalis. Taxonomy (NCBI): domain Eukaryota; kingdom Metazoa; phylum Chordata; class Mammalia; order Diprotodontia; family Pseudocheiridae; genus Pseudocheirus; species Pseudocheirus occidentalis. Next base: position 185,864,433 of record CM053597.1, read on the forward strand.
AAAACACTGTGATTTGATAATTATTCATTTTTTGATGATTTTATCTCAATATTTTTCAGGATAATTTATATTCCTTCTTTGAAAGAGCCCTCATAGTAACCCTATTCAGGAAATGCTCATAGAATTTGGTCTTACCAAGCTTGAGAAAAAATGCCACAAGAAGAGTACATTAAAACGATTTCTCTTACTGTGCTCTCCTACCTAGTCAAAAACAAAAAGAAAAGAAATTTTAAAAAATGGTGTTTGGAGACAATGTATAATAAGTTATATGAATGTCCCATTTCCCTTTTAGCAGTAATCATATAAAAATGAAATGTGAAAGATAAAGCAAAGGAAAAAAAAACCCTAGTCTAATTTGTAGAGAACTGACTTAACAAAAGGTTTCATTTATTATTTCTTTTGTTTTCACTCTGGTCAAATAATAAATAAATAAATACATACAGCATTGTACAGGTACTTTCTCCAGGTACTTGTAATGGGATGCTGTTTTACCAAGTTGAGTTTTAGTATCGAAGTAGAAATGCGACTTGTGGGGAGCATCTGTCAATGATCCCCCACACTTCACATTAAAAGCCAAAGCTCCTATGGAGTGAGCACCACAGTAGCCGCTGACAGGTCATTAAAGTAAATGGCAAATTTGCTTGTGAAAGATGGTGCTTCCGAACGAAGGAGAGCCTTTGGCAAATGACCTAGAAACTTACGGGCTATGGCTGCACAATACTGCAGCTCCAAATAAATAACTTTTATGAAGTCATTCAGGAAGTTGTAATAACAACTTGGCAGGATAAATCCAAGCTGTAGAGATGCAACAGCATTGCTGCTGGTCGTATGGTCAAGAGCTAAACTATCAGATCCACTGTCGCAAAGGCTATGGAACCGGGAGCCCTCATTACCCAAGCCTCTTGGTCTAATCACTTTGTGAAAAAAGCAACCTCTTCTGGGAGGTACTAAGCACATTCCTTCCTCCTCCCCCCCCCCCCCACTCCCAACCCCACCCCAATAGCTGCTTGTTAGTTTGTGATTAGAATATTTGTAACTTTTGCTATGACTAAGTTGTTGCTTCAGGCTGAATTTCGAATGGGTAGTTTTGTTTATTTACTTTTTAATGTATTTCATCTGGGGAAATCATACAGTGGTTTTGAAAATTAAGAATAAGTTTTAGAAAGTATAACAATCCCATTACACTGCCTGGTCTAAATATTTTTGGAGAAAAAAAAGTTGGTGATAATGTGAAATTATCTGAAATTTAAAAAAAAAGGCATGACATGTGATGTCTTTTGCCCTGTTACAACCGCAGGGGGATGCATGATTAGCTATATATTGCTTATTGTTTCTAGGACAGGCAAAGCAAGCACTGCTCAGAATAGTGAAGCTAGTGACATCAAAATAAAAAAATATGATGTGCACTTGTCAAGAAGGAACTGCAAGAGTCTGACAGATCCTAATATGTCAAAAAATAGTGCTGTAAGCCTCTGAAATGGATAAGCAGCCTGCCCTAAGGAGAGACACAGCAGCAATGGGACAGACTGCAAATAGGTTACGATTTCATCTCAATTTTCATCAGTTAGAGTCTCTACAAATCCCTTAGGTTACTCTCTTAACCATTTGTTTTGTCTTCCTGTGGACCAATGGATGCCCGGATGTCCTCTCACAGTGCTGAAGAAACAAGCTCATTTTCAAAATTTCAAGAGCAAACCAGCAAAATTCTAACTCCGATTCCTTTTTTGGAGACCAAAACATTCGGTTTTAAGCGCTCCGATTGAATTTCTTTTTGATGGATGACAGTTAAATCCTTCACTAGGCTCCCACCATCTCCCTTTTTTGGCAGAACTGTGGTGCCAAAAGCAAGACTAGATCTTCCCACTGGTCCATTGGGAGTCCCTGCAAGTCCTTTTGTGTCTTTTGATTTTTCTTAAATCGGCTTGGAATCAAACAGAGAAGACGTTCCCTCGCCTCCTGGGTCATGTCTTGGAAGTCTGTAAGCCTTGTTTTTCCATGATGTTCCACAGTTTGCGGAGGTTGGACCGGGTGATGACATCATCAGGTTTCAGCTGGAGGGCCCGCAGGTAGTTGGCCTCAGCTTTGAGAAGCCTGCCGTTGAGATGGAGAATGGCTCCAAGATTCATCAGGGCAGCCGGATACTGGAATGGGAGAAAGGAAGGGAAACGATTAGGGGGGGCATTTCACGTTTCCCTTCACTAAAGACAAAAAACTTCAGTCACTTATGCAAATTATTCCCTTATGTCTTGGAGGCATTTCATAGAAGCAATTTTACAATTTATACAAATAGACCAAGATAACCAAAAGAAAAGTTTTCAACAAGCTGCTGTGTGCTTTATGCCATAAATGGGACAGGAGCCTGGAGAAAGAACATTTATTGTTTTGGTGTGTTTTTTTTTCTTCTAATGGGGACACACAGACAATACATGGATACTTTCTATGTGGTAATCTAGTCAGACTGTACTTTCCTTGGGGTGGAAAGTTAAAAGTGATACTATTTCAAAAGGAAAGAACTGAATTTTATTTAAATCCAGTGCCAAGAATTTTGAAAATAAGTGGAGGAAAAACTGACATATCAATGTCTTTCTATCCTGTTTCCTACCTGCACCCATCCTTCCCATCCCATAAAAATGCAAAGACAACTCAATAAGGCCATGATCATGTTTTCCTAGGGGGAGGAGGAAAAACTAGGAAATTCAGCTGGAGCTATCAAATGTCCCAGACAAAGGACCTACCTTTGTCAAAGGTCGACAATGTTATTTATTTAAAACTTTTGGTGTGGCTAGGTGGTGCAGTGAATAGAACACCACCCCTGGAGTCAGGGGGACCTGAGTTCAAATTCAGCCTCAGACACTTAATACAAAAACTAGCTGTGTGACCTTGGGTAAGTTATTTAACCCCAACTGCTCTACCTTCCCCCCTCCAAAAAGCAAAAAAAAAAAAAAAAAGAATTTTTGCTTTGCTTTCTTTATGCCTTTAATGTTTAATGGTCCTGCTGGAGAGAAAAATATCACTGACAGAGGGATTCGGATGGGCTAGACCTGGGATGTCACTAATATGGAGAATTCCAGGATATGAATACTCCCTCTACTTGTTCAACATCTAGAGTTTCAGAGAATGCCTAAGACAAATCTCTTTTCCATGGTTACACAGCCAGTACATACAAAAGGTATGATTTGAACTCAGGTCCTCCAGGTTCTTTGAAGGCAGCTCTCTTTCCACCATACCAGGCAATCCGTAATAGACAAAACACACAAAGATCTAGCTTTGTGAGAAACATTTGTTATACACAGATTTCCTAAACCATAGTATAATACTCATTCATATATATGTATATATATATATCTCCATACTTATATTTATATTTGATAAATAACAGTAGCTAATATTCATATAACCCTGTATACCAGGCACTGTGCTAAATGCTTTACAATTGTTTCATCTTATCATCAAAACAACCCTGGGGGGGTAGGTGCTATTATTGTTCCTACTTTACAGGTGACCAAACTAAGGCAAAGATAAGTGACTTGCCTAAGGTCACACAGCTAGTAAGTATTTGAGGCTGGATCTGAACTCAGGTCTTCCCGAATCCAGGTTCAGTACTCTGTTCACTTTACTGAAGACCATTCATGGAAATCAAGAGTGAGATTTTAAAATGCAGGGATCAAAAAAGGTAAAAAAGAAAAAAAAAGGCTAGCTTCAGTTGTGGCTTACAATGCTATTGAAAAGTTTATTTCCCTAATTATTTAGAACATGGCCAAAGCAACCAACCAACCAATCAACTAACCAAAATGAAATAAAATGTGGCCTAAAGGGGGAAAAAAATACTCTGGTGTCTGAAAGCTGTTCCTTCCCCTCTTCCCTTCTCTGCACTCTCCTCATTTCCCGGTACATTCTGGATGGCTACCCAGCAAGAAAAAAAAAATACTGACAGTCTCATAATCACACATTTTGAATCTCAGTTAAAACAATAACTGCTCTCTTCCAGAGAGCAAAATTTAGGTTTCCAGGTAACAAAGTGTGGATTGAGCTCTAATACCTCCAAAAAATGTCCTTGTTATCATTTCAAGCTTTCAGCACATCCAGGACTTTTACTATGACTTATTAAAACACACACACACACACACACACACACACACACACACACACACACACACACCCCTTCTCAGCTGTAGAGTGAGACCATTTTTTCTACTTAACAAATGAGGAAACCAAGGCAGACTCCTGGGATGTTCCAGAAGGATAAAGGCAGACATTGTTAGATGCTGCCATGCGTCTCCAAGGTCAGTTTCTCTTCATTTTCCCA